>JADBJO010000554.1:484545-632045 GCA_016801955.1 Conus betulinus | reverse complement strand
AGATGGGAAGACAGCTGCAAATCATACATAAGGTAAATAATGAATAGTAAGGCAGAGTTTCCGTGGGGAACACTGCAGGCTGGTGTGTGTGAAAGTGTATAGGCGCACGCTATTTTTGGATGATGATGCCAAATGGGCAGTGTTCCAAGTCTGGCAATAAAACGGGATTCCTGCATAGTTCGCTCCAAGTTGTCACTTTGTGATTGCCAAAGCGCCAGGACTTTGACATGGTTGATGTTGTGTTGGAAATGGTTGAAGTGTAGATTGACTGGTCTGGGTCGATGATGGCGGATGTTAGCCAGGTGTTCAGAGAGATGAGCACCTTACCACAAGATCTATCCACACAGTTCACAGTGGATAATGTACACGATGTTGCGGCTCTGACAAGAGAATGTGCGTTTGATTTAGATCGAACCTTCAGGGCCATGCAGGATGGTGTCCGGTTTGGTGAGAGGACAGATTTCGCGAGATTGAGCAGGATAAGGTACCTAGTGACGCTAGTGTGGAGACAAGAGCACATAAGTAGGTCTTTGAGGTTGTTGGTGCATCTGAAATTAATAATGGGTTTAGTCTTAAAGGCAGGTTTGTGATTTTCTCTATGTGCCAGTTGGACGTGAGGATCCTGTAGATAGGAAGAGTGTGTGAATGAAAGAGGAGGGAGATGGTGGGGTGGAGGCTGGGCTTCCAGTGCAGATGTTCTGGACTCAGCTGTGGTCCGGCTGAGAGCATCTTTAAAGACAGGTATCCACGGTTGGTGAAAAGTTCAGGCATTGCACACGAGTAGTCACTGACATGAATACTTTGTCCAGTGGTCTCTTCATTGACATGGACGCTTAATTCAAAAGTCTCTTTAACGACATAGACACTCTGTTCTACAGTCTTATGGACACTTTGTTCAACAGTCAGTTCATTGATATGAACACTTTGTTCAACAGTCAGTTCATTGATATGAACGATTTGTTCAACAGTCCTTTCATTGATATGGAGACTTTGTTCAACAGTCTGTTCATTGACATGGACACTTTGTTCAAAAGTTTGTTCAATGACATAAAAACTTTGTTCAACAATCTGTTCGATGACAAACACTGTTCAACATTCTGTTCATTGATATGGACACACTTTGTTCAACATCTATCCACTGAGGTATACATTTTGTTTAACAGTGTTCATCAATATGGATGCTTTCTTAAACTGTATATTCTGGGTCACTTATTTACATCTTGGTGCCGCTGAATTATGTGGTATCATGCTTAACATCGACAAATATTCCAGGAAGTAAACATTAACATCCGTTGTGTAAAGACTGCAGCAACACACAATAACACAATGAACACAGCCCAGCAACAGTACACATTCTGAACACAATGAACACAACAACAGAACTTCTGCCATGGTAAACGGACACATTCTGAACACAATGAACACAACACAGCGACAACACTTCTGCCATGGTGCACGGACACATTCTGAACACAATGAACACAACACAGCAACAACACTTCTGCCATGGTAAACGGACACATTCTGAACACAGTGAACACAACACAGCAACAACACTTCTGCCATGGTAAACGGACACATTCTGAACACAATTAATACAACACAGCAACAACACTTCTGCCATGGTGCACGGACACATTCTGAACACAATGAATACAACACAGCAACAACGCTTCTGCCATGGTAAACTGACACATTCTGAACACAATGAACACAACACAGCAACAACAACACTTCTGCCATGGTGCACGGACACATTCTAAACACAATGAATACAGCAGCAGTATTTCTGCCATGGTAAACTGACACATTCTGAACACAGTGAACACAGCCACAGCACTTCTGCTATGGTGAACTGTTACATTCTGAACACAATGAACACAGCAACAGTACTTCAACCATGGTGTACAGTCACATTCTGAATACAATGAACACAACACAGCAACAGTACCTCTGCCATGGTATACGGACACATTCTGAACACAATTAACAGCACAGCAACAGTACTTCTGCCATAGTAAACATAGTGAACACATTCTGAACACAATAAACACAGCAACAGCATCTCTGCGATGGTGAACTGACACATTCTTAGCATAATGAACACAACACAGCAACAGTATTTCTGCCATGGTACACTGGCATATTCTCTGTGGGGACAAATGTGCGTGTCTCAAATATCTTTAAGAAGCAATGCTCATTTGTCTCTTGCCTCGTCAGCCAGCAGACTTTGCGAACAGTTTCTCCCACACATGCCCCACGTTCTCCTATATCATCCTAAACATAAAAGCAAAGCACATGATGAAAGGGAAACTCGAAGGAATAAAAGAGAGGGAATACATAGACGAATTTGAGAAGAAACAGGCGAGAAGAGCAACAAAAATCGAGGACAAGAGAGAGAGAGAGTGTGAGAGACAGACAGACAAACAGACAGACAGACAGACAGACACAGACAGAAGAGAGAGAGAGAGAGAGAGAGAGAGAGACAGAGATAGACAGAGTCAGATAGACTGACAGACAGACAGACAGAAAGACAGACAGACAGACCATGACAGCGAAGTCAAAACTTGATTCCTTCCTGTAAGGATTCCAAATCAAAGTCCGTTATCATATTGATCGCTTTCTCTTGGACGGGCCCCATGGCTTCAGGGAAATTTGGCGGCAGACTTCACAAGTGGCGCTCTGTGCTTGTCTGTGGAATGCCGACTGTTTGCGGCAAGTCCTGCATGTCAGACTGGGCAGCCGGGCTGTGCATCTGCATTCATGGCACTCTCGGGCTTTCCCTCAAAGCCTGGCTGCTGGAAGGGGGCTAGGCTGAAGGATGGAGTGAGGGGGGGGGGGGGGGGGGGGAAGGGGGGAAGAGGTAAAAAGGCGATTGCGATGTGGATTTGTGGAAAGAGATGTGTGGAGGGGTGGAGGAGGTGGAGGGCTGAGGCGCTGAGGGCGAGAAAGACAGGAGGAGAGAAGGGAAGGAGTGAAAGAAGCAGCTGCAGTCTTGCAGTTTCTGGGAGCATCCACAATCGATTTTGTCTCACTTTATTTGAGAGAGACAGACAGACAGACAGACAGACAGACAGACAGACAGACAGACAGACAGACAGACAGACAGACAGACAGAGAGAGAGACAGAGACAGAGACAGAGACAGAGAGAGAGAGAGAGAAAGAGAGAGAGAGGCATATACATGTGTGAATGTGAGCGCGTACAGACACGTGTGTTGATGACCAGCCCGATGGTATTGGCAAGGCCAGACACTTTCTGAAAACCTGGCAGGATGGCAAGTTCAGCAGAGCTGAAAATTCGGCAAAACATTCCTCTCTGTGGATCGGCCCCCGGCGACATGACTTTGTTCTGTGCAGAGACAGAACTCAGAACTCAGATGGTTTACTTCATATAAAGGCCATTGCCCTTTATGAAGGGGTTTATGGAGAAAGTAACAACAATGTATGAATTTTACATAATACATCAAAGACTGGACAAAATTCTCATTCACGAATTCATAACTGATCGAAATTGAAATGCTTTGAGCAAGTAAATTGAGAAATTTCCTACTACACTTTCATTTTGAGATGCCATAAGCAGACTTAACCGAAATTGACAGGGATCCCTGAAAAACCTAGCTGGTATATATTGCGCTCTTAGACTAGATAACTTACAGCAGCATAAAACAAAATGCAGTTCGTCTTCATTTTCATCATTGCAAAGTGGACAAGTCAGATCCATTCCAGCATGTTTACAGTAGCGATACCTGTGTTGTGCAGCATCTGAAATTCTAAGTCGAAATTTGGTCATAATTAACTTCAAGTGTTTGCCTAAATCCATTTGCAGATAAAGTTTGACATCGTGAACTGTACAACATGTCCGATACATGGTAAATCTACCGCTATTTTTGACGTGAGTGTCCCATTCTTGCCAGCTGCACGCAATCAATCTTTCTTTAAATTCACAAAGAAATAATCTATCATTTTGCACGCCTTGGTTGATCCAAACATAACCAAATCCAAATTCATATAATTGACTACGGATATTTGACACCCAGTTTCTTTTATCTCTTACATCTAGGGTCATATAACATCACATAAGCTTTCTGTGATAATCTATAATCATTCATTTTAGTTAATTTCAACCAGTATCGAATACAGCTTAATACAGAATTTTAATAAATAGGATATCTATATCTATCTATTAGTCTCTCCATAGATAAGGTCATTGGGTGTTCGCATTTCGACTCCTAAAAATTTCTTTAAGGCAAAAAGATGTACTTTTTCGCAATGGCGGGCTGCAACGTCTAGTCCCCAAAGTTCTGCACTGTACTGAGCAGTGGGCTGAACCTGGGAATCAAAATAACTTCAACAACAAATCTAAACTAGATTCTTCAAAACCTGAAGTTTTCTCATAATACAAAGCAGAGCTTTCTTTGCTTCACTTACCAGGTCATTCATGCTAATGTGAAGCTGAGTTTTGTTGAAAATAATACACCCAAGTTTTTAAAGCATTTACCACAGGCATCACGTGATACGTCCAATGTTCTCTTGCTGCTAAATAACCACCTTTTCTGAACACAATTATATTGCTCTTACTTAAATTCACTTTCAAATCAAGAGAAAATGCTGCGCGTTGCAGACTATTTAACTGGGTTTGCAAACCAATCATTGTCTCTGATGACAGTACAACATCATCTACAAGTAGTAAGATAAAGAGCTCAATCAAAATAGTTGATTGTAAACACTGCACCATGCTTACCATTTTGAATTATTTCTATGGCAAGTTCATTAATAAACAAAGAAAATAAAACCGGACTGCATACATCACCTTGCCTAACACCATAAGTGCACATGATAAAATCAGTTAATTTATAACCACACACGTACCTTTAACTTTAACATTATTATACATACTTTTAATGCAATGGTATAGATTACCACTTACACCATTCTTTTTCACTAGAATTGATCAAAGAATTTTCCTGTTTATAGTATCAAAAGCTTTTTCAAAATCAATGAATACAACATATAATTTTCTGTCAAAAGAGAACTCTTTTTTTTTTTAACAAGAGCTAACAAAGTAAACATGTGATCAATAGTCGAACAGTTCTTTTTGAACCCTGATTGATATTCCCCAGTAAAGTTATTTTCTTCAAACCACTCTTGTAAACGATGATTGATAACTGTACTATAAATTTTACTACTAAAATTGCATAGCGAAATGCCCTGTAATTGTTAGGATTGTTGACATCACCTTTTTTGTACAGAGGAAATACAATACTTTCAGTCCGTGTCTCAGGGAATATACCTTTCTGAAACAAAGCATTAAAGAATAAGACAAAGAAATTAATTTGCAACACAATCACCTGCATTTTTTTTAACAACTCTCCAGTTATTCCATCCGGTCCAGCAACTTTTTTTAAAATTTTAATCTTTCTAATTGCTAAAAGAACTAGCTTCCTCTTTTGAAATTGGTCGATTAAAATAATTATCATTATCATCAACATTAAATTCGTCATCATCTGCTTCACTTTCTTTTTCGAGTACATTTGAAACCAGTGTTGAAACCAGTCATCCAGAGTGATATCACTACTAACGTGTTTTCTTTCAGATGAAATTTTATTTACATTTTCCCAAAATTGCTTCTGACTATTTACAGAAGATAACAATTCATTTAACAACGACTCATGGAAATCGTTCTCTTTTTGCGTTTAAACAGATGCTTATACTCTCTACGTGCGATACAAAAAGCATTTTTCGTCTTCATGATCTCCTGTTCGACGGGCTGTTCTGTAAAGCTTCTTAATTAATTTTTTCTTTGTTGTCTTACATTCATGATCGTACCAGTCATCTGATTTATCATTGTCACCAGTGCTGATCTGCTTATTCATGCGTTCAGCGTATCGCTTAATACAATCATTAAAAGTAGACAAAGCTTTGTCAATATCATAGTCGATTAAACGTCCAGCAAGCTCTAATGTTCTACGAGACTCCTCAGAGTGTAATGAGTTAATAAACACTGGCGCTGCATTACTGTTCCAGACTATCCTATTTAACGTTTGCTTCACATCTGGAGACTTCATACTGCCATGCCCTTCCGAAAAAATTTAAAAAAATTCAAGTAGCATATGATCCGAATGAAATATATCATGAATACTAAGTTCACACAAGGATTCAAATATGGCAAACATGTCATTTCACATGAAAAAGTAATCATTTACACTACTGCCTGAATCTAAGATGTATGTGTAGCAACCATAGTGGTCGCCATTACATGCACCATTCAGAATACGTAAATCAATGTAGTACATAAATTCAACATAAGTTTACCATGTTTATTCACCACTTTGTCTTGAAATTTCCTACTGTTGATCGAACCGCTTGTTTTTAATGAGTAAATAAGATTTTCACTACAAAAATCATCAACGTTTATATCAGCAGTTCGACTGTTGAAATCTCCCGACAATACATCATGAAAATGCAACTGAACAATCTGCCAAGCATTCTTCCAGAAGACCAATGCCATTGTTTACATAAAAAAGAATAAAATGGTGACCCCTCAGGCGGAACATATGCACACATGTACAATATATCTTTCATAGTACCTAATAGAGCTTTGTCTGTAAGAAAAGCAACAATATTAGAGTAATCTACGTCAATAGATGGAACAAATGGAGCATACATTCTCTTAATAAGGCACACAACTCTACCAGAAAAACGACCATGTTTAGAAAATTTAACAGCAGATTTACAAACGATCATATCATCAACAAATAAATCTGACTGAAATGTCTCTGTAAAGGTTTCAACAAACAAATGATGTCAAAGGAACGAACATAAGAAAGCAAATCTTTATGTTTAATTTAGGGAGCAGTCCATTGACGTTCCATTGCAAAACTTCAAAACGCTTAACAGAAAGCGCACGTGCTTCACAATCAGAATTAACTTGACCTAACACAAAGCGCGACCATGACACATTTTGCACGACTGCACGGCCTGTAACCCGTTTGCTCACACATTCCTCACTGTCAGTTACAATGTCACAAGCTTCAAACATACAAGTACGTGCAGCGTCAGCGTCACAAATGTTCTCTGGTTGTTCGACCGGTGTCAACTTTTTGGATGCTCCCCTAAACCAAATGTCGAAAAGACATTATTCACACAACAAAACATAGAAGCAAGAAGAGCGGCCACTGTCCTATTTCAATTCTCTCAGCTTGCCCTCCGAGTCTACAGAAAACTTAGTACCTTCTATGATGAGATGGTCAAATACCATTGACGCCTTTTTATTGGCTGCCTTTGCTTGTTTCAAATGTGGCAACAGTTTCGGTCTAATTTCTCTAACCCAGAAAGGAAAATCTTCCCCAATGAAAATCTTAGTGCCTTTCAATTTCCCTCTCGCCCTAAGTAACTCTACCTTGTCCTTGTAGGAAGTACAGCACTGATTATCGGAGAGTTGGGCCTTTGGTTCAACGATGTAGGCAGTCAAAGGGAACGTCCTTGGCCAGCTCCAGTCGGTCAGTGAAGACTTCCCTGACAGTAGCTTCAGGTCATCTGCATCTTCTCTGATTTGTGGAGTCCATGGATGGTGACGTTCTTCCGTTTGGATCTGCATTCCAGGTCGTCAGTCTTCCTCTCCATCTCTTCCATCCTCTTCTCTAGGTGGTCGTTGCTCTTCCTCAGTGGGGCGTTTTCCTCTCGCAGACGGGTGCACTCTTCCTTCATGTTCTTCATTTCCTCGTGCATCATATCAAAACCGTCTCTGAAGCCTCTGATGTCATCCCTCACCGCATCAAACTTCAGGTTCAACTGATGGAGCATAGACAAGACATCACTAGAGCACCGATCTCTGTTCTGGGAAGCATCTGACGGTGTGTCTACTGCACTAGCACTAGGAGAACGTGAGCACTGAGATCCAAGCTGCGTTTGATTCATGGAAGTACGGGGTCCTGGATTCAGTTCAACGTCGCCGCATCGTAACAATAGCAACCCCCCCCCCCCCCCCCCCAGAAGAAATAGGTGAGGAGGAAACCACACGCAACACCGGTTGTCCTGGTTTTCAATGTCAGTCCGAGTCGCGGTAGATTTGAATTTGCACGTTCTTGATAAATGACACAAAGACAAAGAGACCACATCGCTGTCTAAAATCCAATGTTTCTGAAGGCATGGCACCTCACAGCAGTCTCTGCCAGAAATGAGTTTACAACAATGCCTATAACACTTATAATTTACTATTTTTTTCAGACGCGATCCCACATTGTGTTCCCGGCTGACATCCCCTCCAGCTCCCCCAGAGAGAGAGAGAGAGAGAGAGAGAGAGAGAGAGACTGACACTGACATTGACATTTTTTTATTGATATTGGCTAATAGCCTTTTTGTCAAGGGGGTACAATGTCTTTTTTTGCATAAAAGAAAAGAAAAAAAAAAACTGCAAATTAGGTGTCTACACACACTAAGCAAAACAACAAATTATTTCCATTTCCATCACTCATTTGTATTTCTTGTGTATGTTCTAGTACAAAATCATTCTCACATAACAACCATTCCCTTCACATACGCACACTGATCCATCCTATCTTCCATCGACGTGCACGCACGCATTTATATTCTCCCCATTCACACATATTCTCTGTACAGATAATTTATCTGGCTTGATATTATGAAAAACTATTCACTTGAACCATCAAGCTTCAAGGTAAAATAAGTATGTTAAACAATAAAAATGAAATATAATTGATATCCCCTCAGTGTTTTGAACTTTTATTCATTCATTCATAATTTTCTTCCGCGTGTCTCTACAGCTTCTGTTACATATTTTTTCAGCATCTTTAACAATGTTTCATCACTTGTTTGCAAAATATTGTTAAGGTTTTGACTCTTGACTGTGTTATGATCAAATAGTCTTGATTTTTTTTCTAATGTTCCCATAAGCAGGACAAGTGAACAAAATGCAACTCATCTTCTGTAATTGCTATATCATTACACGATGGACATGAATTATCAACAGCATTATTATTTAGATACCATTTTTTATTAGCATAACATCCCAGTGTTCTATTTCTAAATCTTGCAAGGATACCTCTTTGCCACCGATTAGATACTAGATGTAAATACTTTTCTGCCTCCAAGTTACTTTTGAAGGATAGGAACCAGGAATATTTATTATGTTCTTCCAGTTGGCTGTGCAAGTTTTGTTTATATACGAGGAAACAAATTTATCTTTGTATTCAGATATAAAAAAAAAAAAAAGTTTTCGTTACCGACTCCCTGGCTCAACCACACTATTCCAAACCCATTCTCCGTTAGCACTTTCTAAGATTAATCTTAGAGCCCCAGTTAACATTTCATAGCCCACATTGTTATAGTTTCACGTCGTAGGCTTGCCTGCTCGGTCTGGCTACTGGTAATCGTATTACTTTACACCAAAATCCAATACACTTTACAATACATCTTATGTTCAAAGGGTACCTTCCTGTTTCACCGTAAGCTATTTTATTGGACGAATGAATCGGAATATTCAGAACCGTTTGATTGCATAACTGTGCACTCTTTCTATGTTGAGATTATTATCAAGTCCCCATATTTGAGCACCGTATATAAGAATCGGTTCAATCTGGTATCAAATAGCTTCCAAAATATGTGTGGATCAGTAGTATTTAATTTCTTAATGTTCTCAAAATTTCAATCACTCCCTTTTTGCCTTTTCTACTTGTTTCACACCAACCTGAATTCCAACTTAATTTTGTTTTTAAAAAAAAATACCTAAGTATTTGTACGAATTGTTTACTTTCACCTCAGAATTACCATACCACAAAACTTCATTCTAGCTGGATATCCACCTTTACGAAACACAATAAAGTTGGTTTTATCAAGGTTTACTGTCAACTGTAGTTTATCAGCTTCCTGTTTCAAAACATTCAATTGGTTTTGTAATGCTATTGTTGTACTAGACAACAGAATTACATCATCAGCAAACAGCATCATAAAAATCTCCACAGCGCCTGGAATAAGCTGAATACCATGTTTACCATTTCTTGAGAGTTCTAAAGCAAGCACATTGATTAAAAAAAAGAAAGAAAACAACTGTGGGCTTAAAAGGCAGCCTTGCTTGATCAGAAATTAACAAATTTCTCACGCACACATGCCAATACTCAGTCGTGCATTTCACGTAATGCCATGTACAACTTTCCGTTGACTCCGTTTTTTCCTAAGAACATTCCATAAAATATTTCTGTTCATAGAATCAAAAACTTTTCTGAAATCAACAAAAGCGACATACAATTTTGTAATTTTAAGCATGTGTTTTTGTACAAAAGCGAACAACATAAATATATTATCAGTTGTGCTGTACCCGTATCTAAATCCTGCCTGCTCCTCCATGATTTTCTCTTCCCCCAGTCGCCCAACGTTTTAATCTTATATTTAAAATGTGTGTGTAAACTTTGCTGACAACACTTGTCAGTGCAACACCTCGGTAGTTATCAGGAGTGTTTACATCTCCTTTTTGTGTGGATGGGAACGATGATTGATTCAATAAGAAATCAGAAATGACCCACTCTGAAAACAATTATTGAAATAAACAAAACATCAGTTACTAAATGATTAGAACTTTTCAGTATTTCCACTACAATTTTATCTGGTCCTGCACTCTTCCCACCTTTCGAATGTTTTTATGCCGTCAATCACTTTTTGTGTAGTAATCGGTTCGTTGAATGAAGGTTCGTCTATTTCCGTCATTTCTTTTTTCTGATTCTTGTGTTTCTACTCCGTTGCCTTCCACTATGTTTTTCTAGAACGGTTAAAGAAGACATTACAGAAATTATGAGAGAGTAATATCAATGCTTATCGTTGTCTTTCTGTTCACTTGTCTTACTGCTGACCAGAAACGCTTTGGGTCAATGGCTGACTCTTTTAATCTGTGTAATCTAATCTCATCAAATTCTTTCTTTTTCTTTTTCTTCAGATTAATGTATTGTACTCTTTCTTGGACGTACTCACCTTTACGCTCTGTCTTATGTGGCTCGGTTTTAGCTCTCCTGTATCTCTGAAGTAGATTTTTGACCAGACATTGTTTTTTTGTCGACATTCCATGTCAAACCAGTCATCACACTTTTTCCTTCCGTTATAAACCTTTCTCACCAACGCTGCGGCACCACACAAAGCATTCACAAAACGTTCAATACATAAATCAATGTTATGACAATTTTGAGTAATTCTCTCCATAATGTTCCTTAAATCATTTGATTCTAAGCCATTTTTAAACAATTGTTAATTTTCGTCAATCCATACAATCTTTTCTTCATTCGTCTGTGGTGATGACTTGTCTTTTTTTGGTTACGTTAAACCCATTCTTCCATTTCATTTCTACAGGCAAGTGCCATAAAAACAGTCTGTCCTCAACTTTCATATTGCAAGATTCCTTCAGCTCAGAAAAGACCAAAACATAATCAATTCCACTACACCCATTTGGGGAAATAAAAGTGAATTCCCCTTCTTTGTCATCAATCATCACAATCACTCAATATGAACAGATCTAACAAATAGCACAAATCTAACAATAATTTCCCAAAACCCAAATCGACTGGTCTTTTGAACAATGACATTTATGAAATTCCAAATCATCCACATCATCATCATCATTATCATCCTCATCATCATTTTCATCACCTGCTGCTAAAAATAACTCCTCGCACAGCGGCACCAGTGGCGCGGCGTGTGGCAACACAACAAAGCGGAATGCACGGGTATCTTAGGGGCTCAGCGTCTCGTGCCAGGTCTTCCCCTCACAGCGGCGGTAGCCATAGAGGCAGCCCCCAGTGCCAGCGCCAGTGTCAGCGCTAGAACCTTACGTTGAACGACTAAATAAGTCGTTGAAATCAACAAAAGCGACATACAAGTGCCTGATAAATAAGCATGTTTCCCTGCCTTGATTGTTTGCATCCCGTTCTTGCATTGAGGTCTCCACATATCATGAGGCAAACATCGTCATCGCGTATTACCTCTGACGGAGCTTCTTCAAGAACAACTCCCTCTTTACCTGCATATGGTGATATGCTGGACCTCCTTCTGGCACCACATAGATACCCACATAAGTAACATCTTTTCCAATGTTGAACAGTCTACTGTCCATCTTTAGTACAATGACATTACTGCAGTCGACCTTAATTTGTTTTACAAATGGTTCCAAATATTTCTTAACCATCACTAACACTCCTCCAGAGTTTCTCCCATACACTGTAAATTTTTTAGCTGGAGCAACAAATTTGTAAACTCTGGAAAAATGGTTTTATAATCAAAATTTGCACTGACAAATGTTTCTGTCAGACAGACAACATCAAAGGAATTTTTTTTTTTTTTTTTTTTTTTTTAGGCATCAGTTGTCGGATCAATGGAAGACCTAAGGCGGCGACTTTTTTTTCCCCTCCTAAGGCCAAAATCCACCTGTTCATTTTTTGGTGCATCACACTGTCATCCGCAAAAAAAAAAAAAAAAAAAGCGGGAAAAAAATCCATTTCCACGACTAGGTTTGTTTGTTTTTTTCTTGCAACCAGTCTCTTACACACCATGCATAGTCTGTATGTCTCTCTAAAAATGGACAAACTTTTGGTGATTTTAGTGTTTGGGGCATTTGATACAATGTGTCTGGGTTTGTTAATGTTATAATGTGTGGTGTACTGGCACACTCACTCTGATGATGTCTGCTTATACAACAAAAAACAAAACAAACAAACACAAGACAACAACAACAACAACAAAGACAAACAAAATAAAACAAAAAACACAAAAAGGACCGACAGAGAAAAAAAGAAGGAAAGAAAGGAAGGAAGAAAGGAAGAAGATGAAGAAGGCGAGAAGGCAAAAAAAACAGAAAATAATTCGTTGCTGTGTACAAACAAACGAAATATCAAGATAAATGTACAGCTGTAAACAAATGTGAAACACGATAATCTCCGGCCTAATTGTGACCAGGTTGAACAGACTAAATGAAACAAAGATTTCCTGTCGCCTCCTCCGATCTCTCCCGTGCGTCCAAACGTTCCCCAAAAGCCCTCTTTGGAACGAAAAACGAAAATATCCAAGAATGACCGAAGGAACGAGCGAACATGGAACGAAAGGATTAATAAATTTTGTGCACTACAATTATAAGTAGTCTCGCACCTACCAGTTCCTCAGAAACGCCATCCTCACGATGAAAAAGAAATGATGAAATATTGGGGGGGGGGGGGGGGGGGGGGGGGGGGGGGGGGGGGGGGATGGGAGCTGCAAGGAGGACGTGAGAAGGACCATCAGGGAGACAAGTATCCGTGAGTGTGTGTGTGTGTGTGTGTGTGTGTGTGTGTGTGTGTGTGTGTGTGCTTGTGTGCGTGTGCTGCGCGTATGCGCGTGCGCGCGCGCGCACCAATCTGCGGGCCTACGAAATCATTAGTCAATAGTCAAAAGCATATACATGTTAATAAATCCTATCCGCAAATATACATAGTTCTAGAAAGAATAGGCACAGATACAGTGAATCACGATCCTCCGCCACCCCACTCCATCCCCCGAAAGGAAATGAAATGTTAATAAATGAAAGAATGAATGAAATGATTACTTAAAACTTGGAAACATGACCTGAAAGTGATTATAACTAGCTATATAAGAGAGAGAGCCAGCTACTAGTGAACCGACACAGGCCAAAAGAGAAAAAAGAAGGCAGAGAAAAAGGACAGCGAGCGCCGGAGAAGGCGGAGGGCGGAGGAGGGGGGGGGGGGGGGGGGGGGGGGGGCTAGTGGACGGGGTCGGATGAAGCTTGAAGATGAAGTGAGATATAAACTAGCTCCTTACGTTGAATTCTTTTTCAAAGATTGACTGCAATGAGAATACAGACCGTGCCTTTTTAAAAATGCTTATGGACATTTTCCCAATCAGTAGAATGAGGTTTATGTATACATATTTTCCACGTGGGCAGAATGAAATGTTCACACCAAACAGAACATCAGTGACTGACAACGTTAGCTTAACATTTGTGTCTACATAAATTTTTTGCTCAATGAAATTCCAAAAATTCTTTACAACTGGACAATTATAGAAAAAAAATGTTCAATAAAATCCACCTTATCAACACAATATGAACACTGATTATTTTCTCGTATTTTCATTTTGTTTAACATTATATTAGTAGTGTAAATGTTATGTAACACTTTCCAGTGAAGGACTCTAAGTCGCACTTCTTTGGTGTTTTTTTTTTAGCCCTTGACCAGGCCTGTTTGTCTAGGGTGTAACAAAATTTTCCTATCTCAGAAATAATGGGCCGTTGGTAAATTTGTTACGTTGTCTTTGGATAACATTTTCCTGATGTTTTTTTGGCTTGTATTGAGATGTTTTGCATCACAATCAAGCTGGCTTGAGCAAGGATCTCCTCCCTCTATCCATTGAATCCACTCTTTGGGAATAGAGTTAATAACGGCATTATTCAAAAAATAATATTAGCCTTGCTTTGCCCAACCATGTTCTGTACTTCCTCAAGAGACAGAAATCTATATTCATTCTGATGGATTGTTGTATCTTTCATCTGTTCAATTCCTGCATTGTGCCAGTTTGGGAAAGAATATTACTTTAGTTTTGTATTTAATGAGAGAGTTGTTGAAGAGAAGCTGTGAATGGAAATTACCACTGTTTATTTCACTTTGTTTACTTATATTTTTGTGTCTAGATAACATGCAAATATGTCTTTCCAGAAATCATTCTCAATTCTGTCAATACCCTGCATATCCTTTGTCCTTGTGTTTACATTGAAGAAATTACCCCCGTTTGCCAGTTTGTTCAAATGCCACAATGGGATCAACCTCCAGTTTTCATTTTCTTTGGTGTTATATAATTTACCAATCCATTGTAAGTTTAGAAGCTTCTGGAACTGAAGCATGTTGATCATGCTCAGACCACCTTCATCTACGTTTGATTCCATTACTGTCCTCTTCACTTTCTCGAATGCTTTCCTGTTACTGAATTTTTTCTGCCATAGAAATTGGTGTAACGCGCTGTATTAATTTTACTCAACACTGCATCCGAAGACCAATAGACTGCATACATAAACAAATTGACTTATCAGAAACGTTTTTATAACAATCACTTTACCTTGAATGGAGAGATCTCTCCTTTTCCAATTATTTATTATACTATTCATTTATCGATTCTTTCATTCCAGTTTTCATCAATGTTCTTCGCCATCTCGTTGGTATCAAATTAAATTCCCAGAACTTTCGTTCTGTTCACTGTTGTGAATGGAAGATCTGGGTCTTTTTTCATAGTTCCCATTAGTAGAGCTTTTGTTTTCTGAACATTCAATATTAATCCAGAAAACTTTTCAAACGATGACAAGATTTCTAATGATTTAAACATATCATGTCAATCTTTGAGAAACAATGTTGTGTCATCTGCCATTTGTTTTATCTTTATACTAGAATTTCCAATCCCAGAAGGTAAAGGAACTTTGATGCCTGCAATCAAACTATTCCGAATCTTAATGGCTAGTAACTCGACAGCTAGCACAAAGGCTAAAGGTGAGAAAGGGCAACCTTGTCTTATTCCACATTTCACATCAAAGGGCTCGGAAATCCAACCACCATGATTTACAGAGGTCATGTTTCCGTTTATCAAAATAGACACCCACTTTTTAAAATCTGTCCAAAACCAAAATTGTTTCAGCTGAAAACTCTTTGATATCGAATCAAATGCTTTTGCATAATCAATAGCCAACAAAAAGCCGGCTCTATTAGCTTTATTTAGTTAATTGATTACGTCATCAATCGATCTTATGACTGTTGCGATGTTTCTACCTTTGATGTAACCTACCTGATCTTCATTTACCAAGCTAGTGATGACTCGTCCAAGTCTTAACGCTAAGACTTTGGCTAATAATTTGTAATCACTATTAGTCAATGTGATTGGTCTCCAGTTGTTTAATTTGTCTCTATCTAAATCTTTCTCTTATGTAGCAGAGTTATTACACCATATCTTTGAGAATATGACAGTTTACCAACATGAAAAGCTTCCATGAACGACTGAGTAAGTGTTTTACATATCTTATTCAAAAAAAATTTTATAACCTCTAATGTCAGTCCGTCATTGCCGGGGGCAGATCCGTTTTTCATATTCTTCAGAGCGCTTGTCATTTCCTCCTCTGTCACCATGCCCTCGCATGAAACAGCTTCATTAGCATCTAGTCTTGGAAAGTTTTCATTTTCCATAAATGTATTTGTTGCACCCCTAACATCTTTTTCAACAGTTTCTTTGATTATAAAGTTTCCTATAAAAATGAGACTTGTTTTTTTTTGTTTTTTTTTTTGTTTGTTTTTTTTGCTGTCTCAACCTCTGCGCCACCTCAGAGGCAGTGCGCCCACGCCGCTCATTCCGACACCCTGTCCACAGCCACGGCCCGGTTGGCCCCGCTGCAGCCCCGACACCGGCAATCCACAGGCAGCAGTCAATGTTAAGTCGTCAAGAGGCAACCCACCGGAGGAGACACTGCACTGCTGCCGAGTCACTTCAGTGGTGTTCAGTGATGCCTGTTCTGATCTAACATACGCAGGACACCACCTACTAAGCCCCCTACTGACGACAATAATTGCTTAGTCGCGGAGCCGGCGTGAGTGAGCTCTCTCCCTCCGGAGGGCACCACCACGTCCGCCCAGCGACAGCCCCCATGGACCCGCCGATACCGGTGACCCAGACGGAACCAAACCAAGGCCACAGACGCGGAGAGGACATCGAAACTGAGGTCACCATGAGAGCAGGACATGAAGGGCACAGAACTTGAGACTTTTTTTATGCTGATCGATGAGAATGAGGATGATTATGATGATGCTACGGATTTCCATTTCGGTCTGAGACTACACGACAGGGCTGTACTCTACGCTTCCTTTCATAATATATCCTGGCGTCAACCAGGCCCAAGAGATACAGACACCTGCAGTGTTGGTCAGGAAATTTGAGCAACACTCTCAGAAACGCATCCATTAAGTGGATGAAACTCGACTGTGTGGTCCCAGTCTTCCCAACTGAGTCCGCAGCAAACTCAACTCTCTGGGTAGGAGCCGGTCGGGGCAGAAAAATCCACATGACTTCTGATGGGATTCGAAACCCACGACCTCCCAGCCGGGAGTCCGCGACGCTAACCACTTCGCCACGGCGGCTGGTGAGACTTGTTCTTGCAAAATTTCTGTCTGATCTGTAATTATCTCACCTGAATCTTTAGTTAATCTCGTTATTACTTTCTTCTTTCTCTCTAGCCTTTTCCAGATTGCAAAAATATTTTGTATTCCTTTCACCTTCTTCAATCCATTTAACTCTTGTTCTGATTTGCGCTCCTCTCGTTCTCTCAACCTGCAACAACTATTTCTTGTTTTAGACTAAGATACTGTTTCTGCACCTCTACATCAGAGGGATTACTGACTAACGCCTTTTCTTTTTCCATTAGCTGTGCGTTCAGACGATATTCACGATTTCTTCTTTTGCATGAAAGTGATTTTCCATACTCAGTACAAAAAGTACGAATTTCAACTTTACATAGATCCCACCTTCGTATATAAGACACATCATCAGAAGAATTATTGAGATGCTTGTCTAATAAATCGTTCATCTTTGCCACAAACTTAGTATCTTTTAAAAAAAAACTATT
Source organism: Conus betulinus (assembly GCA_016801955.1). Taxonomy (NCBI): domain Eukaryota; kingdom Metazoa; phylum Mollusca; class Gastropoda; order Neogastropoda; family Conidae; genus Conus; species Conus betulinus. The sequence continues at coordinate 614,406 of JADBJO010000554.1, read as the reverse complement.
GTTAAATCTCCAGTATCCTGGACCTCTTTCAAAATTACCGTTGTTTAGCTCCGTTATGACAGCTTTGTGATCTCAATGCGCAACTGTGGTGAGTTCACACGAAACACACAAGGGTAGCATTTCCTCTGACACAAAACAGTAGTCCAAACGCCAAGCAATGAAAGGGTTATTCTTGCTCCAGGAGAAATCTTTTTCTTCAATATGAAAAAACTCTCCACATGTCTGTCAGATTCAAATTTCTTACTACATTATTTAACTCTTTTACTTCTGACTTGTGATGACTGTGACGAGACGGATATGAGTGGTAGGTGGGTCCTCTAGGGGAAGGACTTGGATAATTTCTCTCGATGAGAATTATCTGAACTTTTCACCTACACCCTCTCTCTCTTACTAGTGGTGGAAGGAGCAACTTTCCGGTACTAGTCATCAAAGAAATTTTTATTTGTTCCGGGTATTGATAAAATACAGAAGAATGGCTCTGAGGTAATTTTCCTTAGGCCTGTACTCTTAATTAAAAGTACTTATAGCTCCGAGATACAGAATTGAAGACAGAAGTTCAAACATTTCAACATTCGATTGAACAACAGGGAACTGACACAAGTTAAGTGCACTTGCACACATCAACTTTATTACTTACACATAGATAAGAAATGTCATGTCACTTCCACAGACTGTGTTTCAGTTCTCATTGGACTACCACAATGAGGGGCCCTTCCTCACTCCTACTTTACTCACTGTGCAGCAAGCTTAAGTTGGCATACAGGGGTTCTGTCTAAGTTACACTGAATGTATATGGTTATTATACATCCACCCTGCTTGCAAACACCCAGTGTTGTAGCCAGAGTGGTACTCATAGACAGGTTCTCACTGTTTCATCCTAAAGTGAGGGTAAAGGGTCTGATGGGTTTGAGTCCAGGTGGTAAGCAAACTTAGCTTTGCTTCGGAGAGAATAGTTGATCTCTCCTGTGGCTGGTGACTGCCCACTGGTGTAGATTGGTTGTCTGGTGTCGCCCCGGTTTACAATGATGCCATGGTGTCTGGCATTGCCCCGGCTTTTGGCGAAGTCCAAGCTTCTGGTTCAACCGCAATGTGTAGCGTGTGACCAGGGATCCCAGTTCTGCGATAAACAGAACTTGATCTGTAGGTGAGAATCTGATGGCTGGTTTGTCAAGTGCACACATTTACACTTTTCCTCTTTCTTTCAGAGGGGGTGTGAGACTCAGCCAGCAAAGTTTTCCCTATGGTAGAGTTTCTGCTATAACTATAAACCTCCACTTTTGTTTAATGGCTAAGTTAAGCTTACAAAAGGGTAGGAGACAGTAATACAATGTTACAGTTTTAGTTAAACAACTCCTCCTTGTTTCATATGAATTAAATCACACTGACTTGGGCTATGCTTAGTCCAAGTACACGTGTGGTGTAGACTTAAAGTCATACACTACAAATCATTCCAATAATCACCAGTATTGAGAGTAGCAGTTTTTACCTAGCACAGGCATACTGTGTTTTCCTGATCAAAATTAATCACTTAACAGACAGAGTTGCCTACTGACAAAAGTCAGGGTGAACACAAAGCGCAGTGGTCAGATTGTTAACAAAGAATCAAAACCACTGGGACAGAGCTTTTGCCATATGATGGCAAGCAAACTACTACACAGCATAATCATTCATCAGTTTGATAAATGTTGCTAAGCATTTGTACAAAGTTACAATGTTAACACACACAGCATACATAAAATCAATACATAGATTCAAAAATGTAAAATAGAGTTCCAACTCACTTTTCCTGGGAATGAACAGTGAATGACTGGAGATCAAAGAGTTTACCAAGAACTGACTAGGCCTTCTCTGTCCCTTTGTCTTCCTCTGCTCTTGACTACAGGCAGTCCTGAGGGGTCAGTGAAGTTGCGACCCTGGGTGCCTGGTATATGAATTCCTCACCTGCCAACTCAAATTTTGGCAACCTGTCATTCACCCATCAGGGGTGAGAGGGGGAGGGATTTAGTCTAGTCACCAATCATCTCGGGAATTGTTTGACCTAATGGGCACTGGTTAATTTATGCATCCGTATAGGTGTCTGCGAGCACGTGTAGGTGTCTGCGAGCACGGGGACAGTGGGGTGATTGCCTTTTGTGTCAATTACAGCTGCACGTGGCTCAGGTGGAGGGGGGGGGGGGGGTGGTTGTGGGGGGGAGAGAGCCCGCAACATGCCTTTGTGTCGCGGGTGGGGGGGGGGGGAGAGACGGGCTAGTGTGTGGGCTATTGTTAGAACGCACATCCCACGCTGCGTAGTATCGCCCAGCATGGGGAGGGAGGGTTAAGAGGGGGCTAGGGAGGTAGGCCGATAAGAACGAAAGGCGTCACGCATTTACTGTGAAGCAATTTTTCTTGTAGCGGATAGTCGAAGCCGTGCGGATCGTCGGAGCCCTGCAACGTTCTAAGAGGGGGAAGGGGGGGGGGGGGGGGGGGGGAGAGAGGGAGCGTGGGCATAGATTTGAAATCTATTCTGGGGTTTGGTGTTTTAGTGGGACCGATCGGATGGTGTTGTCAAGCGTCACGTCACAATGACATTGACCCGTAATAATATCAAGACTGTTCTTCATAACACAATTAAAATCACCAAGCAACAATAAATTTTGCTCACTATATTCAGCACACATTTCCTGTAACTTTGTCATGAAAGCTGATTTATCCTTCATTTTATTAGGAGGATATATATTGCCAATTTAAAGTCATAAAGTTCACTTTTGACTGACACGACTAGATTCTCTCTAGAGCCAGTTCAACATCTACGTTACCATCAAAATCTTTTGCTATTAGAATAATCTCAACTTGACTCCTTTTCGTACCCTCATTGTAAAACAATTTTCCTCCCCACTGTTTTTCCCATAGCAACACATCATTCTCGGTTACATGGGCTTCCTGTAAACAGGCAATATCAATTTTATTACTTTTTTAATAACGAAAAATAGCGGCTCTTTTAAATTTGTTCCTCAGACCTCTTACATTCAAAGAACATATCTGTATTTTGTCCACTGGAAGTATTATACAGATATTACACTACTACACATTTTTCCGAATTCCTTACTCAATGTCCGTAATTCAAGCAAGGCCGAAACCATGAGGTCTGTCCTATGGAGCCGGGCGTCTACCCACACTGGTCGCTTACCTCAGTGTTGGTACTGCGGGGAGCCCGACGGGTGGATTTACCACTGTCCTTTTTCGGGTGCTTACCCCTCCCCGCTACCTCTTTTGGGCTGGACCCCTCCTTGGATCGCCGCGCGTTTCGGGTCTCCGACCTGCTCTGGGACAGGCTCTCCAGCTGCAGGGAGGCAGAGAGCGTGGCCTGACGCTCGCTGGGCCTGCCTCTGGCTGCGCGGTCCTCCTGTTTGTGGCTGTCGTCGGGCTTGTCGCTGTCCGTTGGCACGATGTTACCCACTCCGGGTGTGTCCTCTCTGTCCTTGACCGGAGTCCATGAAACAGAAAACTGGCACAGAGGATCCCCGCGCTTATGGCCGGACTGTCTGCACTCGCGGCAGACAACCTCTCTTTTCACACACCGAGGCATGGTGGTTCTGTCCCAGGCAACTGGAACAGATCAGGGGTTTTTTTGAGCCAGCTTTTGTTCCTTATGATATATTTTAGCCCAGAACAGACTTTCATGAACTTTTCCAGGGGCGCGTCAGGGATGGTGATGAAAACGAATCTCCGTCCCGTCAAAAATCAGGTAAGATTTCCATCTGCATCCCTTGCTCTCTCTACTTTAATTGAGGAACGCAACTCACACCTACCTTCGCCAGGGAATGTTCGATTTCTGAGTCGGCCACTGATATCGGCACGTTGTCGACCCACACTTTTGTTGTTGGCTTCTCCTCCCCAGTGTCACTCTTCAGAATAAAAGGGTTAGTATTTGCCAGTTGTAAAATGGTCCCTCTTACCCTCATACCCTGGGTCAGGAGCTGATTTCTTGCCTCTGTCGATGCTGGATAAATCCTCCAGAGGCCGTTGATCAGTTGCGCCCCGACTATCGACCCCTGACCGACTGACCTCTCACCTGCCAAGCAAATGTCTAAGACGGTTGGTCGGTTGTTGCTTGAGTCAGGGATGTCTTTGACTTTAACAAAGACGGGGTTGACGCCGGTAGTCATTCTCGCAAAAAAATGACAATGAAATAGCGAAGAAAAAATACCTCTCTGTCATAGTAGTAAACCGCTGTGTCGATTCGGCGTGGCGGAAAAAAACGGCAAAGTCGAAAAAAGAGGCTCAGCTCACGAACTCTCTGCTGCGTGCTTGGAGCGTGCGAAAACCGTGACCGCTCGACACGGCTGCTACTCACTGAATCAACATCAAAAGAATTAATATAATTCGTAAAAGAGAGCATTCATGCAATTTATTCAACAAATTTTTCAACATTCTAATTAAAAAAATTCAATTCCAAAGCTTGATGGTTCGCCTCATGCTATTTAGTCGTTGAACGCAAGGTTCTAGCGCTGGCACTGGCGCTGGCACTGGGGCTGCCTCTATGGCAACCGCCGCTGTGAGGGGAAGACGTGACCCGAGACGCTGAGCCGTAAAGTACCCGGTGCATTCCCCTCTTTTGTGTTGTCACACGCCGCGTGTTGCCGCTGGTGCCGCTGTGCGAGGAGTTATTTTTAAAAGCAGCTGAAGAAGCTGCGCCACTGGTTGGCTGCTGTTCCTCCGCTCGGTCGCCTCGAGACTGACGTCATTAACGTCAAACACGGAATCTTGTCTGTCATTGGCTGATGGTGTGCCGCCTGTGTTTACATATTGCATGCGCGAATTATTTACTTCAGGCACCGCAGATCTGTCATCTCAGCATTACTACGAGGATCGGGTCGTTTTGCACCAATAATACATTTCCCTCGCACGGAATATGCGGACTTACCCTCGTTTTTTTTTTTTGTTGTTTTGTTTTGTTATTTTGCTCTGGCCACAGTCGCCGTTCGTCTCTTCGTCAGATCGTTTGCTACTCTGACACCTTGTCCAGTTCAGAACGAAGCTGCTGACGATCTCTCATAATAATAATTTTGTCCCTCCAGTGTGTGTAATTTCACGATCATCCTTCACGTGGCTGTCCTACTCTGTGTGCTCTGGCAATGTGTTCCTGTGGTGTCCATGTCCTGCTCCTGTCCACAGAGTTCAGTATGTCACACACGATCCTGGCACACCTGTCATAGTCCTCTCTGGGGTTTTGTTGTAGTAAGCCGTACATTCTTAAATTGTCTCTTCTAGAGAATCCCTCCAATCTGTCATCTGTTCTACTTCTCCCTTCAAATCACTGAGAGTTGTTTTCAAGGTCTTCGTTTCCTCCCTCTGCCCTGTCATCTCTGTAAATAACTCATCCATGTCTCTTGTTAGTGATGATACAGTACCTGACAGTCGTTTATTGTCAGTCTCAAGTCTGTCACACTGTCTGTTTATTTCTTCACATTTTTCACTAACACTGTTTAACTCCACAAGATCATTTTTAATTGACACATTCTGTTCATGTTGTCGTTCATGTTGCTGAGTGACCTTCTTTTAAGTCGGAATTAGCACAGAGAATTTTGCTGAGTGCGTGAGCAGGGAGAGAACTGGCGGTGGCACCCGTTCCTGTTGTGTCGGAATGGTGTTGTTTGTCAGTAGTGTCAGTAGGTCCGGGGTTCTGTTCAATGTCACCACTTAGCAGCAGTCTCCTGGCTGAGAACACCACGTTGATCACACACGCTGCAGCAAGTGCTGGAACTTGTAGACTGGTGACTGTTGTGTTGGTGTGTACTCCGCCACTGACACTGTCATGACCTAGTTCACTGGCGGCAGACAGACAGACGGCCGGACGGACGGGCAGGCGGACAGATGGCCAGACAAGTGGACGGACAGACAGACAGGCAGAGAGACAGACAGACAGACTGAGAGACAGACAGACATATAGACAGAGAGACTGACTGACAGGCAGACAGAGAGAGAGAGAGAGAGAGAGAGAGAGAGAGAGAGACAGACAGACAGACAGACAGACAGACAGACAGACAGAGAAAAGAAAAGACGGACAGGAGGCCTACTGTCAGAAAGAGTCAGACGATAGAAAGAGAATGGGGAGGCGGGGGGAATTTGAGAAAATTGAGAACGAAGAGGAAAAGAAAAGGAGTGAAAGAGACTTAAAGAGAGAGCAAGAGATGTAATATAAGGAAGAGAACAAAGGCATAGAACTCACATGAGCTTGACAGAAACAGGGAGACAGAGAAACAGACACACAGATACAGAGATAGACAGACAGCGAGAGACAGAGAGAGCGAGAGAAAATGATGAATGAAAGTTGTTACGTGGACATTAAAAATTACGTTTTTGAAATTCTTCGATACCAAGTAAGAACCGATTTAACTAAGCTAGTTTTTGAAACAAACCAAAACCAAAATTTTTTAGATGTTGGTAAATATGTTCACTGGCGGCAGACAGACAGACGGCCGGACGGACGGGCAGGCGGACAGATGGCCAGACAAGTGGACGGACAGACAGACAGACAGAGAGAGAGAGAGAGAGAGAGGGTGGGTAGTAGAAAATCTGGACTTTTTACATCCGGCCCTCAGAGGAGAAAAACATTAATGAATTATACAAAAGAAAACGATGACAGTTGGTGCATGGACATGGAAATGCAATATACATGTTTGAAACTCCCGAATACTAGGAAACATCTGATTTAAAAGTGCAAGATTTATAGGCAAAAGAAAGCCATAATTGTGAAAACATGCTAAACACATGAGAGAGACAGACAGAGAGAGAGAGAGAGAGAGAGAGAGAGAGAGAGAGAGAGAGAGAGAGAGAGAGACAGACAGAGACAGAGAGAGAGACAGAGAGAGAGAGAGAGAGAGAGAGAGAGAAATGGTCTGTTGTAGAAAGCTTTACAAAGCTTACATTCACAAGAACGGAAGACGAAGGGGATGGGGAACTGTACATACACAACATTTAGAAATAAACACCACCACAACATTACGAAAAAATAAAAATCATTGCGATGTGAAATCCAGAATGCAATTGCAGCAGACTCCCTTGACAGAACATAGTGGAAGCAACAGTGTACCCAGGGCACAAAGACATTTGAGCGCAACAGAGCAGCTGCCATCCAGGGAAAAGAATCGGAGAAGATGAAGCCCATCCTTGCAAGGACTCCATTCCGTGCAGCGTCTGTGGAAGACTTTGTGCGTCAGGAATTGGTCTTCATTCCACATTAGGACCCACATCAGCAGATGACCTGCCTGCCTACTCATCCGTCGGACACGACAGGAAAGTCATCATGCGTGTGTGTGTGTGTGTGTGTGTGTGTGTGTGTGTGTGTGCATGCATGCGTGCGTGCGTGCATGCGTGCGTGCGTGTGTGTGTGTGTGTGTGTGTGTGTGTGTGATAACTTTTCGTCCCCCCCCCCCCCCCCCCCCCCCAGTTTTTTCAACATTACAGAAATACCCTGTATTGTATTTCGTTCCCCATCTTCAAACCCATTTAATCCTGGATCTTATCTATGCCCCATTTACATCATTTACTTGCTATAATTCTAACCTATGTTTAAATGCATATTTGTGGCCAGTGTCTCTCATTGGTATGGTCTTTAATAAGCTTTTTTTTCAATTTCTCAAATCTGTAGGTTTAATTTTTATCGGATCATTTTTCCCTTTGCATGATAATTATTTTTCAAACTCGCAACAACAACAACAACAACAAAAATCTTATCTTCGTTTTCACCATTTCCGATTTCCCATGTCATTAATACGCTGTTTATCCAACAAAGTATTCATTCACTGTACAGTATCATTGTTTTTCAATAACTTGTTCAACGTAAATTCACTCTGATTCAGTTCAGTTATCCCAGAGGTGGGAACAGTCAAATGTTCACCCGACACAGACACGTCATATGTCTCCTGTTCTAAAACATATGTCTCCTGTTATAAAACAGGCCAGAAATGGACTACTCCAGTGCCATGTATAATCAAGTTCATAAGTATGAAATATCTTCAAGCATCACTCAGTTCCTGGTCTTTTGTTAACTCATTGAGACCCCGAACTTCATTTTCACGATGTGGCTTGCCTGCTACCATATCCAGAGTGTCACTATGATTTCAATTAAAGTCTCCAAACAAAATTAGTTATTTATTGCTATAATTCTTACATTTTTCTGAGGTAGTTTAAAGAAAAAAGACAAACTTTTCAGCAGCGCGCATCACCGGACAAGGGCCAGCTTTTCAGCCCTATTATAGTAGCAAATGCGTTTGCTAAGTAGGAGTCGTATCTATCACATGTGACTGAGACTATCAAGATTCAAAATCGGCCCAGATCTATTTTAACTCTTCCCGAAAAACGTCTTGCGATTAAAATTACATGTCCCTTGCTTCTGCTGGTACCTCTGTTCCCCATTGTTTTACCATACACAGTCCGATCGACATCGGTTATTTGTGCTTCTTGTTGACAGACTAAGTCAAATTTCACATTTTTCAGATAATGAAAATGGATGTTCTTTTAATTTTGTTTTATTCTTATAGTTAAGTGAGGTTTGGCGTATTTTACCCACTGGAGGTTTAAGAATATGCCTTTAGTTTCTTATGTCTACCATTAGTTCTTTGCCTGTCCATATATCTAAGTTCATATGGGAAATCTCCTATTTCAATGTAAGAAGGGCTTTTCAAGCTCGTAGTCCTTTTAGAAAGCCAGGTCATCATAGAAGTATCAAGTCCAAGTCACACCAGGCGTTAGCGTCGCACGCCCACATCGGAACGTTCATCATGTGACATTTTATGACGGCGGGAACGCCCCCCATCTTGTTTTGGTTGCTTGTTTTTTCCTCTTTTGTCAGGACTGGCGCCCTCTCGAGAGCGGCGTCGTTTAGGAGTGTCCGAAGGGTGGCAAGGCGGACTGTTCAGCTCCAGAAAGGATCCCAGCGTGGCCTGACGTGTGATGGATGTCCTGGCGGATGTTTTTTCCTTCCTCCCCTTTTCTCCTTCTTCTGCAAAGTACTTTCCCGATCCTCTCTCATATTCACTCTCCTTTCTCTCGCTCTTACGCCCATTCACGTGATCACATACACTCTCTCTCTCTCTCTCTCTCTCTCTCTCTCTCTCTCTCTGCTAGGCTGATCCGACACAGTGAGGTCGCAAGCAGGGTCCCCTTGTTTGTGCCCCGACTTTTTACATGCCTTGCACACAACGTCTTTGACGCATAGCGATGCGTGGTGATTTTCTTCCAAACAGCTGGAACATACCACTGGCCATTTCACGGGTTTTGCTCTTTGTGGTTAACTTTTGCTGTGAAAAAAACTTACCTTCAGGGTTATCACTAGGGCGACAGGTAGAACTATTATAAACAGTTCTATTATAAATATTATAAATATACAGGTAGAACTATTATAAACAGTTCTATTATAACTATTCTAAATATTATACGGTTAGAAATCGTATTAGGATATGGTCATTGTCTCTCTCGCTCTTTCAAATTTCGCAATCCACTTTTAGAAGAGCGTGCTCGATCTTGCTATCAGCCACAGAGATGGGGATGTTGTCAATGAAGACTTTAGTGGCAGACTTTTCTTCTCCTGACTGACTTCTCAAAATGTAAAGGTTAGTGTTTACTACCTGTAGCTCCGTGCCTCTGAGACAGAAGCAGTTGGGACTCGCCTCCTCATAAGCCATGTAGACAATCCACAATCTTCCAGCCTGCTGTCCACCAACCACTGACCCTTGTCTGGTGATGCGTGCTGCTGCTAAGCAGATATCCAGAAAATTGGCCGGGCAGTTACTAGCAGAGTCAGTGATGTCTCTTGATTTTAAGAAGACAGGCTGGACGCTTACAGCCATTTCCACAAATCTAAAGCACAGAAAGGATAAATCAGAATAGTTTAACTCTGCTACTAATCGAAAAAGATTTCAAGAAGGCTACACACTTTTTCCCCTGCTGTGCGCTTCTTGTATGGTCATACAAGAAGCGCACAGCAGGGGAAAAAGTGTGTGAGAACACAGCTCCCATTTGGCGTGGTCAAAGCGCCCCAAGTTAAATAACAAAACAATCGTAATTAGGAACTTCTCTCCAATTTGATCATAGTTTTCTCGTTAATTTATCGAATTCGCCTCTAAAGTATGTAGATTAGTATACAGATCCGAATCGAGCTTTGGATGTATGGTATACTATTTTCTATAACATATACAACAAGCATGCTCCTCCTATAACTACAAGAGTCAAACATCGGATGAAACCACCGTGGCTAACAAGAGAAATGCAACATGGTTTATATCAAAGCGATTTCCTGTTAAAAAGCGGTCTTCGTGAAGAGCTACGAAATCAAGTGACGTCTCTGTTACGAGCAGAAACTATTTTTGGACCTAACTGATAAAAAGACAATCGGCCGATCTGTTTGGAAAGTCATACACGGACTGAGAAAAATACTGACCTTACATCAAATTTAACAGAAGATATTTTTGCAAGTTAACTGAACTAACATTGTAGCAAATGAAATAATGCAAAATGATTCATAAGAAAATGACGATCTACAAGAATTGCAGAGATGCTGACAAGAAAAAAAGAAGATCCATTTGAATGTAGACATTAGTGCCATAGATGTCCACGGAGTTTTCTCTTCTCTCATACGATTAAAGCACACAGCAACTCGTGGCATGGACGGATTTGACGGGGAAATTCTGAAACTGTTAGCGCTTTTTTTACAGCAGAAACTCGTATTTCTATTTACAACCTTTGTCTGGATAAACGAGTGTTTTCCGAGTGCTTTAGAACAAGTAAAAAAAAAATCATACTATAGTATAGATCAGGAAAGGTGGCTGAATCTCCAGTTATCCACCTATTTCTGTTCTATCTGTTCTTTTAAAACATTAGAACAACACATCAAAAAGTTCCTTCTTTCACTATCAACAGATCTGATTGTTACATCTTAATCAATTGGATTTAGAGAGAATCATTCTTGTCAAACTGTTCTCACCAGGTTAGTTGACCGATGGCTTTTAAACACAAAGTGCACACAAGTACTTTTCGAGGGTATTGCTATAACTCTGTAACTCACTGCACTTAGACTTTTGCTCAGAAAGTTGTCGTCTATCAACTATCCATAGACACCATAACATTGATTCCATCCTTTCTTTCTAACAGGCTATATCTAGTATCTTCAACTACTGTTCGATTTAAATGTTGATGTACCACAAGGCTCAACTGGTAAATGTTCATCAATGAAGCGATGCAAGTGTGTGTAAAGTTGAGAGTCCATAGACGTGGTTGTGCACGCAATGGCGCGCGCGCGCGCCTGTGTGCGTGTGTGTGTGTGTGTGTGTGTGTGTGTGCGCGCGCGCGCGCGCGCGCGCGCGCGCGCGTGTGTGTGTGTGTGTGTGTGTGTAACCATATCTCAGAGAGTCTGCAAAAGTAACCACATGTAAATAGACTCAGTCTACTTTTCATTCCTGCTTGATGAATCAGTCAAATCTAACTTTTCAACACTCTAAAAATGTGCCGATAAAAGCTTCCCTGCCCGTCGTTTCTTCTCACCTCCTTCCTTCCATTCCGGGGGTCACGTGGTTTGACACGAAGCGACAGGGCGCCATTATTTCAGCTGCGGCAATTGTTTTAAATTTTCCTGTGACAGTGCCAGTTACTGGACTTCCAACAAACTGCGGAGACAGCCCTAAACGCCCCGCTGACTGAAAACTCTGTGTCGAGGTGGAAAATGACGGGAGAAGGCAACAACACAGTTGTCGTTCTACGACTGAAGCCAATCAGCTCAGTGTCAACAACAATGGCGGATCCTGTCCTGAACCGGAGAACGTAAGTTCAGTATTATAGGAAGAAGCCCCCCAGCCAGGTGCGACGGGATCAAGAGAGAGCCAAGCAGCAGAACAGACGACCTGAACAGGTTGGTGCTGGTCTCGGTACCACTAGTGATGCCAGTGAACTAGCCGAGCTTAACACCACATCGGACGAACACAGTACGCAGCATAGTGCAGAAGAAGAACACATCAAGCAGGTTCGCGATGATGGTGACAAGTCGCATACTCAGGATGCGCTTCTGTCTTTGCGCTCTGATCTGTCGGAGTGTAAAATCAGCGATCCAGAAATCCGCCCGTCAGACATCGACGGAAGCCCAGAACATGCGATCGACAACATGGTCACCTGCTTTGACACGGGAGTGGTTAAGAATTATGTCGCTACTCTGACAGATCGACAGGTGCAGAGACGATTGAGAGATTTTCACAGAAACAAAGCATTTCGGAAGGTCGTGTTTCATCAAACGGATGATGTGGGTTTGCTGCTCTGTGAGTCAGATGATGTCGTTCTGGAGTATTCCTGCGATCCGTGCGCGGAGGACGATTGTTTATTTTGGTACGTTAAGCAAGAAGAAAGACACATGTCATCGGAGGAATGTGTTAAACTGGCCAGCCTTCGGAAAGGACGACGTGTTGGCAACAGGAAGCATGCAGAGACGCAAGCACGTGCTCTACGGCGGCTGCACGCTATCCACGGACTGATCCAGTTTTACTGGGGTGACTGTCATCTACAGAACTGACGGTGAATGTAGACCAGTGACATTTTCTCGTTTGCGATTTTGTCATGTAAAGTGAAAGAAAAAGACATTGCTATGGTTTCCATGTCAATGAAAATCGAAATCGAGTCGCGTTTTGTTTTTGTACATCGCGCCGATTTGCTAAATGGGCAGTACAGCTTAATAGCATTAAACTTCATTCATTCATTCATTCCATTCCCTCGTCCCAGTCTTCTCTCCTGCTACCCACCCCTTCCCTATTCCCTCCTTCTGTCTGCTTTACTTTGTACATAACTGTTTGTTCTGTTGTATATAGAGTTATTTGCAATGCAAAATCCTTTTGTTTCTTTCTTTCTTGGACCAGGATGTCTGGGTGTAAAAAAGTTACAACCTGCAAATGAAATCCCTTCGTTAGTTCGTTCGTTCTCTGGCTTACACACACACACACACACACACACACACACACACACACACACACACACACACACAACGCACGCTGAGAGAGAAAAAAAACTGGTTTAAGAGCGACGATTGCACAATGACACAGCCTGTTGCTCGTTTTTCCATGTGATTTTCGTGGCCTTGGGGCACAATTTGCATGCTTTGATACAGCAAGGTCAGATTCGATAAGTTCTCTCTCTCTCTCTGTCTCTGTCTCTGCCTCTCTCTCTTCTGTGTGTGTGTGTGTGTGTGTGTGTGTGTGTGTTCATGGGTAAGCGTGTTTGAATGAGCATCCCACGGACCGCCCATCCCAGGCATCACAAAGCAGTTGAGCTACACATCCACAGGTGACTGGCTCACGTTCTCTGCCAGAATGAACACTGCGCACCATGTCCCCCCCCCTCCCCCCCCCCCCCCCCCCCCCCCCCCCCCCCCCCCCCACTCATGGCGGCAATCAGCAGCATCATGATGCCCTCTGTGGTCACAACGGACACTCATCTCATCTAATCACATCTGATCCTCGTGACCAAAGTGGTGGTGCAGGGCACATGAGGGACGATCCATTAACCTTCTTCTCCATCGCGGCCTGTCCTCTGCTTCTCGCAGGGGTTCTCGCAGTCTGGGGTTTGTCCATTCTGTCACGTTCTCCGACTACCTCTTTCTCTGCCTGCCTCACACACACACACACACACACACACACACACACACACACACACACACAGAGAACATTGCACAAATGCAACAAAAATTTAATGATTCATTTCACTTGGACTGATCCCCCACGCAGTTTGCTGTTAGGGACAGAAGAACATTTGACAATACGGGAAGTACAGCGCGTAGCGAGCCTTTCAGGGGGAGGCGGTGGTGGTGGTGGTTCTTCTGGTGTGGGTGTGGTGGTGGTGGGGGGCGCCTTACTGCTGGTGGGCAAGAGGGCGCTGCAAAGAAAGGTCAGTGGTTGGCGTGGTAGTTGGTCAGGATGGGTGCAAGGTATCCTTTCCTTTTAAAACCTCACAATTATTGCTTCCAATTCTCAGCTGACCCAACGCATGCTTACTGGACCTTTGCGCGCCTGTGTGTATGAGTGTGTGGGTGTGGGTGAGCGCGCGCGCGCGAGCTGCTCATTTTTTACCTCAGTGTTTGCAGTTTGTTATTGTCAATAATGTCAGTATTCGAAGTTAGATGTAAGATCGTTAATATTTCACAGAGGTTGACAGAAGAGAGACAAGCTCATGTCATATTCCCAGCCTTTACCACCAGTAAAGCAATGAACTCTACCCGCTGTCCATACTGTTATCATTTCCTTTTTCCTCCCCATCGCCTTTTCCTTTCGTCACCCCCAGATGGTTTCCTTCGTGCCTTGCCAAGCTGGAAAAGAGAACTACTACCCACCACCGATCATTGGCATTCTGCCCTCTGCTGCCATGGCGCCCAATCAGTCGTCTTCCACTCGAAGGAAACGACGTGCCTCTGTTAATTCTCGAAGAAAATGATGTGTTGTCCATCTGTAGTCCTCGTTGCTTGCATCTGTTGATAAACGAAGGAAACAACGTGTTGCCCATCTGCAGTCCTCATTGTTGGCATCTGTTGATACACGAAGGAAAAATGTATTGTCCACCTGTATTCCTCATTGTTTGCATCTGTTCAGACACGAAAGAAATGACGTATTGCTCGTCTGTAGTCCTCCTCATTGTTAGCATCTGTTGATACAGGAAGGAAACAACGTGTTGCCCATCTAGTCCTCATTGCTGGCATCTGTTGATACATGAAGGAAATGACGTGTTGCCCATAACTTTTGCTTTTTGACTGAAAGTGATAAAATTAAGTTCGCCACGAACTAAATGATTTCTACTGTCGTTTTGAACATGACGACCTTAGAGATGACCTTTCTAACGTGGTATCTGACCTTCATAAGAAGATTAAGGAAGAGGATGGTTCAGATGACATGGAGGTCCCTGGCAATAGCATTGAGAGACATCAAGAAACTCCATCTACATAAAGCAGCAGGTCCTGACTGTGTCAGTGGAAGACTTCTGAGATCATGTGCTACACAGCTTAGTGGGATTTTCAGTCAACGTTTTTCATGGTCCCTGAGAGAATGTGTTGTCCCAACTATTT
The DNA here is from genome assembly GCA_016801955.1 of Conus betulinus. Classification (NCBI taxonomy): domain Eukaryota; kingdom Metazoa; phylum Mollusca; class Gastropoda; order Neogastropoda; family Conidae; genus Conus; species Conus betulinus. The sequence goes on along the minus strand of JADBJO010000554.1, from coordinate 599,336 downwards.
GGAAAAACTCAACCATCTGCCCAGTCCCCAAGTCAAAAAAAAAAACCGTCCCAGCTGAATGATTACAGGCCTGTTGATCTCACTAGCATTGTTATGAAATGTTTTGAGCGCATCATTCTTTCGAAGCTGCTTTCACAAACACAGCATCAATTCGATCCTTTTCAGTTTGCATACAAGCAAAGTAGATCCACAGACGATACAACCATCACATTACTCAGCAATGCTTACATGCATCTTGACACCAAAATTCCTTTGTCACAATACTCTTCATTGATTTATCTTCAGAATTTAACACAATACAACCTCATCTCATGGCACAGAAATTACTCGCTCTTCAGTTTCTCCAATATTGATTGTTTGGATTATGAGCTTTCTTGTCAGGAGATCTCAATCAGTATGTAACCAGGGAACTCTGTCTTCCCCACGTTCCACATCCACTGGTTCACCCCAAGGCACTGTGCTTTCACCTGTGCTCTTCACTATTTATACTAACGACTGTAGAGGCTCAAAGTCAAACACAACGCCGGTTATTAAGTATTCTGATGACACAGCCATCCTTGATCTATCTAACTTAGACACTACCTATTTTGATGCTGTCAGTACATTTAGTGGTGTTCTGAAAACTTTCTGAAGTTAAATGTCAGCAAAACAAAAGAACTGGTGATAGATTTCCGTAGAGCCCTATCCCCTATTGCAGACCTTGTAATTGATGGTCAAACTGTGGAAAGGGTGTCTCAGTATAAATATCTAGGCACAGTAACGGACAACAAACTAACTTTTGATTTCAAACACTGCAGCTGTTCACAAGAAATGTCAGTCCAGGGTTTACTGTTTGCAAAAGCTGCGCTCACTCCACGTAAACTCAAAAATCCTTGCACAGTTTTACAGATGTTTTATTGAATCTGTTTGAACCTTTGGCTTCTTGTGCTGGTTTGCTGGGTTAATTTTTTTAAAAAAGTGTTGAACAAGACTGTGAATGTGTGTGGGAAAGTTGTGGGTGAAAGGCAAGCAAGTATGAGTGAATTGTATGAGAAGCATGCAGTACGAAAGTCAAGAGAAATTACAAAAGACTCCTCACATGTCCTGGCCCATAATTATGAACTGCTGCCATCTGGCCGACGGTTCAGGATGCCAACGGTCCGATTAGTCAGAACAAAAAGAGAGTTTTTATCCCAATGTCTATATCCCGTCTAAACAAGCAATAGTTGTGTGTGTGTGTGTGTGTGTGCGTGTGTGTGTGTGTGTGTGTGATGGGGAGGGGGACAAAGGGAGAGGGGGGAGCGTATACATATGTATATGTGTATGTGCTTTTATGTGCGTGTGTGATTGAATGAATGTGTATTGGGTGTGTGTGAGGGCGTGTGTGTATACATGTGTGTGTGTGTGTATGTGTGTGTGTGTGCGTGGTATGGCTGTTTACTAAAGGTGTTTTACTGTTCTTTGCCATAATTATTCATTTAACTGCTTTATTTCGTGTGCAACAATGAAAATTTGATTTGATTAAGGTATGGTTGTTACCGATTGTTCTATTATTTTTATGTTGATTAATTTATTCAGTCATGTGTGTATGTGCATGCACATACATGTGAGTATAATTATGTGTGTGTGTGTGTGTGCGCGCGCGCGCGCGCGCGTATGGGTGTGCGTGCGTGTATACGTATGTGTGTGTGTGTGTGTGTGTGTGTGTGTGTGTGTGTGTGTGTGTGTGTGATCTGACTAGTTTTATTTTTTTGCTATTATTTACCATTATACATGCACTTTAATTTTCTGAAAAATCAAGTTTGACCATTATGTAATACTGAAAATCTAGTATAAGTATTGTTGTTTACTCAAATGGGTTTTACTATTGCTTGATCATTTATTATGTGCATCATCATCATCACACTTTAATGCTTCTTTTAATCAGAATTTAGGTCTGACAGTGTTGTTTTCTGTTTTTAGCAAATTCTGAGAATTAGTAAGTATGTACGTGTGTGTGTAAATGTATGAGAATTGAGAAGAAGTGAGGCAGGGAACAGTAAACAAGTAGGGTGACTTTTACTCCCATAAGAAAACCTACCACAGAGTAACTTTTATTCAAGAGTGGCACAGCCTTTTAAACTTGAATAAAGTCAGACACATACAAAGAGGAACAATCTAATAGTGGGGAAAAAACAAGGGCAGACCAACAACTCAACTGTCTTCATAATAATGACTTTGCAAAGATTTGGACTAAAGAGGAGGGGGGGGGGGGGGGGGGGGGGGGGAGTGAAGACTGGGAACATAAAATTAAAAAATATATATCTTATAGACATGAAAACTCTTCACTAGCTGCATGAAGGAACCATCGTAATCCCTTTCCAAGGCAGATCTATTTGTATTGCTGCTCCGAGGATTTTCGTCCGCTGGATCGGAACTCATCAGGGAGACACGGTTGGTTGTCCGTGCTCCTGGCGTCAAGTAGAGACACACCACAGTTCTTAACACCATGGTGTTCTCACCAGCAACGGTTCAAAAAAGAATCCAACAGCACCCCCAAAGCAGCTAGCGAAGGGTAGTAAATGAAACCAAACGAAAGTGTGGGGAGGAAAAAAGTTGCTGAAAAACTAAAGACATTATGCAAACAGTATAAAGTGTAGGGGACAATCTTTGAGCCTACGCTTCAGGATCCACCCAAGGATGCAAGGGAGATCTCCCTTTTTCCCCCACTACTAGATTGTTCGTCTTTGTTATTTGTCTGACTTAATTCAAGTTTAAAAGGCTGTGCCAGTCTTGAATAAAAGTTACTCTGTGTTGGGTTTCTTATGGGAGCAAAAGTTACCCTACTTGTTTACTGTTTACATGTATGAGGTTTTACTTTATAACTGAATTGATTTTGTTGGGTTGTTGTTGTTGAGTTGCTCTACTTGTTTATTGTTGCTGAGTTACTTTACTTGTTATTGTTCATTTTTTTCATGTTTATTTATGTCACTAATGTATAGTTAGTCAGCAGCACGATTGTATTTCTCAGAATTGAGATAATAATGTATTCTTGTATCTTGTATATCTGCAGCCCTCGTTACTGGGCATATGCTGAAACACGAATGAAAAAACCTTCGGGTGTGCCTTTTTCTTTCTTTCTTCTAGTCTGCTTATTGTTAGCATCTGTTATGACACGAAGGAAACGACGTGTTACCCATCTGTAGTCCTCCTTGTTAGCATCTGTTGAGACACGAATGAGACATCCTTTGGGGTTTCTTTTTTTTTCTAGTCCTCCCACTGCTGGCGTCTGTTGAGACGAAATCATCATCGTCAAAGACAAGGGTCGATCAGTGATAGTCAGTGGAAATCAACTATCCCTTGTTTGCCATTGTCTCTTATATCCTTCTTCCCTTCCCTCCTCACGTTTGAATCCCCACCCTTGATCATTGCTCATCCCCCCCCCCCCCCCCCCCCCCCCCCCCCCCTTTCATCACTATCTGCCAGGAGCAGCTGATTCCTTCGATCTTGATCAAGTTCTGAGATAGAACGGACCTATTTTACCATTATACTGAAAGAACCCTTACGACACGTATGTGTGTGTGTTTCTGTGTATCTGATGTTTGTGTATACGACAGTGTGTGTATTCAAATATACGTCCCATTTTACACACATACATTATTCATATCTGTAGGGAGGAACAAGGAAGAACTTGAAGATCAGCGGCCAGTGGATAGCTGATGGAGTGCACATTCCCAAAGAGCAAAATTCGGATGACATCAACCAGTTAGACCGATATTATCTCTAAACGTCGAGGGGAAAATCTTCTCTGTCATGGCAGCCTGACTCATTAGATACCTAATACAAATTCAATACTTGGCTTTGTCAGTCCAGAAAGGAGGCATCCCAGGCGTCTCTGGCTGCGTAGAACATGCAACTATGATTTGGGAAGCTAGGACAGGGAAACAGGATGTTGACGTGATGTGGCTCGATCTGACAAATGCATATGGACCAGTTCCATGCAAGATGATTCAACTAACTCTTGAGATGTATCATGTCCTAAAGAATATCAGAGAACTGCTAAGGAAGCACTACATGGCTTCTCAATGAGGTTCTCCACAAATGAATACACAACAGACTGGATCAATCTCGAAATTTGTATAATAATGGGGCTGTGAAATTTCTCCAACACCGTTTGTGTTGGCAATGGAGATCATCTTGAAAGCCGTCATGAGTTGTATAGGTCCAGCAGATCTGAGGAATGGATACCAAATGCCTCCTCCACCAAGGAAGACCAAACACGCAAAATACTGATGTAGTAAGACAACTTAGTTGCGTCATCCAGGAGGAATTTCACGCCAAAGAAATCAGGAAGCCTGATGTTTGCAGATCATGTTGATTTCGAAGCTTCTGTGGCCTCTGCTAATATACGATATCAGCACTAGCACTGTGGAATCAATGAAGGCCAAAATCAACAAGTATACAAGGAAATGGCTGGGTGTCCCACCAGGTCTCACTGACGTCACACTCTATTACCACCAAGCAAAGCTGAAGCTTACTCTAAAATCCATCCTCGAGGAACACAAAGTGGATAAAGCAAGGTTACTAACCTTGCTTGAGGATTCTTAAGACAAAGTTGTGAGATCAGTCCAGCCAAAGCTAAAGACTGGCAGAAAATAGAAAGTTCTGGAGGCAGTAGATGTGGGAAAGGAAAACGTCAAGATCAAGGAAATAACAAACCACACACAGACCGACAGACAGGGGCTGGGATCAACAGAAATGAAATGATTCTGATCGATCTCACTGTGCAATACGAAAACAGAATGTAGCAAGCGCACCTCCACAAGACGGAGAAGTATCCCAGTTTAGCAAGCAGCTTGAGCGAATCCGGCTTCCAGGCCGAGGTCTTCGCCGTAGCCTATGACCTCATGAAACAGCTCGGGAGTTCAGGTAAGAAGAGGACCAGAACCCTGAAGGCAATGGCAGAGACAGCCGAAAGAGTTCCAGCTGGATCTGGTCGAGGAGGAACAAAATTGAACTTCATAGGCTGAAATTTCCCAAACTTAGAACAGGTGTCCTGTTAGCAGTGGAGTAACAGATCCGCCTAAAAAGGCATGCCTTGAGATACCCACCCGTCCCAAAGTTGCGGGTTGATTCCCGGCAGCGCCAGGGAAAAAAAACAAGTTGGCAGTAGAAGGGCATCTGGGAGTCATGACCTGGATGCAGCCCGGCCCCCTTAGAGCGTAAGGAGTTCAGGGCTGAAACACTTGTCTGAGGGGTGTCTCTCTCGAAGACCTTCTGCTGTCAAGCTCTCCCTAGAGTTTCTTCCCGACATCTATGTAGCTATCTCTATCTATCTATCTGTCTGTCTAGCGGAAATTTGTTAAAAATACAAGTCTGGGACATGAAAAGACTGCTGTTTCATTCTCATACGTGTGTGTGTGTGTGTGTGTGTGTGTGTGTGTGTGTGAAGCCAAGCTTTTATAATCATTTCTATTTCTGCATGTCCTGTTTCAACATGTAAGCCCCTGAAGCCTGTGGAGCAGTATCCAGTATTCTATTTTTTTTTCTTTTAGAATAATTGTCAGTTCTTGTGGATTTCTGTCCCTTGTTAATGACTCCCCTATATTATGTCTTTTACATTTCTACCTTTTGAAACAAGAAATCAAATTTTGTCCACCATCTTTTCTAAATTTCTGAGTTTCTTCTCCACTGAGTGTTCTTAGTTTATTTTCAGAAGAGACTGCATGTGTATGCAGGAGGATCTCCTTGATATTTGAGAGCTTCCCATACAGTGTTTCTACCCAGCAGGTGACGGGGATCCAGACGCCAGCCTGATGAACTATTCACAGAGCAAATCAGTTGTCTGCTGCTGGCCCTGCTGACCTCCCCTTTGCAGGAACGATGCACTGGGGATAGCACCCGTAAGCGGATTTCTTCTCCAGATTCCTTCCCACTATCCCGCAAGTCTGACTTCTGAAATGGTATTTTTTAATTGGGGTGGATTTTAATGTTTACTCTATTCCCTCTTGTGTGAGTGTGTGTGTGTGTGTGTGTGTGTGTGTGTGTGTGTGTGTGTGTGTGTGTGTGTGTGCGCGCGCGCGCGCGCGCGCGCGCGTGTGTGTGTGTGTGTGAATGAGAGAGAGAGAGAGAGAGAGAGAGAGTGATTGAGAGATAGAGAGTTTGACATTACACAGTGCAGTTCATCCTCTCCCCCATTCCTCCCTTACATACTGAAAGTGTTCCCAGGAGATCAGAAGAAACGCTCCAAAGACACTCTCAAACATCCTTGAAAGCCTTTAAAACCAACCCCTGATACATGGGAACAAACTGCTAAAGATCGAGTTAAATGGCGCTATTCTATCCACAAACGTGCCCATTTATGTGAAGAAAGGAGAACAGCTTCAGCGCAACAAAAAAGAAAGGCAAGGAAAGCCCGCACCAACAATCAAGGGCAAGTCTCCTGCATTGCCTGTCCAAGCTGTCATCGCACATTACGTGTGTGCATCGGCTTGATCAGCGACCTGCGTATCCACAAATCATCCCTTACACAAACACCACACACCCCTATCCAACCCTAAGATGACTGAAGTGGTGCTCGTCCACTCGACGGACGAACTGACTTACTGACTGAATTTCTGAGCGTATATTGATTGTATGTATGTATGTATGTATGTATGTATGTATGTATGTATGTATGTATGTATGTATGTATGTATGTATGTATGCATGCCAGTATACCTTCCAGAGTCCCTATCCCTCAACTTACCGTTGGCATTCCTGAGTGCACATTTCATCGGTCTGGGTTTCGTCATCAGCTCCCACCAGCTCAAACATGGCGTCACAGCGATCAGTGCAGGCATCCACTGACATGGTGCTGTCTATGGTCAAAAGCTGCTGAATCTCGTGCCGGATCATGGTGCCTGAACACATGACGTGGTCACAGTGTCTGAACACATGTCATGGTCACAGTGTTTGAACACACCTGTCATGGTCACAGTGTTTGAACACACATGTCATGGTCACAGTGTCTGAACACACCTGTCGTGGTCACAGTGTCTGAACACACATGTCATGGTCACAGTCTCTGAACACACATGTCATGGTCACAGTGTCTGACCACACCTGTCATGGTCACAGTGTCTGAACACAAGGCATGGTCACAGCGTGTGAACACACTTAATGGTCACTGTGTCTGAACACACATTATAGTCACAGTGTCTGAACACACATCATGGTTACATTGATTGAATACATGTCATGGTCACAGTGTCTGAACACATGTCATGGTCACAGTGTCTGAACACACATGTCATGGGTAACAGTGTCTGAACACACATCATGGTCACAGAGTCTGAACACATGTCATGGTCACAGAGTCTGAACACACATCATGGTCACATTGAATGACCACATGTCGTGGTCACAGTGTCTGAACACATGTCATGGTCACAGTGTCTGAACACACATGTTATGGTCAGTGTCTGGACACATGTCATGGTCACAGTGTCTGAAACACATGTCATGGTCACAGTGTCTGAACACACATCATGGTTACATTGATTGAACACATGTCATGGTCACAGTTTCTGAACACACATCATGGTCACAGTGTCTGAACACATGTCATGGTCACAGTGTCTGAAAACATGTCATGGTCACAGTGTCTGAACACACATCATGGTCACATTGATTGAACACATGTCATGGTCACTGTGTCTGAACACACATGTCATTGTCACAGTGTCTAAACACGCATGCCATGGTCACAGTGTCTGAACACACATCATGGTCACAGTGTCTGAACACACATCATGGTCACAGTGAACACATGTCATGGTCACAGTGTCTGAACACACATGTCATTGTCACAGTGTCTAAACACGCATGCCATGGTCACAGTGTCTGAACACATGTCATGGTCACAGTGTCTGAACACACATCATGGTCACAGTGAACATATGTCATGGTCACAGTGTCTGAACACATATCATGGTCACAGTGTCTGAACACACATCGTGGTCACAGTGTCTGAACACATGGTCATGGTGACATTGATTGAACACATGTCACGGTCACAGTGTCTGAACACTCATGTCATGGTCACAATATCTGAACATGCATGTCATGGTCACAGTGTCTGAACACACATCATTGTCACAGTGTCTGAACACGCATGTCATGGTCACAGTGTCTGAACACACATCATGTCACAGTGTCTGAACACGCATGTCATGGTCACAGTGTCTGAACACACATCATGGTCACAGTGTTTGAACACACATGTCATGGTCACAGTGTCTGAACACTCTTTTCATGGTCACAGTGTCTGAACACACATCATGGTCACAGTGTCTGAACACACATCATGGTCACAGTGTCTGAACACATATGGTCACAGAGTCTGAACACACATCATGGTCACAGTGTCTGAAGACACATGTCATGGTCACAGTGTCTGAAACACACATGTCATGGTCACAGTGTCTGAACACTCATGTCATGGTCACAGTGTCTGAACACACATCATGGTCACAGTGTCTGAACACACATGTCGTGGTCACAGTGTCTGAACACTCATGTCATGGTACAGAGTCTGAACACACATCATGGTCACTGTGTATGAACACACACATCATGGTCACAGGGTCTTAACACATGTTATGGTCACAGTGTCTGAACACACACGTTATCACAATGCCTGAACACACATTGCACCTCATTCCACATCAGTGTCTGAACTCATTGCTTTGGTTATCATATCTGAACATTGGTCATTGTATCTGAACATTGTTTACACTAGCTGAATATTGATCATAGTATCTGAACATAGTTTGTAGTACCTGAACATGGTTCATAGTATATACCATTGCTTATAGTACCAGAACATGAGTCGTTGAATCTGAAGATAGTTTACTGTACTTGAACATTGGTGAATGTATCTGAACAATCTTTATAATATCTGAACATTGCTTATTGTACCTAAACATGGGCCATTGTACCTCAACATTGTTCATAGGACCTGAACATGGTTCATTGTATCTGAATATTGTTTACAAGACCTGAACATTGATTATAGCCTCCGAATATTGCTTATAGTACCTGAGCATTGTTTATAGTAGCTGAATGTATATCACATTATCTGAATTATGCTTATAGCATTTGAACATAGGTCATTGTTTATAGAACATTGTTTATAGTACATTGTTAATAGGAACTAAAGATGGGTCAATTTATTTTGAATATTGCTTACAGTACCTAACAATTGATTATTGTATCTGACCGTTATTTATAGCAGCTGAATCTTTGCCATGGTATCTGAACATTGGTCAATGTATCTGAACATTATTTATGATACCTGAGCATTGGTCATTTTTTCTATTAATACAATACACTATTCACAGTGCCTGAACATATTACATTAGTTATAGTATCTGAACACATTGCAGTGGTTATAGAATTGGAACACATTGCGCTGGTCATAGTATCTGAATACATTACGTTGGTCACTGTATCTGAACATATTTGATCATAGTATCTGAACACATTATGTTGGTCACTGTCTCTGAACATACTTTGATCATTATGTTGGTCACAGTATCTGAACACACTGTGTTCGTCATTGTATCTGAACACATTACGTTGGTCATTGTATCTGAACACATTATGTTTGTCAAAGTATCTGAACACATTACGTTGGTCATTGTGTCTGAACACATTATGATGGTCATGAATCTTAACACATTACGTTGGTCATTGTATCTGAACACATTATGATGGTCATTGTATCTTAACACATTACGTTGGTCATTGTATCTGAACACATTACGTTGGTCATTGTATCTGAACACACTACGTTGGTCATTGTATCTGAACATAAAACATTGGTCATTGTATTTGAACACATTAATTTGGTCATTGTATCTGAACACACTACTTAACAACACGTTCGTGTGCATGCATGTCCTTGGGAGTTTGCCTACGTGTGATGTGGTGTGGTGTGGTGTGTGTGTGTGTGTGTGTGTGTGTGTGTGTGTGTGTGTGTGTGTGCGCGTGCGTGCGTGCGTGCGTGCGTGCGCGTGCGCGTGCGTGTGTGCGTGCGTGCGTGCGTATGTGTGTGTGTGTGTGTAGAAACGGTGAGGTGATGACTTGGGTGCAGGCCTCTCTAGAAAGGAGTGTGGGTGTTGACACTGAGGACACAACGACACAAGCTGGGGTGTGTGAACAGAGAGAGAGAGAGAGAGAGAGAGAGAGAGAGAGAGAGAGAGAGAGAGAGAGAGAAGTGACGGCGGGGGCTGAGATAAAAGACAGTTCTAGCCGGTGTTCCACTAACGAAGGTTGGCGTTGGCAGCCAGACAGGTGAGGCAGCTGAAGAGAATGAGGTACTCAACATGGCCGACTTTCTTCCACGCCTTGGGTACCTGTGACCAACGAAAACCTCATCCACGTTACACTTGGTACTACTGCCCGGGAAAATGGGAACATCCACGTTACACTGGGTACTACTGCCCGGGAAAATGGGAACATCCACGTTACACTGGGTACTACTGCCCGGGAAAAATGGAACATCCACATTACGCTGGGTACTACTGCCCGGGAAAATGGGAACATCAACATTACGCTGGGTACTACTGCCCGGGAAAATAGGAACATGCACGTTACACACTGGGTACTACTGCCCGGGAAAATGGGAGTAGTAGTTGCCGATGATTGTATTGAAGCAAACATTTCTAGCTGAAGGCAATGAACCAGTGGTTTGATATGAAAATTGATATTGATGGAAATGATATTGTGGTATAATGTGAACAATTTACATAAATGGAAATGAACTAGTGGTTTAATGTGAACAATTAGCATTGATGGGAATGAACTAGAGGTTTAATGTGAAAAATTTACATTGATGCAAATGAACTAGTGGTTTAATGTGAACAATTTGCATTGATGGAAATGAACTAGTGGTTTAATGTGGGTTTAATTAACATTAATGGAAATGAACTAGTGGTTTAATGTTGGTTTAATTAACATTGATGGAAATGAACTAGTGGTTTAATGTTGGTTTAATTAACATTGATGAAAATGAACTGGTGTTTTAATGTGAACAATTTACATTGATGGAAATGGATTGGTGGTTTGATGTGAACAATTTACATTGATGGAAATGGATTAGTGGTTTGATATGCATAATTTGAATTGATGAAAATGGACTAGTGCAAGTTTTGATGGAAATGGACTAGTGGTTGATGTGACAGTTTAGAATGATGAAAACGCACTGCTGAATCAATGTGAAAAACTCGAAATCAAAGAATTTAATGCAAATGGTTCAGATTGGTGCACAATGACGGCAAATTAATGTGAACAATTTCGATCGATCGAAATGGAGGCTGTTTACTGTAAACAGTTGCGAATGATGGACATTTATAGGTGTACAGACGTGACTGCTTTTGATCAATGGAATCAGACAAGAGGGTGATGCATTCTACTGTTGATCAAGAGCCCCCCCCCCCCCCCCCCCCCCCCCCCACACACACACACACACGCAAACACACACGCACAGAGAGAGAGAGAGAGAGAGAGAGAGAGAGAGAGAGAGAGAGAGAGAGAGAGAGAGAGAAGGAGTGAAAGGGAGACTGCGTCTGTTAGGAGATTCAAGTAAAGACTTCTCTGCAAATTTCTCAGCTGCAGCCAGAATTTATGTGGGTGGCAATGTTTGAGTTATTGAATGTTAGAGCCGACCGTTCTAACCCTCCCTTGTATCCTTTGCGTGGATCCGTGAGCACAGGCTCAAAGATTTCCCCTATACTGATCACTCTTTACATTATGATTTTATTTTTTTAAGCAACTTTTCTTTTACAGTGCTCTCTTTTCAATGCACTTTTATGCCCTTCTCTGGCTGCTTTTGGGAAGTTTTTAGATTCTGGTTTTTACGGTGTAGTAGTGAGAACACCACAGTATTGTAAACTGTGGTACATCTCCATGAAATGCGAAGGCAGGACAGACACTGTGTGTGTGTGTGTGTGTTACTCTGATCATATGTGCATGTTTACATATGTTTCACTACAGACTGTATCACATGGCACTATAGAACACTTTATTTCAAAGATGACCATTGTCTTTATCATTGAAGTGCAGCAACAGAAATTCTGTTGACAGAGCAATGGGCGACCAGCTTACATGATAACAAGAGTGTCTGTAACTTCCTGTATATTCAACCAGAACTTATACCAGAGCTAAGAACTGAATTCATCATGATAAAGGAGTCATAAACATAAGAATTTTTATTGCATCAAGTGAAGTACATTGCATGCATGTGTGTGTGTGTGTGATATCTTCAATTTATTTGTGTGTGTGTGTGTGTGTGTGTGTGTGTGTGTGTGGTCCTTCTTTATGTGTATAGACTGTTCTGGTCGCTAATATAGAGAGTGTTACTATTTGTCACAGTATTCATAAACTACATTGTTTAGGGAGAACAAAAGAAGTGTGTGTGGGGGGGGGGGGGGGGGGGGGGGGGGGGGTGGGGGTGCATACCTCGGAAGTCTGAAGAAATGAACAGATTTCGTCGTCTTGGCGATATTGCATAAGTGTTGGAAATCTATACGTGTTCAATGCCTTCTGTGTTACCTCCCTTTGTTTCGGAGGAACGTGGAGGACGTGAGTCAGCGCACGTGTAATCTAAAACTACACTGACTTCACGTGCGTGATCCGTACGTATCTCAAAAAAGAACGTATTGGGCGATACGTCAGGTCTGTTATAAAACTGTCTATTATCTGGTTCTGTCACCGTGTAAAACCCGGTTTTAATTTTTTTTTAATTTAATCTTACATGTCCTAACGGTAATGATGTCACATTACTAAAACGACAATACCTAGAGATTTCTTGTAGCATAAATTCAAAATCATAGCGATTGCAGTTAGAGAGAGGGGGTGGGAGCAGACGTGGATAGAATTATGAAGGAATGATCACGACTATTGTGGGCATCATCATCGTGATTAACAAACAAATCATCGTTATAAACAAGCAAACTGACGTGCCTACCCTTACAGACATCATCGTCATCACCCAGTAAACAGACCGTAACCACTATGACGTTATCAATGTCAAGAACCAATCAACTGACGTGATTATCATCACAGTCATCACAGTTATCAACCATTAAAATGATGTAACCACTGTGACAGTCATTATCGTCATCAATTCACAGATTGACGTGTCTATCATGACAGTTGTTATGGAAATCAACCAATAAACTAATGCGCCTACCATGACAATCATCATCGACATCAGGACAAAGCATAAACCGACGTGTATTACGGTCGTCGGTGGCATCAACCAACGAACTCAAGCCAGAAACGTTCATGACTTTCCACAGTCATCATCGTTATCAACCTATAAACTGACGTGACTATCATCACAGTCATCATCATCATTATTATTACATAATGACTATCATTACAGTTATCATCATTATTATTATGTAATGACTAAGATCACAGTTATCATCATTATTATGTCATGTATATCAGTAAAGCTATCATCATTATCGTTATGTCATGACTATCATTACACTTATCGTCATTATACTATGTCATGACTATCAGTACAGTTGCTGCCATCAACCTACAAACTGACGTGACTATCATCACAGTCATCATCGACGTCAACAACTATACTGACGTGAGTATCATCACAGTCATCATTATTATTATATCATGACTGTCATCACAGTTATTAACATAATCATTATCATGTCATGACTATCATCACAGTTATCATTATTATTATGTCGTGACTATCATCACAGTCATCATCGTCATCAACCTATGAACTGACGTGACTATCATCACAGCTATCATCGTCATCAACAACTACATTGACGTGATATCGTCACAGATATCATTATAATTATGTCATGACTATCATCACAGTTATCATCATACTATCACAATCACAGTTATCATCATATTTATCATGTCATGACTTTCATCACATTTATCACCATTATTATTATGTCATGACTATCAGTACAGTTATCGGCATCATTATTATTATGTCATGACTGTCAGTACAGTTACCATTATTATTATGTCATGACTATCATCACAGTCATCATCGTCATCAACAACTACACTGACGTGACTATCATCACGGTTATCATTGTCATCAACAGCTACACTGACATGACTATCATTACAGTTATCGCCATCAACAACTACACTGATGTGACTATCATCATAATTATCACCATCAACAGCTACACTGACGTGGCTATCGTCGCAGTCATCATTGTCATCAACAACAACCACACTGACGTGACTATCATCACAGTTATTATCATCATCAACAGCTACACTGACGTGACTATCATCACAGTCATCATCATTATTATTATGTCATGACTATCATCACAGTTATTATCGTAATCACCAACTACACTGACGTGACTGTCATCACACTTATCATTATTATCATTATTATGTACTGTTACCATTATTATTATGTCATGACTATCATCACAGTCATCATCGGCATTAAAAACTACACTGACGTGACTACTATCATTACAATCGTCATGGTCGTCAGCAACTACATTGACGTGACTATCATCACAGTTCAGTCAGTCAGTCATTCCCCTGACCGCTGGGGTCGTTGGGGGGATGTGATGTGGCAGCCGCCGTTTCTCTCCAGGCTCTTCTGTTGGTGGCTGTCGTGAGGAGATCTGGCATGGTCATTTTGGTCTAGTCCTTTATACTGTCGGACCAGCTCTTTCTGCCGTCCTCGTTTGCGCCCTCCTTCAACGGTACCTTGAAGGATAGTTTTGGAGAGGGTGTTTAGACGAATGAAGTGTCCAAACCATGCCATCTTCCGTCGTTTGACGGTTGCCAGAAGTGGTTCGTGGGGCCCAACTAGGTCAGTGACCAGGTTCCGCACATAACCATTGGTCTTGTGTTCTTTGTAGGAAATGCGGAGTAGTTTCCTCAGGCACCTGGTCTCAAAAGCCTGGATTCTTCTTTCTGTTTAGGCCATCAGTGTCCATGTCTCGCAACCATATAAGAGGAGGATCGAAACTACTAGTGACTTGTAGAGCCGGAATTTTGTGTGGAATTTGATGTTGCTCTTCCACACTCTGTTCAGTCTGGCCATCGCTGCTGATGCAGAGTTGATCCTGGTTCGGATTTCTGCTGTGCAGGTGCCATCTTTGGACAGGGTTGCTTTGGACAGGTTCACCTGAAGCTGGTCACTTTCTTCCAAGGGTTCACCATTCACGGTTATGTTGGCACTGCTGTTAGTCGTGCTGTTGACCATGACCTTTGACTTCTCTGTGCTGACCTCCATGCCGTAGGCACTTGCTTTTGTGACAAGTCTGTTTGTCAGATCCTGGAGCGGTCGATATCGTCTGCGAAACGAAGGTTGCAAACCGGCCTGCCGCCAATGCTGATGGAGGTGTGTGGTATTCTTCTAGGATCTCTTGCAAGATTCTCTCCAGAAAGATGTTGAAAAGGACTGGAGATAGTAGGCACCCTTGCCTGACTCCGACTGTGGTCGGTAAGAACTGGCCCTGCTGGCTATTGAGAAGTACTGTGTTGCTGGAGTGTTCGTAGAGAGGGCCTGCATGACTTGGACAAGCCTCTCATCAATGTTGAAGTCTCTGAGAACCTGCCATAGACCGTTGTGCCACACCCGGTCGAATGCCTTCTTAAAGTCAATGAAGTTAAGGAAGAGGTTCTTTTGGTGTTGTAAATACGTTTCAATCAGGACTCGGCAGTTGAAAATTTGTTCCACAGTGCTCCGCCATCTTCTAGAAACTGCTTGTTCTTCTGATAGCAGTTCCTCAGCCTTGGATTTCAGTCGGTTGAGGATGATGCGAAGCATGACTTTGCTGGGGTGGTTGATCAGACTTATTGTCTTGCAATTTTGGCATTCTTTGAGGTTGCCTTTCTTGGGTAAGGAATCACCAATGACTGGGTCCACTCTGTTAGCCACTTCTTTTCTGTCCAGATCTTCTGACAAAACATTGTTAGTGCCTCTGTGGTCTCTTCCTTCCGTATTTCACAAGCTCAGCTGGGACATCGTCCCCTCCTAGGGAATTCCCTGGCTTCAGATTCTGTATCGCGGCTTCAACCTCCTCCTTCAGTACTTGGAGACCGTTCTCACTGTCTGCGGGTCGTTGGTTGTCCTGCAAAATGGATGTGTCTGGGTTGAACTGGTAATTGTAGAGGCCCTCACAGTATTCTGTCCACCTCTTCAGGACTTCTTCATTCTCTGTCAGTAGCTTGCCATCCTTATCTTCAGTGACCGCTGATCTTGTCTGGTTAGTCTTATTGAGTGTCTTGAGTGTGTTGTGGCTTCTTTGCTGTTCCCTGCTTCCATGCCTTTCTCGATTGCTTCGCATCATTGCATCATTATTATTATTATGTTATAACTATCAGTACAGTTACTATTATTATTATGTCATAAGTATCAGTACAATTATCATCGTCATCAACAACTGCACTGAACAAACATATCCGGTCCAGTCAATATACCTTCTTGCACGAGCAGCTCACTGATTAAACTCTGGATGACCCTTGCCGCTGCTTTTATTTGACACCAAACTTTGGCGGTTGTATAAAACAGGCCATGTTCTGACAGACGCGGGCTTGGGGGGGGGGGGGGGGGGGGGGGGGGGGGGTGGCTTGGGGGGGGGGGGGGGAGGAGCAGGCGCGTGGTTCACGTGCTCTATCTTTCCTGGTCTTTGTTGACCTGTGTCTTCCGCCACACCCTGTCTCCTCTTTCTGCCCGTCAGATAATGCACGCCGCCATGCATATGCATGTGTGCTGTCTATGTGTGCTATGACACGCATTCAGTAATATTTCTACCTACACGCTACACCATATCTGCTAAGTTTTGAGATCAAACTGCATATACTTTAAAACTAATGGATAAATAAATTAATGATCAAGATGAGAGAATTTAAGAACAAGGTCTGGAGACTACCAGTCACCAGATATCTGACCTACGCATTAGCCCAACGCGCTGGTCAGACCTTGGTACCTACCTAACACTGCCTGTGCCATTATTATCATTGTATGTGTGTGTAGTGAGTTAAACGGGTGTGTGTGCATGTGTGTGGAGCCTCGGGCTCAAGTGTGTCTGCAAGGGTATCTGGTGCGCGAGTGCATATGCGCGTGCACGTGGTGTGTGTGTATGCGTGTTCTTTACAAGTGGGCTTTAACACGACATAAAACAATTCACATGGCTTTTCCCCACTTCTTTATGACAAGTGGGCTTTAACATGAATTTGAACAACTCACTTAGTTGTTGTTTTTTTTTTTTTTTACTCCTGATTACAATCGGGCTTTACCATGACATTGAATAAATCACATTTCCTTTTTCACTTCTTCATTACAAGTTGACTTTAAGATGACATTAAACAATTCACATTGCTTTGTTCACTCCTTCATTATAAGTGAGCTTTAACACGACATTAAACAATTTACATTGCTTTTTTTCACTTCTTTATTACTAGTGGGCGTGACTACATTAACCAGTTCACATTGCTTTTTTCACTCCTTCATTACAAATGGGTTTTAACACGACATTAAACAAATCACAGTGCCTTTTTTCTACTTCTTTATAACAAGTGGACTTTACCACGTCCTTAAAGAACTCACATTGCTTATTTTCATTTCTTTTTGTCAAGTGGGCTTTATCACGACGTTAAAACAACTCAGACTGCTTTTTTTTCACGTCTTTATAGCGAGTGGAATTCACCATGACGTCACACCATTCACACTGTTGTTGGTTTCTTAACAACAGCTGAGTTTTATCGTGGCGTGCTGTTCATTTCTTTATAACAGCTGAGCTTTACCATGGCGTGCTGTTCATTTCTTTATAACAGTGAGATTTACCATGGCGTTTTGTTCATTTTTTTATAACAGCTGAGTTTTACCATGGCGTGCTGTTCATTTCTTTATAACAGTGAGATTTACCATGGCGTTTTGTTCATTTCTTTATAACAGCTGAGCTTTACCATGGCGTGCTGTTCATTTCTTTATAACAGCGGTGCTTTACCATGGCGTGTTGTTCATCATTTCTTTATGACAGTGAGCTTTACCATGGCGTGCTGTTCATTTCTTTATGACAGTGAGCTTTACCATGGCGTGCTGTTCATTTCTTATGACAGTGAGCTTTACCATGGCATGCTGTTCATTTCTTTATAACAGCTGTGCTTTACCATGGCGTGTTGTTCATTTCTTTATGACAGTGAGCTTTACCATGGCGTGCTGTTCATTTCTTTATGACAGTGAGCTTTACCATGGCGTGCTGTTCATTTCTTTATGACAGTGAGCTTTACCATGGCGTGCTGTTCATTTTTTTATGACAGTGAGCTTTACCATGGCGTGCTGTTCATTTCTTTATGACAGTGAGCTTTACCATGGCGTGCTGTTCATTTCTTTATGACAGTGAGCTTTACCATGGCGTGTTGTTCATTTCTTTATGACAGTGAGCTTTACCATGGCGTGCTGTTCATTTCTTTATGACAGTGAGCTTTACCATGGCGTGTTGTTCATTTCTTTATGACAGTGAGCTTTACCATGGCGTGCTGTTCATTTCTTTATGACAGTGAGCTTTACCATGGCATGCTGTTCATTTCTTTATAACAGCTGTGCTTTACCATGGCGTGCTGTTCATTTCTTTATGACAGTGAGCTTTACCATGGCGTGTTGTTCATTTCTTTATGACAGTGAGCTTTACCATGGCGTGCTGTTCATTTCTTTATAACAGCTGAGCTTTACTGTGGCGTGCTGTTCATTTTTTATAACAGCTGAGCTGAAGCCATTCACACTCTGTCGTTCCTTTCTTTATCACAGGTGAGCTTCAAATGGAGTTAACCATTCACACTCTGTTGTTCGTTTCTATATAACAGGTAAGCTTCACAATGGCGTTAAACCGGAAGAATTCCGTTGGTCACTTCTTTATCATGACTTTAAATACTTCACGCTTCTTTCCTTCAAAAACTGGCCTTTACCCCATCGTAAAATCATTTACACCGCTTTGTTACATTCTTTATGACACAGCTGGCATCACCTCTGTCGTTAAACCATTTATACAGCCTTGTTGCTTTCTTTATGATACAAATGGCCTCATCTCTATGGTTAAACCATTTACACTGCTTTGTTCCTTTCTTTACGACACAAATGGTCTCCTCTCCGTCGTTCAACCATTTACACTGTTTTTTTTTCTTTCTTTACGACACAAATGGTCTCACCCCTGTCGTTAAACCGTTCACACAGCCTGCCTCCTTGTTTATGACACATATGGCCTCATCCCTGTCGTTAAAACCCGTTTACACAGTCTGTCTCCTTGTTTATGACACAAATGGCCTCATCTACAGACTTCAACATAAGTTAAGGACCACTTGCAATCTGTCTGACAAATGCAACACGCGCGAAAACTAAAAATCTTTCATGTGTACGGATATTTAATTGCAACCCTTGTGAATCAAATTAAAGCAATTTCATTTGGATTGCGTAATGTTTTTACAATGATAAAGCAATGTAAAGAGACCCACCCTGGGAAGAGAAAATCCACAAACATATTTCTGTAATTAATCTATTCAAAAACGGATGTGTCCACCCCGCGCAGCAACACAATGAGAGACAGCGCTGCCTCATGGAGTTGATGGTGTTTGCGATGACGGCCTGGAGGATATTTTCCCACTCCTGTCGTAGGGAGTGCAGCAGCTGTTCCCGATTAGCTGGACGTGGGCGGTTTGCATGGACTCGCCGGCCAAGTTCTCCCCAGATATTCTCGATTGGATTGAGATCTGGACTGTTTGCAGGCCATGCCATCCTGGTGATCCCAGCTTCCTGAATGAAAGTGTTGACAGCCCTGCAGCAGTGTGGTGTGGCGTTGTCATCCTGGAGGACAGCTTGAGGTCCGATCTGCTGGAGGGTCGCTGTGACCAGAGGCTGTAAGATCTCCTGCAGGTAGCGCTGCCCATTGAGCATGCCCTCCACATGGTAGAGAGGAGTCCTGTAGTGTTGGCTGATGCCTCCCCAAACCATAATGGAGCCACCTCCAAAAGCAGCCGCCTTCTGGATAGCATCATCTTGCAGCTGCTCCTGTGGGCCCCGCCACACCCCTGATGCGGCCGTCTTTAGGGCTCACCATGAAGCGCGATTCGTCGGTGAACAGGACATGGCCCCAATGAGCACGAGTCCACCTCAAATGGTCCTGGCTCCAAGCAAGTCAGCGTGCCCTGTGACCTGCAGTCAGCATGCGCTTCTTCAGCGGACGCCTGG
Organism: Conus betulinus; assembly: GCA_016801955.1. NCBI lineage: Eukaryota > Metazoa > Mollusca > Gastropoda > Neogastropoda > Conidae > Conus > Conus betulinus. Next base: position 579,115 of record JADBJO010000554.1, on the reverse strand, counting down.
AACGCAAGGCGGCGGCATGTAGGCGACGCCGAGTGGTCTGCCCACTTACTGCTGTGTTGGTGGAAGCACGCAGTTGCTGACTCAAGGCGTTGGCGGTGTTGTCCTCCCAAAGGGCCTGTCTGCAGAAGTACCGGTCCTCACGTTGTGTGGTTTTCTTGGGACGCCTGGGGCGTGGCCGTTCCTGGACGGTGCCTGTGGTTTGATGGCGCTGTCTCAGACGGATGATGACCGAGTGTGACACTTGCAGCCTTCTGGCCACCTCTCGGATGCCTACTCCGTCCTGCAGCCAGCGATATAGCGCGGGCACGATCGAAATTTCTCAACTTTCGTCTCGCTGGCATGTTTGTGTTGTGCTTTAGAACGGGTATTCGACGGCTTTTATGGCCATTGTGGTGAGCACAACGCACTCCCATACCTTCATGCTGTCACGTGCATCAGAATTTCCACCTGTAGACAGTTCGAGTCAGTGTGCACGGATTGCTGACAAACAGCTTGTTTTGCCAAACAAGAGCACTTTTCTGCACGCTCAAGGGGAGTCAGTGCAGCTGTTGCATGCTTGGCAGTCCTGACGACTGTCGCGTTCAGAAACCTTGGCAATTACTAACCTTTATTTGATATTTGATTTTGAAAGCACCTAAGGCATTCTACGGTGTGGTCTTAACTTATGTTGAAGTCTGTATGTCGTTAAACGGTCTACACTGCTTTTTCCCCTTCTTTACTGCACAATTTGGCCCTCACCTCTGTCGTTAAATCGTTTACACAGCCTGTCTCCTTCTTTATGACACAAATGGCCTCATCCATGACGTTAAACCACTTACAATTTTTGTTCCTTTCTTTATGACACAAATGGTCTCATCTCTGTCGTTAAACCGTTTACACAGCCTGTCTCCTTCTTTATGACACAAATGGCCTCATCCATGACGTTAAACCACTTACAATTTTTGTTCCTTTCTTTATGACACAAATGGTCTCATCTCTGTCGTTAAACCGTTTGCACAGCCTGTCTCCTTCTTTATGACACAAATGGCCTCATCCATGACGTTAAACCACTTACACTTCTTTGTTCCTTTCTTTATGACACAAATGGTCTCATCTATGTCGTTAAACGGTTCACACCACTTAGTTCCTTTGTTTATGACACAAATGGCCTCACCTCTGTCGTTAAACCCGTTTACACAACCTCGTTCTTTTCTTTATGACACAAATGGCCTTAACTCTGTCGTTAAACAATTTACACCATTTTGTTCCTTTCTTTACGACACAAGTGGCCTCATCTCTGTCGTTAAGCTGTTTACACTGCTTTGTTCCTTTATTTGCGATACAATTAACCTCCTCTCTCTGTCATTAAACCGTTTGCACTGCTTTGTTACCTTCTTTACTGCATAAATGGCATCACCTCTGTCTGCGTTTATACAGCCTCGTTCTTTTCTTTTTGACACAAATGGCCTCATTGCCTTTGTTATTTACAATGCTTCGTTCCCTTCCTTACAATACAAATGGCCTAATCGCCATCATATAAGAACATTTTGCATGCCGTTGTTACCATCTTTATGACGCAAACGGCCTCGTTCCCATCGTTAAACCATTTGCAGTGCTGACGCAACAGGCTTTCCCAGAGCTCTTGGTATTTTGTCTTTCAGGACGCCTAGGGGAACCAGAAACGTGTGACATGTTGCAGCACAGATAAGGGTGGGTAAATGTAGTGATTGTGTTGGCATGGTAAGATGTGTGACACATGTTGCATCACGGATAAGGGTGGGTAAATGTAGTGATTGTGTTGTCATGGTAAGATGTGTGACATGTTGCATCACAGATAAGGGTGGATGAATGTCGTGAGTGTTGGCATGGTAAGATGTGTGACATGTCGCAGCACAGGTAAGGTTAGATGAATGCCGTGATTATATTGTCATGGTAAGACATGTGACATCTTGCAACAAAGGTAAGGCTGGATATAAAAGTAGTGACTGTGTTGTCATGGTAAGACGTGTGACATGTTGCAGCACAGGTAAGGGCGGATAAATGTAGTGATTGTGCTGTCAAGGTAAGATGTTAGAGGAGAATCAGAAACGTGTAACATATTGCAGCACAGATAAGGGTGGATAAATGATGTAGTGATTGTGCTGTCATGGTAAGATGTTACAGGAGAACCAGAAACGTATGACATATTAAGGATGGTTAAATGTAGTGATTGTGTTGTCGTCGTGGTAAGATGTAAGATGCTAGAGGAGAACCAGAAACAAAAGACATATTAAGGATGGTTAAATGTAGTGGTTGTAGTGTCATGGTAAGATGATAGAGAACCAGAAACGTATGACATATTAAGGATGGTTAAATGTAGTGATTGTATTGTCATGGTATGGTAATAGAGAACCAGAAATGTATGACACATTGCAGCATAGATAAGGGTGGACAAATGTAGTGATTGTCCTGTCATGGTAATATGACAAAGGGGAACCAGACCGCAACACCGATAAGGAGGGATAAATTGTAGTGGCTGTATTGTCATGGTAGGACGAATCAAATCTTGCTCCTAGAGATACGGTTCCTGCCAGGGAACCAAAAACAACGTGACAGAGTGCAACACAAATACCGAAAGTGTGTTTGTATGACAATGTTGTCATGTCAAGAATACGTTGGGGAGACGGAGAAACCTGTGACAGATTGCAACGTAGATAAAGCTTGCAACCAACGTCCCAGCTGGGTTATAGGGAATCAGTGCACTACTTAAGCACTGTTACCAACAAACAAGCTCAAGCATACTCCAGTTCGATTTTCCCTTTATTGTGTGTGGAGCCAGGGGAATGACTATAACAGTGATGATGAAATGCACGCTTCAGTTTGGTTTCCCTTCATTGTGTGTGGAGCCAGGGGAATGGCTATAACAGTGATGATGAAATGCACGCTTCAGTTTGATTTTCCCTTCATTGTGTGTGGAGCCAGGGGAATGACAATAATGGTAATGATGAAACGCACGCTTCAGTTTGATTTATCCGTCATTGTTGAAGGGGGAGGGAGAAGGGAGGAGAAAGAGGACGGTTGCTTGTTCCAGGGCAGAGGACCTAGACACAGCTGTGATGCAGTTGACAGCTTGTTTGTCACTACCTTTCTTGACAGCTTGTTTGTCACTACCTCTGTTGACAGCTTGTTAGTCACTACCTCTGTTGACAGCTTGTTTGTCAGTACCTCTGTTGACAGCTTGTTTGCTACTACCTCTGTTGACAGCTTGTTTGTCACTACCTCTGGTGACAGCTTGTTTGCCCTACCTCTGTTGACAGCTTGTTTGCCACTACCTCTGGTGACAGCTTGTTTGCCACTACCTCTGTTGACAGCTTGTTTGTCACTACCTCTGTTGACAGCTTGTTTGTCACTACCTCTGTTAGCTTGTTTGTCACTACCTTTGTTGACAGTTTGTTTGTCACTACCTCTGTTGACAGCTTGTTTGTCACTACCTCTATTGACAGCTTGTTTGTCACTACCTCTGTTGACAGCTTGTTTGTCACTACCTCTGTTGACAGCTTGTTTGCCCACTACCTCTGTTGACAACTTGTTTGCCACACTACCTCTGTTGACAGCTTGTTTGTCACTACCTCTGTCGACAGCTTGTTTGTCACTACCTCTGTTAGCTTGTTTGTCACTACCTTTGTTGACAGCTTGTTTGTCACTACCTCTGTTGACAACTTGTTGGCACTACCTCTGTTGACAGCTTGTTTGTCACTACCTCTGTTGACAGCTTGTTTGTCACTACCTCTGTTAGCTTGTTTGTCACTATCTCCAGCATTCCCACTTCACTCTCAGTAGGCTCTTTTGTCACCCATACCGAGTTTACTACTTTTGGTTGCTGTGGTCTGTGTTGTGTGTGATGGTGTTCAAAATGAAAATGGTGTGTCATACTTGTATACATTGTTATGTGTGTTGTAACAGTTATTTGTCATGTGCCTGTCCACTTGGGTCACTCTGGAGCTATCGGCATGCCGGAATTGACCTTGTACTTCAGTTTCCTTGTGTGTGACTGGTGCAGATATGTGTGCTGAGTGATCACATACCCAAAGTACCATCACTTTGGAATGATGGGTTCAGTCAGATTGCCGCTCTTTTATTGCATGTGTGTATCGTCACTACCACTACCATCACCACCACTTTTACCATTGCCACATCCAACCTACCCCATCCGCCCTTTTTTTCACTCACTACAGGATGTGTAAAGGATACCTGTCGTAAACAGATTTAATCTACTGCGGAGCAGAACACTTGACTTAAGTGTCTCTAACTAACCAAAAAAAACACCAAGAACAGCACAGAAGAACGTTCGAAAGACGTCTATATTAATTTGGCAGGAACCGTATCTCTAGGAGCAAGATTTGATTCTCACTGGGTTAGTCAAGCACGTTTTCTACGAATGGAGGTAAGCGTTATGTCTCTGAAGTGTGTTTGATGGTGCCAGTGTTATTTGTTCTGCATTATCTTAGTTCGTGAGTTTAGAGAGATGGGAATGGTCAAGGAGGTTACCCAGGTCACCCTGTGCACGAAGAGATAGAGCAGGAAAGCAAGGCAAGGACTAAGGCAGCACACTTAGAACGTGGCCTCTATCTTATGCAAGACACTGATGTCAGCATCAGATAAAACCCGCCGGAAGGTCATGAAAACTGTGATTAACCATCCTGAGTCGTTCACGCTGCTAGGTACGTTCAGTTCGGAGGTGTTCGTGCTGCAAGGTACGTTCCCGTGAAGTCATGGATGATGATGATCAGGGTGACCAAGATGAAGTCGTGATGTTGGCATACCACTTGCAGTAGTCTTCATTATGCTTACGTTGTGACTGCATTTGATGCTCATAATACTATGAAATGCTGCAACCAGTTGACTTCAAATGTCAATCCCTTTCTAACATCTACAATTAGAAGAAAAGAAATGAGAGAGAGAAATGAAAGAGATAGACAGACAGACAGACAGACAGACAGAGAGAGACAGACAAGCAAAGAGAGAGAGAGAGAGAGAGAGAGATGTGCAACAGGACTGGTAGATAAATAGAGAAACAGGAATTCCAAAGAGATTTATTTAATTCAACAACATCAAAAGAAACAATTATAAAATCTGATGATTTCCCCACGTCTGTGTGCATAGAGAGGAACGTCCCCAACCAAGCAGGATGACCTACCTGGTAGTGTCCGCTGTCCTCTTCTGTCTGACCGCTGTGGCTGCCATGAGTTTGCGTAAGTTCAATTGTGTCCCGTGCCTGAGTGTTCGGTTAATGCAGACTGTAGTCGCTCGATAGGGTCCGTTTCCTTGTATGGACCAACAGCATATGTAGTAGACGTACAGTTTTCTGTTATAGTTCAGTCGTTTCAGTTCTCTGTTTGTTGCCTGTCATATTGAGGATAAGATAAGATAATGTTGCTTAGAGCCCAGCCGACCGCAAAGGGCCACATCAGGGCTGTCACCACGTTAAAATCAAACCCACCAGTCATCTAAAAAAAAAAAAAAAAAAAACTTCACACATCTCTTTAAATGATATCTCTAGAAAACGCACCAGAAACTTCGTTAAAAATCTTTCTTCCACAGAATCTTAAATCAGATGAAAAATGTTAATCTCTCTCAAAAACCCAAGATCACTTCAGGTGGGACATCTCTGAACAGGATTTTCATGGAATCTGCTGTAAAATGTTTGTGTCTTACATCGTGCAAGTCCCAACACTCCAAAAGAATGTTTCATTGTGAGTGGCACTTGACATGGAATGCACCACGGAGCTTCTTCACTCTTTAAAAGGTAGGAATGAGTAAAAATACGAATGACCGGTGTGCAGCCGGCACAGAACTGTTTTTTCTTTACGACCACCAGACGCAGATGAGAGGAACTCCTTAAGGTTTGGACGGATCCGAAAGAGCTTGTTGTCCGTCTGTTGTCCGTCTGTTGTCCAATCCTCCTGCCAGAGATCTCTGACATAATCATTAATTTTGGGTTTCAAATCTGAGCAGGGGATAGGTGTGTTTGACAGTTTCTCTCTTGTGGCATTCTTGGCCAAACGATCCACCATTTCGTTCCCTCCGATGCCAACATGACCAGGAACCCAAGCCAGAATAATGTTGTAACCCTCCGCTTTCAACTTGGTAAAAAGTTCAAAAAAAAAAAGTAAAAGTTCGGGGTGCTGAAGGTTGCGGCCAGCTATGGCCTCCAAAGCTGACAGTGAATCCGACAAAACCAGAAAGTCCCTCTTCGTAGATTGTGAGATTATCCTTAGTGCCAGACCCAGAGTTGTAACTTCAGCAGAGCATCTGAAGGAATATGTTCTAACAGTATTTGAGAAGGAGCACCAGGGCAATAGGCTGCACAGGCCACTCCATCTTCAGACTTGGAACCGTCAGTGAAAATTTTCTGATAGGATGGGAATTTGAACAGAGCTCAGCAAAGAATGCCTTGTACGCCAGAGAGCTGGTAGACTCTTTGCGAAAAGCTGCAAGATCAAAACGAATCTCTGGTGTGAAAAAGGTCCGCGGAGGCTCATCTGGAAACTTGGAAAAATCAGACGCAACTCCTAGGTCTAGACCTGCATTCCGCGCGTGAGGCTGCATACGAAGGCCAAACGGCGGAATACAGTTAGGGTTGTTTTCGAATTTGCTTTGGAACTGAGGGTCAAAGACACAGTCATAGGCAGGGTTTTCCGGTTCCGAGAACAGTCTGATATAATAGTTCAAAGATAGTTTCAGCCTGCGGTTGGACAGTGAGGGTTCACCTGCCTCTGCGTACAGGCTGTATACAGGGGTGGTGCGGAATGCTCCAAGACAGAGACGAAGCCCTTGATGGTGGATAGGGTCCAAGAGTTTTGAGGTAAGACGGTCTTGCAGAGCCGTACACAGCACAACCATAGTCCAGCTTGGAACGCACCAAGACTCTGTAGAGGTGCAGCAAAGTTTTCTTATCAGCGCCCCAGTCAGTGCGTGCTACTACCCGTAGAATATTCAGAGCTTTCTGGCAAGAAGTTTTGAGGTTTTAAACGTGGCTGAGAAAGTTGAGTTTTTGAAAAAAAAAAAAAAATAATAATAACCCAAAATTTGGCTTCCTTAACAGCTGCAATGGTGGACTTATCCAGAAGAATTTCAGGATCAGCAAAAAAATAGACGAAAATTGTGAAAATGGATTGACTGGGTTTTGGTACGTGAGAAGATAAACCCGTTTTCCTCGGCCCCCACTGTTGAATCTTGTTGACACAAAGTTGGAGTCGACGCTGTACGCTGGCATAAGAAGCTCCAACTGCGTACAGCGCGAAGTCGTCAACAAACAAAGAGGACTCAGAGCCCTGGCTTACCGATTTCACAATGTCGTTGATTTTAATGCTGAAAAGGGCAGGAGAAAGGATGCTCCCCTGAGGTATGCCCGTGGATGTCCGAGAGTGTGGTGCCAAACACGCACCTGGAATTGTCGATCAGCCAGAAAGTTTTCGATAAACAGTGGCAGTTAACGACAAAAACCAAGTTTATGCAAATCCATAAGAATTCCTGATTTCCACGTGGTGTCATACGCTTTTTCTAGGTCGAAAAAGATAGCGACCACATGCTGCTTATTGACAAAGGCGTTGCGAATGGTGGTTTCCAGACGGACTAAATGGTCAACTATCGCGTGGTACTTACGGAACCCCCGCACTGTTCACTGGCCAAAAGGCCATCGGTTTCCAGCTTCCACATCAGACGGGAGTTGACCATCTTTTCCATCAGCTTACAGAGGCAGCTGGTCAGAGCTACTGGGCGATAGTTTGATGGGTTGGTAGGGTCCTTTCCAGGTTTTGGGGATTGGAATGATCAGGGCTTTCCGCCAGGAGGGCGGAAAGCACCCTGTGTTCCAGATATGGTTATAGAGACTTTAAGAAGGGTCTGGAGACAGCTTTCTGGAAGGTGTTTCAAAACCTGATAATGAATGTCATCCAGACCAGGGGCAGAGTCATTGCAGGTTTGCAAAGCTGATTTTAGTTCGTTGATCGAAAAAGGCAGATTGTAAGCTTCAGAGTTGTCTGATGTGAAATTGTATGAAGATTTCTCGCTGATTGCTTGTTTCTTAAAAAGGCTGCAGATTTATTTGAAGATGAGGAGTTCTGCTGGATGGTGGAGGCCAACAGATAGGCAACAGCTTGTTTGTCAGTGATCAGAGCATCGGCAAGGTTCAGGTGATGAATGGAGGGGTTCGTGTTCTTCCCTTTGATTTTTCTGATGAGGTTCCAAACTTTTTTCTTGAAGTTTTAGATGTCAGCCCGGGGCAGAAGTTTCTCCAAGACTGACGTTTTACTGATTTTGAAAGTGTGTCTCGATTTAGCACGAAGTTTCTGATGGGCTCGAGCGCTGGGACCTGAAGGTCGTTGGTATACCTGACGCTGAGCCCGTTTGCGTATTTTTGAGATTTGTTGGCAGTCAGAATTAAACCAGGATGTTTTGGGCAGTTGGGGTTTGTCGGAAGACATTGGAATACAGGTTTTAGCACAGCTTATCACAGTATTGGTCAGAGGTTCTGCTGGGTCTGGACTCTGAAAAAAATCAATTTCCTGGAATTCTTTTGAAATACTGGTTGCAAAAAAGATTCCAGTTTGCCTTCTTATAATTAAGACGTTGTGAGACAGAGGCGGTTTCAGTAAACACAGGTTTTAAAAACAACAGGGAAATGGTCACTTCCGTGCAGATCGTCATGGACAGACCACTCATAGTCCAGGACCAACGAGGGGTCACAAATCGACAAATCTAAACACGAAAAATGGAACCTGAGGTAAGTTGGGAGTTCCATCGTTCAGACAACACAAATCAAAGTCTGAAAGGACATCTTCAAGAAGCAGACCTCTGGATGACGAATTCACAATACCCCAAAGGGGGTCCATTGAAATCACCCAACAGCAAAAAAGGCCGAGGAAGCTCTCCCATCAGACTGACAAGGTCCTGACGACAACCCGGGACAGAAGGTGGCAGATAGAGTGAGCAAATTGTATAGTCTTGTGGAGAGTGACTCTCGCAGCTACAGCTTGAAGGGAGGCAGTCAGAGCGACAGGACTAAACAGCAAAGTTTTATGTAAAAGAAGGGCAACACCGCCCGACAGTCCCAATGTGGATGGTTGTGCAGGCTTGGAAAGAATGTTAAAGTCAGAAAGAGTGAAGGTCTTCTGGCTTTGAATTTTAGTTTCTTGAAGACCTACGACGTAAGGTTTTAACGTCAGTTCCTCAAAGTTTGAATGTAAGCCACGGATATTCCAATGGATTGCTGTACTTTCCATGTGCAGAGAGAGAAGAGAGGAGAGAAATCAGGTCATCTACTCGTCATCATCTGCATTCAGTGGGCGAATTTATTAGAAAGTTGGACTGGACTGTGGGAGTCTTCAGACCTGTTGGCAGACTTGCCTACAGGTGAAGAAGGCCTGGATTTTGGAGATGGTGGTGGTTTCCTTCTCATCTCCACCATTTCCACACTGGGTTGAACTCCCTTGCCCGCACGGGCACTGCTCACAGAAGTTCGAGGCGGGAGGGCTGGCTTTTTAATCTGCCCAGCAGCAAAAGGAATAGACTGCTGGGCAGTCTGAGGGGTGGCGGATTTTTTGCCCCCACCAGGGGCACCCACCTTGGACTGGGAGGTGGTGTCTTTGCTTCCAGAGTTTAACATTCTACTTTGCAAAGTTTTTTGTGAGAATAAATTCATCAGTCTGGCAGCAGACTGAACGGGTTGGAACTTTCTTAACTGCTGAAGCATACGAAGACACTGTTGATGTTTGGCTACCAACAACACTGTCTATGTGCCTCAAAAAACGAGAGATTTTCTTTTCGGTTTTAACCTTCTGGATGTTGGACTCCTGAATCCAAACAGGGCAGGTGCGTGAAGAGGAGGGGTGGTCGCCACCGCAGTTCGCACAATGAGCCGGGTCTTTACACGGCCCATCATGGGTTGCCTTGCAACAAACACCACACCACCTCCTCCCCCCCCAAACAACAGTCTCTGACATGTCCAAACCTCTGGCATTTGAAGCACCTCATCGGGGACGGGTCATACATTTGCAATGCAAGTAGCCTACTTTAATGACTGGAGGTAGCAAAGGGTTGCAGAATGTCAGAAAGAGGGTGTGGGTGGGCACTCTTTCTGCACCTTTTTTAACTGTCACCCTATGCATCTCCGTCACACCTTGGGATGCAAGCTCTGTCTTGATCTCCGCTTCTGAGACACCTTTCAAATCCGGGCACCGAATAACTCCATTAGACGAGTTTAACTGCTTATGCGGAGTCACCCGGATGTCTCTGTCCACGAACCTTGTTGCCCTCAGCAGCTGTTCCGATTGCTTCTTCGACCTGCACTGGACGAGGAATGAGCTGTTCGTAGCCTTTTCACTGACTGAGGGTCGCCTGCTAGACCTTGAAAGCCCTTCTGAATTGCAAAAGGACTCAGAGCGGAAACAGGCTTTTCCTGCTCTGTCCCTTCAATCACAAACCAGGAAGCCCAAAAACCTGTTCTCTGTCTCGTCTTCATATCTGAGTCACTGTCTGAATCCGGTTGTCTAGAAATGGGGTCCCACTGCCTTCTTCTTCTTTATGGGGGGAATGATTTTTTGATAAAGCCATGTTTTATGTGTATAAATTTTCGTCTCACCTTTACCCACCCACCATGGAGTCCAACAAAGGGCCAGGGCCAAGAAATCACTGTCTTGACCCCTTCCAGCTTCAGGAGAGATATACGACAAACAGAACGCCACTAACCCTATCCCCCCTGATCATGCTCAACTCCCGGGAACAGAGAGCTGAGCACTGCAGGGGTTAACTTGGCCAGCCGGAGAACTGCCTGTCTTGACCCAGCCCCATGAAGGGGGAGCCGATTAATACACCTGGGCCAGAGTGTACCTTCTGTCTGGGAGAGGTTTGAGCCAAAGTGATGTGTTGAGGGCGCTGGCCCTCTCAATCACCAGGATCTCATCCCCCTCCGTCACAGGTCGCACCTCACGGCAAACACGGCGGATCTTAAGAAGACCACAGAGAGAAAAAGAGTGTGGAAAAGAAGACTTGAAGGGGAGACGAAGATAGAAAAAAAGCCAAATAAGAAAGGCAGAAAACAAGAAAAGGAGAAAGGCGGGTTACTGTTAGGATCCTCACCCTTAGCCTGTCTGACATGGGAAGCCCTACCAGGGGCATTAACTCCTTACCACGTTGTGCTTAGGCCAGACAGCATCTTCGACTTTTCAGGCCTAGAAGCATTTTCAAAAAACTAGCCTATCTTCAAGTATTGATGCCCCCGCCAGCAAAGCCTAAGGGTTCACAGGACCACGCGAGCCCTCCGACCACGGCAAGGTTGCAACCCCGGAGGGGTCATATTGAGGAGGGATCAACATGCAGGTAATGCATTGTACAGGGGTCATGCACTGTAGAGAGGTCATGCACTGTAGTGCATGTAGAGCTCAGCATGCAGGGCACTGGTAATGCACTATAGAGAGGTCAGCATGCAGGGCACTGCTAATGCACTATAGAGAGGGTATGCAGGGCACTTGTAATGCACTGTAGAGGTAAGCATGCAGGGCACTGGTAATGCAATGTAGAAGTCAGTATGCAGGACACTCATAATGCAGTGTGGTCAGCATGCAGAGCACTGGTAATGCACTGTACAGGTCAGCATGCAGAGCACTGGTAATGCACTGTAGAGGTCAGCATGCAGAGTGCAGAGCACTGATAATGCACTGTACAGGTCAGCATACAGAGCACTGGTAATGCACTGTAGAGGTCAGCATGCAGAGTACTGGTAATGCAGTTTAGAGGTCAGCATGCAGGGCACTGGTAATGCAGTGTAGAGAGGTCAACATGCAGGGCACGGGTAATGCACTGTAGAGAGGTCAACATGCAGGGCACTGGTAATGCACTGTAGAGAGGTCAACATGCAGAGCACTGGTAATGCACTGTAGAGAGGTCAACATGCAGGGCACAGGTAATGCACTGTAGAGAGGTCAGCATGCAGAGCACTGGTAATGCACTGTAGAGAGGTCAACATGCAGAGCACAGGTAATGCACTGTAGAGAGGTCAGCATGCAGAGCACTGGTAATGCACTGTAGAGGTCAGCATGCAGGACACTGGTAATGCACTGTAGAGAGGTCAACATGCAGGGCACTGGTAATGCAGCGTAGAGGTCAGCATGCAGGGCAGTGGCAATGCAGTGTAGATAAGAGAACAGCATGCAGGGCATTGGCAATGCACTGTAGAGAGGTCAGCATGCAGGGCACTGGCAATGCACTGTAAAGGTCAGCATGCAGGGCAGTGGCAATGCACTGTAGAGAGGTCAGCATGCAGGGCACTGGCAATGCACTGTAGAGGTCAGCATGCAGGGCACTCATAATGCAGTGTGGCGGTCAGCAGGCAGGGCACTGGCAATGCACTGTGTAGAAGTCAGCATGCAGGGCACTCGTAATGCAGTGTAGAGAGGACAGCATGCAGGGCACAGGTAATGCAGTGTAGAGGGGCCAGCATGCAGGGCACTGGTAATGCAGTGTAGATGAGAGGTCAGCATGCAGGGCATTGGTAATGCAGTGTAGAGAGGTCAGCATGCAGGGCACAGGTAATGCAGTGTAGAGGGGCCAGCATGCAGAGCACTGGTAATGCAGTGTAGAGAGGTCAGCATGCAGGGCACAGGTAATGCAGTGTAGAGGGGCTAGCATGCAGGGCACTGGTAATGCAGTGTGGATGAGACGTCAGCATGCAGGGCATTGGTAATGCAGTGTAGAGAGGTCAGCATGCAGGGCACAGGTAATGCAGTGTAGAGGGCCAGCATGCACAGCACTGGTAATGCAGTGTAGATGAGAGGTCAGCATGCAGAGCATTGGTAATGCAGTGTAGAGAGGTCAGCATGCAGACCATTGGTAATGCAGTGTAGAGGAGAGGTCAGCATGCAGGGCAGTGGCAATGCAGTGTAGAGATAAGAGATCAGCATGCAGGGCACTGGTAATACAGTGTAGGGGCTTAGTATGCAGGACACTGGTAATGCACTGTAGTGAGGTCAGCATGCAGGGCACTGGTAATGCAGTGTAGAGAGGTCAGCTGGCAGGGCTGTGGTAATTCAGTGTAGAGAGGTCAGCAGGCAGGGCACTGGTAATGCAGTGTAGAAAAGAAGTCAGCATGCAGGGCACTGGTAATGCAATGTAGAAAGGTCAGCATGCAGGGCAGTTGCAATGCAGTGTAGAGAGAATAGGTCAGCATGCAGGGCAGTGGTAATGCAGTGTAGAGGAGAGGTCAGCATGCAGGGCACTGGTAATGCAGTGTAGATTAGAGGTCAGTATGCAGGGCAGTGGCAATGCAGTGTAGAGGAAAGGACAGCATGCAGGGCACTGGTAATGCAGTGTAGATGAGAGGTCAGCATGCAGGGCACTGGTAATGCATTGTAGAGGAGAGATCAGCATGTAAGGCACTGGTAATACAGTGTAAGGGCTTTAGCATGCAGGGCAGTGGTAATGCAGTGTACAGGTCAGCATGCAGGGCAGTGGTAATGCAGTGTACAGGTCAGCATGCATGGCAGTGGTAATGCAGTGTAGAGGAGAGGTCAGCATGCAAGGCAGTGGTAATACAGTGTAGAGAGGTCAGCATGCAGGGCAGTGGCAATGCAGTGTAGAGGAGAGGTCAGCATGCAGGGCACTTGTAATACAGTGTAGGGGCTAAGCATGCAGGGCAGTGGTAATGCAGTGTATAGGTCAGCATGCAGGGCACTGATAATGCAGCGTAGAGGTCAGCATGCAGGGCACTGGTAATGCAGTGTAGAGAAGTCAGCATGCAGGGCACCGGTAATGTAGTGTAGAGAAGTCAGCATGCAGGGCACTGATAATACAGTGTAAAGAGGTCAGCATGCAGGGCACTGGTAACACGATGTAGAGGAGAGATCAGCATGCAGGGCAGTGGCAATGCAGTGTAGAGGAGAGGTCAGCATGCAGGGCATTGGTAATGCAGTGTGGAGGTCAGCATGCAGGGCATTGGTAATGCAGTGTAGATGAAAGGTCAGCATGTAGGGCATTGGTAATGCAGTGTAGATGAAAGGTCAGCATGCAGGGCACTGGTAATGCAGTGTAGATGAAAGGTCAGCATGCAGGGCACTGGTAATGCAGTGTAGAGGAGAGGTCAGCATGCAGGGCATTGGTAATGCAGTGTAGAGGAGAGGTCAGCATGCAGGGCATTGGTAATGCAGTGTAGATGAAAGGTCAGCATGCAGGGCACTGATAATACAGTGTAGATGAAAGGTCAGCATGCAGGGCATTGGTAACGCAGTGTAGAGCAATTGTCAGCATGCAGGGCAGTGGCAATGCAGCATAGAGGAGAAGTCAGCAGGCAGGGCACTGGTAATGCATTGTAGAGGAGAGATCAGCATGCAGAGAACTGGTAATGCAGTGTAGAGGAGAGATCAGCATGCAGGGCAGTGGTAATGCAGTGTAGATGAAAGCTCAACATGCAGGGGGCAGTGGTAATGCAGTGTAGAAGAGAGATCAGCATGCAGAGAACTGTCAATGCAGTGTAGAGGAGAGGTCAGTATGCAAGGCAGTGGTAATGCAGTGTAGAGGAGAGATCAGTATGCAGGGCAGTGGCAATTGCAGTGTAGAGGAGAGGTCAGCATGCAGGCCAGTGGTAATGCATTGTAGATGAGAGGTCAGCACGCAGGACAGTGGTAATGCAGTGTAGAGGAGAGATCAGCATGCAGGGCACTAGTAATGCAGTATAGAGGAGAGGTCAGCATGCAGGGCAGTGGTAATGCAGTGTAGAGGAGAGGTCAGCATGCAGGGCAGTGGTAATGCAGTGTAGAGGAGAGGTCAGCATGCAGGCAGTGGTAATGCAGTGTAGATGAAAGCTCAACATGCAGGGCAGTGGTAATGCAGTGTAGAGGAGAGATCAGCATGCAGAGAACTGGCAATGCAGTGTAGAGGAGAGGTCAGCATGCAGGGCAGTGGTAATGCAGTGTAGAGGAGAGATCAGTATGCAAGGCAGTGGTAATGCAGTGTAGAGGAGAGATCAGTATGCAGGGCAGTGGCAATGCAGTGTAGAGGAGAGGTCAGCATGCAGGGCAGTGGTAATGCAGTGTAGAGGAGAGGTCAGCATGCATGGCAGTGGTAATGCAGTGTAGAGGAGAGATCAGCAGCATGCAGGGCAGTGGTAATGCAGTGTAGATGAGAAGTCAGTATGCAGGGCAGTGGTAATGCAGTGTAGATGAGAAGTCAGTATGCAGGGCAGTGGTAATGCAGTGTAGAGGAGAGGTCAGCATGCAGGGCAGTGGTAATACAGTGTAGAGGAGGGGTCAGCATGCAGGGCACTGGTAACGCATTGTAGAGGAGGGGTCAGCATGCAATGTAGAGGAAGGGTCAGCATGCAGGGCACTGGTAATACAGTGTAGAGAAGTCAGCATGCAGGGCACTGGCAATGCAGTGTAAAGTGGTTAGCATGCAGTGCAGAGGGGTCAGTATGCAGGGCACTGGTAATGTAGTGTAGAGAGGTGTGTGCTGCACGTGCCTCAGCAGTGAATTGTAGAGTGATGCATCTTCCATCTAGGCTCTGAACCCTCACCCTGCCTGACCCCTACCCATGCCCAACTGATCAGCCACTTTCACTCCTGTCACTTCCACGTTTTGCCCCTCTGTCCACTGTCACTCCTCACTCACTTCCACATTTTTCCCCTCTGTCCATTTAAACTTCTGTCACTTCCACATTCTGTCATTCTGTCTGCTGTCACTTCTGTCCCTTTTGTCCTCTGTCACTTCTGCTTTCTGCCATTTTGTCCGACGTCTATCACTTCCACCCTCCTCACTCACTTTTGTCCATCTTCACTTCTGTCACTTTGACTTTACTACTTTTTGAACACTGTTTCTTCTGTCACTTCCACTTTCTGCCCTTTTGTCCAACTTCTGCCGCTGTCACTTCTGTCACTTCCACATTCAGTCTATTTGTCCACTATAACTTCTGTCACTTCCACTCTCGTTCATTAGTCCGCTATCACTTCTGTCACTTCCACTCTGTCTATTTGTCCACTGTCACTTCTGTCACTTCCAATCTCAGTCTATTTCTGTCACTTGAATGACCGTAGAAACGGGGTCATGGCAAGGTATGTGCTCACCCTTCACTGTATTCTTCAGGGTGGTATTGTACAGGGAGTCATGGTGAAATACATGTTCACCCCATACTATACACTAAAGAATTGCATTGGACATGGAGTCATGGTGAGATATATGTCCACTCGCCACTGTCTATTGTAAGGTGATCTTGGACAGAGATTCATGGCGACATGCATTTCCACCCTTTTCTACACATTGCAGAATGGCCTTGGACAGGAATCCATGGGGAGTTACATGTCAGTCCTAACTGCATCCTGTAGACTAGTCTTGGGGATAGCGTAATGGCGCTCCAGTACTCAGACCAGGCCAACTTATGATGTCTGATAGCCACCACGTGAGGTGAGTGCCTGCTGCCCATGTCCCCACCTGTTGCCAGACAGTCACCGTCAGAGATGCCGGAAAGGTGTGATGTCTCTGTCACATCGGGTAGAAAACCCCACAGAGAACAGCTTAGTGAACTGTGATGCCAAGAATCTGACTGTGTTGAGTGTAGATTCTGCCATGAACGAGTTGCATGTGATGCTGAATGAATGCTGATTGTGCTGTGTACAGACTGTCATTAAAAAGACGAGGTGCATTCTTCAATGTACAGACTGTGTCATAGATAACGAGGTGCATTGTGATGTGTACAGACTGTCATAGAGAACGAGGTGCATTGTGCTGCGTACAGACTGTATCATAGATAACGAGGTGCATTGTGCTGTGTACAGACTGTCATAAAGAACGAGGTGCATTGTGCTGTGTTCAGACTGTATCATAGATAACGAGGTGCATTGTGCTGTGTACAGACTGTCATAGATAACGAGGTGCATTGTGCTGTGTCCAGACTTTATCATAGATAACGAGATGCATTGTGCTGTGTCCAGACTGTATCATCGGTAACGAGGTGCATTGTGCTGTGGTCCAGACCGTATCATAGATAACGAGGTGCATTGTCTGTGTCCCAGACAGTATCATAAATAATGAGGTGCATTGCTGTGTACAGACTGCATCATGAAGAACGAGGTGCATTGTGCTGTGTCCAGACTGTATCATAAATAATGAGGTGCATTGTGCTGTGTACAGACTATCATAAAGAACGAGGTGCATTGTGCTGTGTACAGACTGTATCATAGATAACGAGGTGCACTGTGCTGTGTACAGACTGTATCACAGATAACGAGGTGCATTGTGCTGTGTACAGACTTTATCATAGAGAATGAGGTGCATTGTGCTGTGTAAAGACTGTTTCATAGAAATATGAGGTGCACTGTTCTGTGTCCAGACCGTATCATAAACAATGAGGTGCATTGTGCTGCACACAGACTGTATCATTAAGAACGAGGTGCATTGTGCTGTGTCCAGACTGTATCATAAATAATGAGGTGCATTGTGCTGTGTACTGACTGTCATAAAGAAAGAGGTGCATTGTGCTGTGTACAGACTGTATAATAGATAACAAGGTGCATTGTGCTGTGTACAGACTGTATCATAGAGAATTAGGTGCATTGTGCTGTGTACAGACTGTATCAAAGATAACGAGGTGCATTGTGCTGTGTACAGACTGTCATAAAGAACGGGTGCATTGTGCTGTGTAGACTGTATCATAGATAACGAGGTGCATTGTGCTGTGTACAGACTAGCATAGATAACAAGGTGCATTGTGCTGTGTACAGACTGTATCATAGGTAAACGAGATACATTGTGCTGTGTACAGACTGTGTCAAAAAGAACGAGACGCATTGTGCTGTGTCCAGACTGTATCATAGAGAACGAGGTGCATTGTGCTGTGTACAGAATGTCATAGAGAAGGAGGTGCATTGTGCTGTGTACAGACTGTATCATAGATAACGAGGTGCATTGTGCTGTGGACAGGCTGTGTCATAGATAACGAGGTGCATTGTGCTGTGTCCAGACTGTATCATAGATAACGAGTGCATTGTGCTGTGTACAGACTGTATTATAGAGAACGAGGTGCATTGTGCTGTGTACAGACTGTCATAGAGAAGGAGGTGCATTGTGCTGCGTACAGACTGTCATAGAGACTGAGGTGCATGGTGCATTGTGCTGTGTACAGACTGTATCATAGATAACGAGGAGCATTGTGCTATGTACAGACTGTATAATGTATAACGAGGTGCATTGTGCTGTGTACAGACTGTATCGTAGATAACGAGGTGCATTGTGCTGTGTACAGACTGTCATAGATAACGAGGTGCATTGTGCTGTGTACAGACTGTCATAGATAACGAGATGCATTGTACTGTGTCCAGTCTGTATCATAGATAACGAGGTGCATTGTGCTGTATACAGACTGTATTATAGATATCGAGGTGCATTGTGCTTGTACAGACTCTCATAGAGAACGAGGTGCATTGTGCTGTGTACAGACTGTATCATAGATAACGAGGTGCATTGTGCTGTGTACAGACTGTCATAGATAACGAGGTGCATTCTGCTGTGTCCAGACTGTCATAGATAACGAGGTGCATTGTGCTGTGTACAGACTGTCATAGATAACGAGATGCATTGTGCTGTGTACAGACTGTGTCATAAAGAACGAGGTGCATTGTGCTGTGTCCAGACTGTGTCATAGAAAACGAGGTGCATTGTGCTGTGTACATACTGTCATAGAGAATGTGCATTGTGCTGTGTACAGACTGTATAATAGATAACGAGGTGCATTGTGCTGTGTACAGACTACAGACTGTCATAGAGAACCAGGTGCATTGTGCTGTGCACAGACTGTATCATAAGGAATGAAGTGCATTGTACTGCGTACAGACCTAGACTGTTATAAAGAACGAGTTAATTTATATTTGTTTATTTCTCCAGTTCTTGTTGCTGTGTAGATGTGTTCGGTATAGAGGAATTTGGGCAAGCTTGGGACATCCTTTTTTGGGGGGATGTTTCCTTGTTTGTTCTGTGTGCTCTGTGCCGTCATGTCTGCTAGGCGATTCGTGTGTCGTAAGCAGCATTCCTTTGGAGTTATGTTTTCTTGTGGGAACAAGAGTTACACTACTCATTTGCTCAAAACAATTGAAAGGCCACTACCACTTTTTAGGGTACCTTGTTTGACTTTATTTTTTCCAATAACACGGCACTGCACCCACCCAAACTTACTGAATTTGGTTGCATGCCTGATCAGTCAACTTGAATTTGATCAGAAATCAACTCAGTCTGTGTCATGCACATCACAGCGGTGAACTGAAATGTGCACATACTGCACGAAAAAAAGGGTGCAAATCAAACAGGCCTGTGCAACAGAGCACATCTGAACTGCAGGAATACTGCAATGCACGTGCAACCAATGTCTTATCTGAACACAGGTCAGCCAGTTTTGAGAGACTGGTGGGCATTTATGCCTGTGTTTACGGCACTTTTGCAACCATGCCTCGGAGACAACGACTGAGTCAGATGACCAAGGGCGGGCAATTGCGTGGTTTCAGGAGGGCGTGGGGGTGCGAGAAGTTGGTCGTCGACTGTCAGTCGCCCATTCAGTCATTCAGACTTTGAGAGACCGCTTCAACCAGACAGGAAGTGTTGCTGAGCGAAGACGTCCAGGACGCCCAAGGTCCACCTCCAGGCAGCAGGACAGGTTTGTTGTCCTGTCGGCTCTGGCAGAGAACGAACGGCCACTTCCGACACACTCAGGGGGCAGCTGCAAGCAGCCGGCAATGTCACTGTCAGTGGCCAGACCATTCGGAACTGGTTGAGAGAGGCACACCTGCGCTCAAGACGACCAGCCGTCCGTCCTGTCCTGACACCAGCTCACTGTGCTGCTCGTTTGGCTTGGGCCCAGCGTCACTTAGCATGGACCAGAGATCAGTGGGCAAGAGTATTGTTTACTGAGGAGTCCTGCTTTGCCTTATGATTTCATGACGGCAGGAACCGTGTCTGGGGCGGCAAGGAGAACGCTATCACGATGGTCTCGTGAGCGAGCGTGATCGCTATGGTGGTGGATCCATAATGGTGTGGGGAGGGATGGAACGGAACTACAGAACCCCCCTTGTACATCCTGCAGCCCCTTGTGCTGCCAGCGCTGCAAGCTATTGGACCAGGCGCGGTACTTCAAGACAACGCCAGACCTCACAGGGCTCGAGTCGTCAACAACTTTCTTCAGCAGCAACACGTGATCCACATAGACTGGCCAGCCTGCTCACCGGACCTTAATCCAATCGCGCACCTATGGGACGTGCTGGGCCGGCGACTTCGAAGCAATCACCACCACCTCAACCAGCTGTTCCAGTTCCTTGAGCAGGAGTGGCAGGCAATACCCCAGATGACTCTGAGGACTCTGACTCAATCCATGAGGCAAAGGTGCATCTCGTGCATCCACGCAAATGGCGGACACACACGTTACTGACTGTGCTTTTGTGTATCTCTGGCGTTCTGACTTTTGAAAAGATGTAGTGGACTTGAAAGTGACAAAACATGCTGTTCAAATCAATTTTGTCATTAATCTGTGTCATTGATGTTTTGATTAATGGCTGAAGTAAAGTTCGAAAGCATTGTTTTGGGTGTTTCCGTTCTGTTGTGAAATAGCGAGAGAATTTCCAAGTGGCCTTTCACTTGTTTTGAGCAGTATGTAAAGAACGAGGTTAACTGTGCTGTGTGTGCAGATGAGATCATAAAAAACGAGGTGCATGAATTGGTGAGCGCCTCCAGTCTGACAGTGCAGGACTGCACCGACAAGTGTGATGCACTCTTCGCTCTGGAGATCAATGATGACGAGGCCAAATCTGACCAACTGTGCGCTCTGGAATGTGGCCGGTAAGTCAGAGAGGAATGTGGCGGTAAGTCAGAGAGGAATGTGGTGGTATGTCAGAGAGGAATGTGGTAAGTCGGAGAGGAATGTGGTGGTAAGTCAGAGAGGAATGTGGTGGTAAGTCGGAGAGGAATGTGGTGGTAAGTCAGAGAGGACTGTAGTGGTAAGTCGGAGAGGAATGTGGTGGTAAGTCAGAGAGGAATGTGGCGGTAAGTCAGAGAGAAATGTGGTAAGTCGGAGAGGAATGTGGTGGTAAATCAGAGAGGAATGTGGTGGTAAGTCGGAGAGGAATGTGGTAAGTCGGAGAGGAATGTGGTGGTAAGTCAGAGAGAGGAATGTGGTGGTAAGTCGGAGAGGAATGTGGTGGTAAATCAGAGAGGAATGTGGCGGTAAGTCAGAGAGGAATGTGGTGGTAAGTCGGAGAGGAATGTGGTGGTAAGTCAGAGGGAATGTAGTGGTAAGTCGGAGAGGAATGTGATATCATAACGAAACCAAGTCTGACCAACTGTGCGCTCTGGAATGTTTCCGGTAAGTCAGAGAGGAATGTAGCCGATAGGGCAAAGAGGGATGTGGCGGTAAGTCAGAGAGGATGTGGTGGTAAATCACAGAGGAATGTGGCAGTAAGTCAGAGAGGAATGTGGTGGTAAGTCCGAGAGGAATGTGGTGGTAAGTCCGAGAGGAATATGGTGGTAAGTCGGAGAGGAATGTGGCGGTAAGTCAGAGAGGAATGTGGTGGTATGTCAGAGAGGAATGTAGCGGTAAGTCAGAGAGGAATGTGGTGGTAAGTCGGAGAGGAATGTGGCGGTAAGTCAGAGAGGAATGTGGTTGTAAGTCGGAGAGGAACGTGGCGGTAAGTCAGAGAGGAATGTGGTGGTAAGTCGGAGAGGAATGTGATGGTAAGTCGGAGAGGAATTTGTGGTTAGTCAGAGAGGAATGTGGTGGTAAGTCGGAGCGGAATGTGATATGATGATGAGACCAAGTCTGACAAACTGTGCGCTCTGGAATGCTTCCGGTAAGTCACAGAGGAATTAGCCGATAGGGCAAAGAGGAATGTGGCGGTAAGTCAGAGAGGATTGTGGTGGTAAGTCAGAGAGGAATACAGCCGTTAAGTCAGTAACACATTTAGCTGTTGACAACCTAAGCTGATCTGAAAGTGATAGTATATCACACTTTTTCTATGTAGTTCCAGTACTTGTGTGTTGTTCGACACATTTTGCTGTGCCGATTACTAAATTTCTTGTGCGTAAGTCAATGTTGATAGACGAGGCTGAAGACTTTATGCAGGAAGGTATATTTACCCTAACTCCGTGCTTTGCACATCTGATTTCCAATACCTGCACTAGCACAGTGGAACTGATAGAGGCCCAAATCACCAGAAACCTACGGAAATGGCCTTGAGCCTCAACTGGTCTCACTGACGCAACGCTGTACTGTCCGCAAAAAAAAAAGCGAGACCCCCCCCCCCCCACACACACACACACACACACACACCTCCCGCCAATCCACCTAACCCTTACTCTAACCATGCAAAGGAACTCCAGAGTCAATGCTGTGAGATCAGTCCAGCCTTTGCTACAGACTGGCAGAAAGTGAGAGCTCAGAGGCAGTGGACGTGACATGGGGAGAGTAGCGAAACAATCACATATACAGCCACAGGCAGCAGTGGGGATGGACAGACAGGAAGTGTGGTGATCTACAGCACAGAGGACAGCAAAGAAAGATATGGCGACAGGGGTGCTGAAGAAAGAAGCGGACGCCAACAGACTGCTGACGGCAGTGCAGCGAGACCACCTGGGGCAGTGGACTACATGGGGAAATGTTTTCAGATGAAGCTTGGCTGGAATGGAATATGGCACCAGGCTCCTTTTAGCATTTTTCATTCTCATCATCTGATCTGTACATGACCTTCTGCCCTCAAAATCAAGCCTAGTGAAAAGGGGAAATCATAAGATCTGGCGCGTCCACCTGGCAGGGCAGGCAGAGAACATGTCCTTGCTTGAACTCATCAAGCAAAGCAGCGCTACCCCAGGAAAGACATACAACTCTGGGCTTGGATGCGGTTAACACTGAAAGAGGAAACACCCCGAGAAGTTCCAGCAATGGCGTTCTACATGACACGAGGCCACAAATCATGGTCTGGAACAGCTGAGACATCTAGAGCATGAAGCAGGGTTCACTTAATGAAGTGGACGCCCTGGGAATGCACAAGAGATCTTTCAGAATGGGAAAACACCCACAGCTCACCAGAAAGAGTGGCATGAAGTCATTTATAGAACTCCACTCAGGTTCATGAAAAAAACTGATTGTAACTGAACTCACTATGCCAGTAGGAAGAAACCCCAGGGAGAGCATGACAGCAGAAGTTCTCCAGAGAAGCCCTCGTCAAAAAAAGGTTTTCGCCCTGAACACTTTGCACAATAAGGGAGCCGGGCCACTTCAGGTCATTCCTCTCAGACGCCCAATTGTGTGTCAGAAAGGCCTTTGGAGCCTTAAAGATTCGAATCAGCACCATTTGAATAGTCAGGCGTCTCAAGACGTTGCCTGTCTGACAGATTTCTATCCCTACGGTGTGGGACTCCTGTCATACGCTGGAGATGTAAGCCTTATCAATTTGTTTTTGTTCCCCCTCGACCAGATCCGGTTGGAATTTTAGGAGGTTGTCCTTGCCATTGCCTGTAGGGTTAGGGTCCTCTTCGTAACAGAAATGTCAGGCTGTTTCATGAGATTTTAGCCTGATGAACCTGAAAGTCCCCCTTCGTTCACTTCTGGCCAGTAGATGCAAGCTTCCTCCATGCTGCTTTCATATGGCTTATGTTCAGTGAGTTCAATCACAATCATTTGCTTGGACAAACCTGCGTGGAATACAATATCCGGTCTCATACTACTCTTCCTGAAGGTCGCTGGATGACATTCTCATTTTGGATGGTCTGCTGGGCACTTCTAGTTATCTGCTCTATCCAGTAAGCCCTCTTCCAGGTTCTTGCTGTCATAGTACATGATCTGTGGCCACCTGCCGTGTGGAACGTCGTTGCTGGAGCTTCTGATAGTGAAGTTTTTCTTCTGGCAGTGCTACCCGCCTGTATGATCTCATTAGCACTGGGTTGTGTCGCCGTGTGTGCCTTTCCTGGGTTAAAGCTGCTCTGCATCAGTTCAGTATACATGTAACACTGTGTGTTTGTCCTGGTAGAGTGGATACACAGGGTCATCTGATTATTCCTTTTCACCATGTTTGAGTTGCAAGGCAGGAAGTCATATTCAGATCTGAGGATGAAGCGATCTTAAAAGGAGCCCTATGTCACATTGCATTCCGGCTGGAACTTCTTGAGAGTGCACTTCTTCAACGCCGTGCGTTGCCCCTGTTGGCCTTCCTGGTATGCCTTTTGATTTTCCCAGCATCACCTTCGATCGTCAGCTCCTGTATTATCGTGTTCCGATTTGCTTTCCCTTTTGCTATTGATCCCTACTTCATTTCTGTTGATCCCAGTCCCTGTCTGTTGATTTGTACAACATTATCCATGTGTCTGTGGAAAGCGTTTCGCTACCACCCATGGCATGAAGATCCACAGAACAAAGATAGGATGTGTGAAGACTCATTTGAATGAGCAGCACCGCACTGCATCAGCAGATAAGACGTCGGAAGACCAAGGCCAGGCTTTAAACTACAGTGCCAAGGACATCCACGCTGTTGGTTCGCATGAGGAATTTGCACAGGCCCTCGATGCCAGGCGCCTGAAACTCAACCTGCCACGAGCAAACGAGACTGAAGATGGGGAGAAACTGGATGCAAAAATCGTCCAAAGACTCGATGCACTGATAGGGGAAAGCACCCTGGAACACAAACTAGCCGCATATGGGGACATTGTGTATGCCACATGTAGAGACGCCTATGGAGCAAAACTACCTAAAGAGAAAACACCTTCAAAAAAATCCAGACGCCAAGAAGAGATGGACAAGATCAGGATCCAAAAGAAAAACCTCAAGAAGCAAATGAAGACCGCTCTGCTAGCTGAAAAAACAAGGCTTGGAAAAACTCTGGGAAGACCTGAAAGCAAAACACAGCGCCCTCAGCAAAGCGGAATCTGCGAGGAAAAAGAAGAGCAAAAAGAAGAAGACACAAGAGCGCTTCTTCAGAGACCCCTTCCAGTTTGCCAGAACTCTGTTTGAGCAGCCAAAATCTGGGACCCTAGTGTGGACAAAGGAGTTCTTGAGCAGCATCTGAGGAAAACATACTCTGACTCACAGAGCAAAGCACCACTCGACATTCAAGGTCTGGTGTGGCCAACCAACCCTGAGGAACAGTTCAATGACAAGCCTCCAACGTTGGCGGAAATCAAGAAGGTGGTCGACAAAGCCAGAGCCAAATCATCACCAGGGCCAAACGGAATACCTTACCAGCTGTACAAGAAATGTCCCAAGGTGCTGGAGTGGCTCCACAGGCTGCTGCGATCAGCTTGGAGAAACCAGAAGATCAGCGGCCAGTGGATGACAGCAGATGGTGTGTACATCCCCAAAGAGCAACTCAAGTGACATCAGCCAGTTCAGGTCAATATCACTACTGAACGTCGAAGGGAAAATCTTCTTCTCTGTCATGGCAGCAAGGCTGACCAAGTACCTCATGGAAAACAAGTACTTGGATGTGTCAGTCCAGAAAAGGTGGCATCCCAGGCGTGGCTGGCTGTGTAGAACACGCCACAATGATCTGGAACGCAATCCAAAGAGCAAAAACAGAAAAAGAGAGACCTGGACGTAGGTGGCTTGATCTGGCAAACGCATATGGATCTGTACCCCATGAGATGATACAGTTGGCTCTTGAGATGTACCATGTGCCAAAGAACATCCGCGACATGCTCAAGAAGTACTTCAAAGGCTTCTCAATGCGGTTCTCTACCAAGGAGTACACAACAGATTGGATCAACTTGGAAGTGGGCATTGCAATGGGCTGTGCAATTTCCCCAATACTGTTCGTGTTGGCAATGGAAGTCATCTTGAAAGCAGCGACAAGCAACGCAAGACAAACAGACCTTGACAATGGATACAAGATGCCCCCTCTCAAGGCCTTCATGGATGACACTACAGTGATTTCATCCAGAGAAGATAAGACACGTCATGTGCTGGAGAGGCTGGATGACATAGTTGCCTCATCCAGAATGAAGTTCAAGCCAAAGAAATCACGGAGTCTCTCACTGAGGAAAGGAAAAGTGGCCGAATCTGTGGTCTTCAGTGTTGCCAACCAGGCCATTCCAACAGTTAGAAGAGCCAGTCAAGAGCCTTGGAAGATGGTATGAAGATACACTGAAAGACACACAATGAGCAAAAGAAACCAAACAGATGAGGCTTGGAGACCATTGACCAGTGTGGGCTCCCTGGCAAATACAAGGTCTGGTGTCTGCAGTTCATGCTGATACCAAAGCTCCTATGGCCTCTGATGATATACGACATCTGCACCAGCATAGTGGAGGCAATGGAAGCCAAAATAAACAAGTTCACAAGGAAATGCTTGGTGTCCCACCCTGTCTGACTGACATAGCGCTGTACTGTCGCCAAACAAAAGCTGAAACTACCACTGAAATCCATCCTGGAGGAATACAATCAGGGAAGATCAGACTTCAAAACATGCTGGAGGACTCAGGAGACAAGGTGGTAGAAGCAAATCAAGCCCCAGCTGAAGACAGGCAGAAAATGGAAAGTTCAAGAGGCGATGGATTCTGCAAAAGAAAGTCTCAAGATCAGAGAAATAACAGGACACACAGACCAACAGACAAGGACTGGGGGTGACCAAAACTGAATGGTGGTCAAAGGCCAAAGGAAAAGCCAAAAGAGACATGATTCAGGAGATGAGAAAAGAAGAAGACCAAAAAAGACTGCAAAAAGCAGTCCAGCAGAGCCAATGGACAACGTGGGAGAACGCACTCCAAAGAAGTCTCACTTGGAATGACATTTGGCACATGGCCCCTCTCAGAATCAGCTTCATTCTCAGATCTGCATATGACCTTCTGCAGAGGGACATCTGGAGTCATGAACCGGGTGTGGCCCAACCCCCCTAGAGTGTCAGGAGATACGGGCCGAAACACTTGCTTGAAGGGGGCTTCTCTTCTGAGGACTCTCTGCTGCCACGCTCTCCACGAGTTTCTTTCTACTACCTGTTCTGTGATTTGTACCTGTACTGTGACTGTCCTCATTTCGAATTTTTCCTTTCTCACGTCTGCTACCTACCGGACTTTCCGTTTTCTGCCATGTAAAAGCAGGATGGATGAAGCTGACATATACAGGATTGAGAAGTATACATATGTAACCAGCAGTTTTGTAAAATTGGTTTTCAAGCCAAAAACCTCACCGTAAAGGTCGGAGAAAGGGGTTGTGGGCTAGATTGCCGGAAAGAAGATCAGAACCCTGAGGGAATAGCTGAAAGCAGCTGAAAAGAGTCGCCGCTGGATCTGGTCGAGGAGAAACTTGAACAGTACATTTCCCAACTGAAAAGAGATGACCAGTGGCTGAGTGGGTAAGATACTCGTCACAATGGCAGCGCTTGACACATCAATCCAGCCATAAGTTGCAGGATCGAATCCCAGCAGCGATAAAAATATTTCTGACAGCAGAAAAGCATTTAGAAGTCATGACCTACATGTAGCCTGGCCCCTTGGAGTGTACGGAGTTGAGGGCCGAAACGTGTGTTAAGGGAGACTTTTCACTGAAGACCTGCTGTCAAACTGTCCAAGGTTTCTTACCACGACAGATTTCATTTTATCTTGCGTCAGCTATCAAATTCTTAATATGACAAAAATCACCTGTTGAACAGTAACAGGAAACTCATAAAACTTTACGGTTTATTGTTGCCTGTGAGTAAGAAAACGCTAATTGGTTATGACTGAGGAGAGGCGTGTGTGTGTGTGTGTGAAACTTGACTTAATTGTTATCTTGGCAAGAATGTGGGGGTGGATTTTCCATAGAGCTAGACAATCCACAAAAACACACGATGATCGGATCCATAGTGACACATGGCAGACATTAAGTGTTCTAGACAATCTATAACGACACACGACACACAGGTCCTAGATCTCTAGACAATCCATAATGGCACATGACACACATATCTTGTCAACAAACCATAACGACACATGACACAGACAATCCAGAATGACACATGGCAGATCCTGCAGATAATCCATAATGACATATGTCAGACAAATCCTGCAGACAATCCACAACGACATACGGCAGACAGGTACTGCAGACAATCCATAAAGATACATGGCACACAGGTCCCACACAGATAATCCATGACAAACACATGTCAGATAGGTCTTGCAGACTATCCATAATGACACATGACGGGACCTGCTGACAATCCATAATGACACATGACAAGTCCTGCAGACAATCCATAATGGCACATGGCAGACAGGTCCTGCAGACAATCTGTAATGACACAAGACAGACGTGTCCTGCAGAAAATCCATAATGACACATGTCAGACAGGTCCTTCAGACAATTCATAACGACACATGTCAGACTGGTCCTGCAGTCAATCTATAATGAAACATGGTTGACATGTCATGCAGATAATCCATTACGACACATGGCAGGTCCTGCAGACAATCCATAATGACACATGGCAGACATGTCTGCAGACAATCCATAATGACACATGACAGACATGTCCTGCAGACAATCCATAATGACACATGTCAGACAGGTCCTGCAGACAATCCATATGAGACAAGATAGATCCTGCAGCCAATCCATAACGACACATGACAGACAGGTCCTGCAGACAATCCATAATGACACATGGCAGATAGGTCCTGCAGCCAATCCATAACGACACATGACAGACAGGTCCTGCAGACAATCCATAATGACACATGACAGAGAGGTCCTGCAGACAATCCATAATGACACATGGCAAACAGGTCCTGCAGACAATCCATAATGACATATGATACACAGGTCCTGCAGACAATCCATGATGACATATGACACACAGGTCCTGCAGACAGTCTATAACGACACATGGCACACAGGTCCTGCAGACAATCCATAATGACACATGGCACACAGGTCCTGCAGACAATCCATAACGACACATGACACACAGTCCTTGAGACAGTCCATAATGATCCATGGCGGACATGTCCTCCAAACAATCCATAATGCCACATGGCAGACAGTTCTCTGAACAATCCATACTGACACTGACACACAGGTCCTGCAGACAATCCAATGATCATGCTGTGCAGCGCTCTGTCACCCGCCACCACCCGGGACCACCACCACTCCCATCACAAGACCACTTTCACCATCACCACCACCACCCGCCGCCGCCGCCGGCGCCTCTCCTTGAACGGTGGTGATCAGGACAGGTTGAAGTGTTGAAGTGTGGGGACCGTCCTGCTGATTGTTGTTCTGCAGAGTGCTCTGCACCTGGCTGTGACTGGGGCTCCTGGCCAGGTCTTCTGTTCCGGTAATCATTGGCTGTGCACGTGGCTCGGAGTCTCGCTCAGTTTGGCATGCACACATTACCTCCCCTCTTCGTTCTACCACTACCTCAACCACTTCATCCCTGTCACCATCCTTTTCTTTTAAAGGGGTCTTCTTTTGCTTTGGTTTCGGCTCTTCTTGTTGCTGTTGAGAAATTCGACACACATAAAACACAACTATCATTTCGAATCCCGCTGTTCTGATAAAAATCACAAAAATGAAAAAAATAAACTCGCTGTCCTCTGCAGTTTGTGCCTGTGTGTGCTGATATGAATGAAAGACGCGACAAAAAAAAAATATCTCGCTGTCCTCTGCAGTTTGTGCCTGTGTGTGCTGATATGAATGAGAGACAGACACAAAATATTTCGCTGTCCTCTGCAGTTTGTGCCTGTGTGTGCTGATATGAATGAGAGACAGACACAAAACAATACCTCGCTGTCCTCTGCAGTTTGTGCCTGTGTGTGCTGATATGAATGAGAGACAGACACAAAACAATACCCTCGCTGTCCTCTGCAGTTTGTGCCTGTGTGTGCTGATATGAATGAGAGACAGACACAAAACAATACCTCGCTGCCCTCTGCAGTTTGTGCCTGTGTGTGCTGATATGAATGAGAGACAGACACAAAACAGTACCTCGCTGTCCTCTGCAGTTTGTGCCTGTGTGTGCTGATATGAATGAGAGACAGACACAAAACAATATATCTCGCTGTCCTCTGCAGTTTGTGCCTGTGTGTGCTGATATGAATGAGAGACAGACACAAAACAATATCTCGCTGTCTCTGCAGATTGTGCCTGTGTGTGCTGATATGAATGAGAGACAGACACAAAACAGAGACAGACACAAAACAATATCTCGCTATCCTCTGCAGTTTGTGCCTGTGTGTGCTGATATGAATGAGAGACAGACACAAAACAATATCTCGCTGTCCTCTGCAGTTTGTGCCTGTGTGTGCTGATATGAATGAGAGACAGACACAAAACAATATCTTGCTGTCCTCTGCAGTTTGTGCTGTGTGTGCTGATATGAATGAGAGACAGACACAAAATATCTCGCTGTCCTCTCCAGTTTGTGCCTGTGTGTGCTAATATGAATGAGAGAGACAGACACAAAATAATATCTCGCTGTCCTCTCCAGTTTGTGCCTGTGTGTGCTAATATGAATGAGAGACGGACACAAAACAGTACCTCGCTGTCCTCTGCAGTTGTGCCTGTGTGTGCTAATATGAATGAGAGACAAACACAAAACAATATCTTGCTGTCCTCGAGATGAGTGATCGCTCGCGGCGAGGTCGGACGGACAACACCACGTATCTGCGCTAATTGCCTGATTACAGTGTTAATGAGGCTTTTTAAGATCTTCATAACCGTGTAGAAGCATTCCTGGACATGAAACGATTCGAATGGTATGTTTCATGCTGGAATCGGCGGAGGCAGTGCAACGAAAAGATCAATTTAGTCAAAAAAAAACAACCAAAAAAAAAAAAGGCGCATGAAATAAGTTTTCTCTGCTGTGTTGAGAAACAACGTAGACTGGTCTGCCCTCGCGCACCATCGCTACTGAGATAGTCTGACAGTGGTGTAGCCTAATGAGTGGTGACCACGAAACACTGGGTAGACAAAAGAGGAACTTTTGTTCTACTTCAGACAGTGACACAAGTGTGTGCGAAGATAGATGTGCTAAACCTGAAAAGAAGCGTTTAAACCTCGAACCTACCGCCGACGATATGAATTTTCAAGAAGCCCTCAATAAAGCCCTCGAGAAAATAGATCATCGCTTTGACAATCTAGCGAAAAAAAGTTACAGAAAAAAATGAAAGACGAGGTGAAAATTTTGACTGACAGTTTCATGGAAAAGGTGGCAGAACTGCATGGAAGGAAGGATACTACAAGCAGAAGGTAAGCTGGAAAAGGCACAGGTGGAAATCGTGGCAGAAAGAAGAAAAAAAGTGACAGTCTGGCGAATGTGGTACGACAGCAGGAGAGGTGGATCAAGGGGAACGAGAACAGTCAGAACGACCTGCAACAGTACAGCAGACGCTGGAACCTACGTGCGTACTGGGTGCCGGAAGCAGACGGGGAGACGGCCGATGACTGTGTGCGGAAGGTGTGCCGGAGTCGTTTAATATACTACTGGCAAAAAGTTAAGGGCCATTGCCAACGCTGTCTCCCAGACCAAAACACTACAGCCAATGTTAAGAAGAACGGACGCAAAATCTTCGTAATTTATTCAAGAACAAATTCATGGGACCATTGCATGAAATCAACAAATCAAACGCGGACAGCGGGCTGTAATGTCCAATCACCCTTCCTCAGGATCGTCACATAAGCCACAACTGAAAACTGCACCATTCAGTACCGAGTGTAGCCACCGTTTGCCGCCAGACAAGCGGCACAACGTCGACGCATGGAGTCTACCAGGGTCCGAAGAGTGTCCCGTGGTATGGCCTGCCACTCCTGCTGCAGAAAGAGAGTGAGCTGGGCCACGTCAACAGGCGGGTTTGGTTGTGGGCTACCCGCCGTCCAAGGACATCCCAGAGGTGCTCAATTGGAGCCAAATCGGGTGAGCGAGATGGCCACTGCATCCGGATGATCCCCTCTTGCTGCAGATGATCGTCGTCGACGACACGGGCTCGGTGTGGACGGGCGTTGTCGTCTTGGAAAACAACAGCGTTACCCATGGCCTGAAGGGCGGGCTGGATCAGGGGCCTCACAATCTCGTCACGGTACCGCACCCCTGTCAGCATGCCTTGAATGACGTACAGGGGAGTTCTGTCTTGACGACTGAAGCCCCCCCAGACCATCACAGAACCCCCTCCGTAATGATCCACCTCACGAACTGTGGCGTCAGCAAAACGCTCTCCTGGCCTTCGCCACACTCGGGTCCTGCCGTCATTGAATGCCAAGGTGAAGCGGGACTCATCTGTGAACAGCACTCGAGACCATTGCTGCCTCGTCCAGCGCGAACGTGATGACGACACCAGTCTGCCCATGCTCTGTGGTGAGCTGGAGTAAGTGGTACTCGGACTGCTGGTCTCCAGGATGACAGCCCGAACTCGTGCAAACGGTTACAAACTGTCCTTCTACTGACACTGACATTTGCAGCCTGCAGGAGCTCACGCCTTAAGGAGGATGAGGTGACAGTCCAATTGCGTAGGGCAGACAGCAGGAGGAATCGGTCAGCATGTCTGTCGGTACACCGAGGACGGCCTGATTGTGGCCGATCCTGCATGTTGCCAGTGGCCTGAAACCTCTACAAGACGTTAGATGGTGGAATGGGACACGTTCAGACGCCTAGCCACCCCGCGGCCAGAAATCCCTTCGTCAATCAACGCTAGGGCACGTCCACCATCGGCAGGATCCAGTCTTTGCCTTTGTGCCATGCTTCTTGGGCTGGTGTAGACGACCGTTTCTGTTTACAGATTTGTGGCCAACGGCGTCTGATCTGTGTTCATGAACGAGGTGCCATGCACATGCATCATGATTGACCACGAGCATTTCGCCCTTTTTTTCAAACTCATATGCTCCCACAGGCACCCGTTTTACCGGTTTTACATGGTTTTCGCACGTGCAGCTGCGCTCCACCTTGTACCGCAGTGGGTTTTTAGGTGTTGTGATCTGTTAAGGAACATCTGTTCAATATGTCTAACCAAGTTTGGGTCATTGTGACTTCGTTTCAAGCCTATTATTTACACACTCAGACACTAACGTCAAAATGACAGGTGGCCCTTAACTTTTTGCGTTCCCAGATATCACGGTAAATCTGGGAACGGGTGCGAACAAATAAAATGACAAGAAGGCCAAAGATCAATTGCACCTAAATAAATTGTTTCCTACCTTATCTCGAAAATCCATTCTTTTTCGTCTTCTTTCTGCCCTTCTGAGCTCTGAAAGACCACGTTCCAAGATATCACGCGCCTTCCCAGATATCACAGTACATTTTGGGAACGCGTTCCCAAAAAACTCTGTGATATCTAGGAAGCCTTCCAAGGTATCACGTTCCTAGATTTCACGCGACACCGGATCTTCGCGGACGGAGTTGGCATCGCCACCGCCGCTTCTGACATCGAGGTGGCCCACAGATCGGGGAAATGAGGCAGTGCTAAAGCCAGGCCAATACTGGTGAGGATTTTTGACAGAAAGAAACGGCACTCTAGACAGAAAGAAACGGCACTCTATAATACATACACACTTGAGAAAGCAGAGGGCGGAAGAGGATGTGTGTGTGTGTGTGTGTGTGTGTGTGTGTGTGTGTGTGTGCGCGCGCGCGCGCGCGCGCGCGAATGGCGAGGGAGGAAGATCACATCGCATAATTATTATTGTGCTTTATATAAATTAACACCTGTGGTTGGCGTCTTCTGCCGCCCGAATTCGGCCATTTTTTTGTTTTGTTTTGTTTTCCTTTGTTTTTCCTTGTTCGATTCGATCATCCTCCATCTATAGATGGTAGCTATTTAGTGTCTTGAAAACGTTAAGAGTGATGCCAATGACGATTTTTTTCCTTTGCACTGCTCATGCCAGTGATCACCATCCAATAACATTCAATGTTTATACACGATTTATTCATGTTTCAATGTCTACGTGCAGAATCATGTGCGTGTGGTATGTGTCATTGTGCCAGTGAATTGACAGGTTCTATTGATTTCAATGAGAAATCATTGCTATGTTGATTTGTACTTTAGCAATGATGGGCATAGTGTATGTGACATGGATTCCCACTTTTCAGTTTTGTTCTTTTTTGCCCTATGTGCTTTATGAGAAAACATTTCGCCTTTTATGTAATTTGTGGAAACATGAATATCCCTGTTAAGAATACATCTGTCTACCGTAATGACTTGTAGGGGAATAAAATTGGTTCTATGAACTGCCAGGGTCTTGCAAATGCTCAGAAACGTCGAGACGTGTTTAATTATTTAAGACAAAAATTGTATTCAATATACCTGCTACAAGACACTCACTGTAGTCCTAAACTAGAAGCCTACATTAAAGCTGAATGGGGCTGTAAATGTTATTTTGCCTCACATAATTCTAACTCCCGCGGGGTTGCCATACTGTTTAATAATAACTTTGATTTCCGCTTGAACAAGATTTATAAAGACCGACTTGGCAACTATATTTTTTGCCTCGATAAAAGCAATGGACATGGAGTTTTATTAATTGTGAATCTGTATGGACCTAATCGTGACGATCCAGAGTTTTATATGAGAAAAAACAGATTCGAGATATAGGGGTTGAAAAAGTAATCATTGCGGGAGACTGGAACTCTGTCCGACATTATACTCTTGACTGTTGTAACTACAAACACAATTATAATCCAAAGGGGCAAGAACAAACAGATGATATGATGGATAATCTTGACCTCGTAGATGTTTGGCGGGAACTGAATCCCGAGCTTAGGAGATATGCATGGAGAAGGAACAAAAGACTCGGGTTGGCGCATGCGCAAGAAGAAACCGTAGTTTTTGATTTCTCTCTTTTATCCAAGTGAAATCTCTTTTTTTAGTTGGTTTTTCCTCCACTTACTAAAGATTTTTTATGACGCAGGATGTATGTTTGTGTCCTCGACTCGGGTAGACCAGTATGAAGAGGAAATTATTGACCTTTGGTGGGAAACCCTCTTTTTTCAGCTGAGATCAACCGCTGCTCACTACAGTCCGCCATCTTCCGGTTTGGTTCTTGGTGTTGTCCCAACTGTTGTTTGATTGTACCTCAACATTCAGGCACAAGTAAACCCATGGATGTTCCTGTCGAGAGATTGTAAGTAGAAAACCTTTAGTTGTTTGGAGATTCTTCAGGTTCAAACTGCTATTCGACTGTGTGCCAACACATGATTTAAACACAAATATTAGTAAACCTACAGAAGAAGCACCTGCCGAGAGACTTGTGAGCGACATCACAGCATGACCCGATTCGCGCATCCAAAAAACATTGTGTAGTTTCTTGAGACTGTACTATAGCCTACCAGATGTGCAAGGGAGGCAGCATGTGTCGCCCTACTATAGACAATGCGATTATGAATCAGCACTACAGTGAGTACCTGCAAACAAGACTATGCTCTACCTAACAGTCCCAGTACTGGTGCCTGTTTTCTTGGGGCAGAAGTTTTTTCAAAACAGACTGACAACCATGCAGACTGACTTCCCTGATGTCAGCCAACATGGATTTGCCCGTAAGACAGTGTTCTGTGTGGTGGGATTTGGTTTGGGCCTTCTTACACACTCACTTAACAGCAACAGGTACACAAGACAGTGTACATCCTTTCATAGAGAGACCGAACTATATGACTCTATCTGGCTGTGCTGCTGCTCCTGCTGAACTCATATGCTCCGGAGCCCAATCCAGGCCTGAATTCAACACCTGACGCTAATGTGTCCACTTCCCCTGTGGAACTGCGACATCACTGTCACTTGGGAAGATACAGGGGTTGAGTGTGAAACTGTTGCCAAAGTATTGATAGCACTAGATACAGCAACCTCAATGATGAGAATGTGCATTGGTATTGTGCCATCTGTGGAAATCCCAACAGTCTCACAGTCTTCAATCTCCATAGTGTCAGTTGGCTTACCACTTCATCCACGCTACCCGATGCCTCCAGCCATGCCTTCTGCTCCTTGCCTCCTGCTAAAGAAACTGACTTTCGACCGCAGCATGCATCAACACCCCACAAGGACTAGCCAGGAGGATAAATATAAAGGGAGACCTCTCCGCATATTGAACATTAATTTTCATTCTGCAGTGGCAAACCGGCAGAGATAGGATGGATGATCGACAGCATGAAACCCCGATGTCATTTTCGGCACGGAGACCTGGCTGCACTCCAATATCAGTGACAGTGAAATACTCCCAGATACCTACAGCGTCTACAGAAAGGATCGGAACAGAGAGGGTGGAGGAGTACTTCTAGCCGTTAGATCAGACCTAAAGAGCTTCATTGCAATAGCATTGATGACAGACTGCAAGCTCATCTGGGTGGCTGTCAAGCTCACTGGCATGAGGACTCTCTGCCTCTGTTCCTACTACCGGCGAGACGTAGGAGATGAGAACAGCTTTGTACAGTTTCCGAACTCACTGACCAGAGCAGCCTCAATCCAGAATGCCCATCTCCTGATTGGTGGGGATTTTAATTTCCGCGACTGGGACTGAACACAGCAAATGCTCAAGCCCAAATCAAACTATCCATGCCTCCACAACGAGTTCATGGAGTTGATCAGGAACCATGGCCTAGAGCAGATGGTGTTACAACCCACGAGAGGAGACACAACACCCTTGACCACATCCTGACAAGCACTCCCCATCTTGTCTCCCATGTTGAGGTGATCCCAGGATATCAGACCACGATATAGTTTATTGTGAGCTAAACAGCAATTTGCAGAAGCACAGACAGCCCCCTCGAAGGATCCCCCTGTATAGAAAGGCAGATTGGGATAGCATGAAGGCAAGCATGAAGGAGCTTCAAGCGAACATGGCAAGTAGTGAGAACCTCTCCACGGAAGAACTGTGGACCATGTTCAAAGAGGCCTACACAGCTGCAGTTGAGAAGCACATCCCTCATAAGCAGGCCCACCCCAAGTCCAGCAAACCCTGGGTGACACCAGAACTGAAGAAGCTTATTAACAGGAGAGCATGAGTATATAAACAGATGAAGAAGAATGGGTCTGAGGTGCTCCGAGCAATCCTGACTTCTTCGAAGCACCATCCAACGTGAACTCCGACGGTCGTACTGGATCTACATCAACCAGTCTCGTACTGATACTGCACCTGATGAGACACCCTCGCTCAAGAGATTCTGGAAGTACATCAAGCACCAGCACACAGCAAAAACTGGAGTCGCACCGCTGAAAGTAAATGGCAAGCTTGTGTCTGAGCCCAAGGAGAAAGCGGAGGTGCTGAATGCTCAGTTGCAGTCTGTATTTAGCGAGGGTAGAACGCATACTGTTGACGAGTTTCAGGAAAATGCCCCATGAAGGTAATAGAATGTGACCTGCTTACCAACATCAGCATCTCTGAGGAAGGTATAAGGAAGTTACTACTGAAGCTTAATATATACAAAGCCTGTGGTCCTGACCAGATATCACCTCGAGTGCTGAAAGAAATTGCCACAGAAGTCGGTCCAGTTTTGACCATAATCTACCAGTCATCTTTCACGTCAGGCGTTGTGCAGCAGACTGGAGGAAAGCCAACGTCACTCAGTCTTTAAGAAAGGCGAACACTACAATCCATCAAACTATCGCCCAGTGTCACTGATGAGTATACCATGCAAGATCCTTGAATATGTTATCGTCAATGCAGTTATGAACCATCTAGAACAGAACGCCATCCTCTGCCCACAACAACGCCACTTTCGGAGGCAGAGGTCTTGCGAGGCGCAGCTCCTTGAGTTTGCAGAAGAACTGTCTCGGAATATGGAAGGCAGAGTGCAGACCGACATTGTCATAATGGATTTTGCAAAGGCGTTCAACAAAGTTAACCACAGTATCCTGCTCCACAAACTACACCATTATGGAGTCCGTGGCAAAATCAATCTGTGGATTGAGAGCTTCCTCAGCGATAGGAGACAAGCTGTAGTCATAGAGGGAGCAGCTTCAGAATGCCACAAGGATCGGTGCTTGGACCATGCCATTTTCTGGCTTATATTAATGACTTGCCAGATCAGCTCACCTCACAGACTCACCTGTTCGCAGATGACACTGCAGTCTATAGACTTGTCACGACAAACCAGGACTAGTCCAAGCTACAAGACCTCCAGACACTACAACAGTGGGAGAACAGCTGGGATATGGAGTTCCATCCTGGGAAGTGTACAATTCTGCCGGTGACAAGAAAGAGACGACCATTGTCCAGCGAATACCATCTACATGGACATACTCTTGATGTGGTTACTTCTGCAAAGTACCTTGGAGTTACCATCACGGACAAGCTTAGCTGGGACAGCATATATATATATAGTATCTGTGTAAAGGCCAACAAGAACCTTGGCTTCCTCAGGCGTAACCTCAAGATCAGCGCCATCCAGATAAGATAAGATAAGATAATGTTGCTTATAGCCCAGCCAACCACAAAGGGCCATATCAGGGCTGTCACCACGTTATAAATCAACTCGCAAGTCTTTCATTCACACAATTCCTTAAAAAAACATCTTCTAAAAACCAATCCAAAAGTTTGTTAATAAAAACTTTCGGCTGTAAACCTCAGATCCGATGAAAAATGTTGATCTCTTTCAAGAACTCAAAGATCGCGTCAGGCGGAACATCTCTGAACAAGGTTTTCATGGAATCTGCTGTAAAATGTTTGTGTCTCACATTGTGCAAGTCCCAACAATCTAAAAGAATATATTTCATTGTAACTTTGTTAAAAATCTTTCCACTGTAAAATCTCAGATCCGATGAAAAATGTAATCTCTTTCAAGAACTCAAAGATCGCATCAGGCGGACATCTCTGAACAAGGTTTTCATGGAATCTGCTGTAAAATGTTTGTGTCTCACATCGTGCAAATCCCAACACTCTAAAAGAATATGTTTCATTGTGAGTGGCACATGACATGGAATGCACCAAGGAGCTTTCACACTCTTTAAAAGGTAGGAATGGGTAAAATATGAATGGCCGGTGTGCAGCCGGCACAGAACTTTCTTCTTTACGACCACCAGACGAAGATGAGAGGAACTCCTTTAGGTTTGGACGGATCTGAAAGAGTTGTTATCCGTCTGTGTATTCCAATCCTCCTGCCAGAGGTCTCTGACATAATCGTTAATTTTGGGTTCAGATCTGAGCAGGGGATATATATGTTAGACACATTTCTCTTGTGGCATTCTTGGCCAAACGATCAACCATTTCATTCCCTCCAATGCCAACATGACCAGGAACCCAAGCCAGAAGAATGTTGTAACCCTCCACTTTCAACTTGGTAAAAAGTTCAAAGAAGGGTAAAAGTTCTGGATGCTGAAGGTTGCGGCCAGCTATGGCTTCCAAAGCCGACAGTGAATCTGACAAAACCAGAAATTCCCTCTTCTTAGATTGTGAGTATCCTCAGTGCCAGAACCAGAGCTGTCAGTTCAGCAGAGTAAGCAGAAGCGTCTGAAGGAATATGTTCTAACAGTATTTGAGAAGGAGCACAAGGGCAGTAGGCTGCACAGGCCACTCCATCTTCAGACTTGGAACCGTCAGTGAAAATTTTCTGATAGGATGAGAATTTCGAACAGAGCTCAGCATACAATGCCTTGTATGCCAGAGAGCTGGTGGACTCTTTGCGAAAAGCTGCAAGATCAAAACGAATCTCTGGTGTGAAAAAAGGTCCACGGAGGTTGATCTGGAAACTTGGAAAAATCAGACACAACTCCTAGGTCTAGACCTGCATTCCGCACGTGAGGCTGCATACGAAGACCAAACGGCGGAATACAGTTAGGGTTGTTTTCGAATTTGCTTTGAAACTGAGGGTCAAAGACACAGTCATAGGCAGGGTTTTCAGGTTCCGAGAACAGTCTGACATAGTAATTCAAAGACAGTTTCAGCCTGCGTGGACAGTGAAGGTTCACCTGCCTCTGCATACACAGGCTGTACACAGGGGTGGTGCAGAATGCTCCAAGACAGAGACGAAGCCCTTGATGGTGGATAGGGTCCAAGAGTTTTTAGATACGACGGTCTGGCAGAGCCGTACACAGCACAACCATAGTCCAGTTTGGAACGGACCAAGGCTCTGTAGAGGTGCAGCAAAGTTTTCTTTATCAGCGCCCCAGTCAGTGTGTGTGCTACGACCCGCAGAATATTCAGAGCTTCCTGGCAAGAGGTTTGAGGTGTTTAATGTAGCTGAGAAAGTTGAGTTTTTGTAAAAAATAACTCCTAGGAATTTGGCCTCTGTGACAGCTGGAATGGGAGATTTCCCTATTTTGATTTCAGGATCTGGAAAAAAAAAAAAAAAAAAAAAACTGACGAAAATTACGGAAGTGAATGCACTGTGTCTTCGTAGGAGAAAAAGTGAAGCCGTTTTCATCCGACCACTGTTGAATTTTATCCACACACAGCTGGAGCCTGCGCTGGACACTCGGGTACAGGCTTCCAGTTGCGTAGACAGCAAAAAAATCATCCACAAACAATGAGCAGTCTGAACCCTGCTGAACTGACTTGACAATGTTGTTATTCTTGATGCTGAAGAGGGCAGGAGACAGTATGCTCCCTTGTGGAACACCCAACTCCTGCTCATGAACATCAGAGAGAGTGGTGCCAACCCGGACCTGAAACTGTCGGTCTGCCAAAAAATTTTGAATGAAAAGTGGAAGATGACCCCGAAAACCAAGATCATGGAGATCATGAGAATTCCAGATTTCCAGGTGGTATCGTAGGCTTCCTCCAAGTCGAAGAATATAGCCACTGTGTGTGTGTTTGTTCAGAAAGGCGTTCTGAAGCATAGATTCCAGATGGATCAAATGGTCCACTGTAGAATGATGTTTATGGAAACCACACTGTTCTTTCGCCAGAAGGCCGTCGGTTTCAAGTTTCCACATGAGTCTAGCGTTGACCATTTTCTCCATCAGTTTACAGACAGCTGGTCAAAGCCATTGGACGCCAGTTTGACGGGTTGGAGAGATCTTTTCCAGGTTTGGGAATAGGAATGATGAGGGCTTTTCACCAAGATGGTGGAAAGAATCCAGTAGTCCATACATGGTTGTATACATGTAGCAGGATGTGCAGACCTTTTTGCGGAAGATGTTTCAAAAGTTTATAATGGATTTCATCTATACCCGGAGAGGAATCGTTGCAAGAAAGTAAGGCGGATTTCAATTCGTTTAAAGTGAAAGGAAGATTGTAACATGGAAATGTTGTCCGACGAAAAGTTGCAGGGTGATTTTTCTTTAAGGGCTTTGTTTTTGACAAAACTGGCTGACTTGTTAGAAGAGGAGGAATTCTTTTCAGTGGTTGAAGCAAGCAGATTAGCAACTGCTTTTTTCTCTGTTATTAAAGAGTCAGAAAACTTGAGATGGTTCACAGTGGGGCAGGTGTTCTTCCCTTTAATTTTCTTGATGATTTTCCACGCTTTTTTCTTCGATGTTTTGGATGTGAGACTTGAGCAAAACTGTCTCCAAGATAAACGCTTACTGGTCTTATATATGTATTTGGATTTGGCCCTCAGTTTCTGATGCACTCGGACGTTGGGCATCGAAGGTCTGCAAGAGACCCGATGTTGAGCTCTTTTACGGTTTTGTTAATTTCTTTGCACTCAGAATTGAAGCAAGGAACTTTTGGCATTACGGGCTTCTTGGAAGATGTCTGGATGGTTGACTTTGCGCGATTCAGTATGAAAAATCTGAAAGACTTCCTGCCGGATCGTCACTTTGCAGGATCTTGTCCTCTTCCAGATCCATAAGAAACTTAGTGGCAAAGAGGTCCCAATCTGCTTTCGTTGAAATTGAGGCGTTCTGGCAAAGACTCTCACTCTCTGCATTCGTACACCAAAGCAGCAACACAGGAAAGTGGTCACTACCATGCAGGTCCTCATCAACCTCCCAAACAAAATCCAAAAACAAAGATGGGTCACAGACAGAAAGATCCAGACAAGATGTGGTGCCATTAGCGGAGTGAATGTACCTTGGTGATTTCCTATTCAAGACACACAAATCAAGCTCTGAAAACACTTCCTCTAAAAGCAGACCCCGTGGTGAAGATCTCTCACTTCCCCATAGAGGAGAGTGGCCATTCAGATCCCACAACAGCAGGAAGGGTCGAGGAAGCTGCTCCAAGAGTGAAATGAGGTCCCGTTTGTGACGCAGATGTTTGGAGATAAGTACAAACTACAGATAATAACTGTTTTGTGGAGAATAATCCCGAGCTGCCACTGCCTGAAGCGGAGTCTGCAGATCAACTGGGCTGTACAGAACAGAGTTATGAATGAAAAAGGCAACTCCACCGGAAGCACCACGTTCAACAGACTGCGCAGGCAGATTTAGAAAACTGTAGCCAGAGAGTGAAAAATTTTTTTGTCAGACTTCAGAAGAGTTTCTTGGAGGGCAACTAGCATCAGCCTAGCCTCACGGTACAACAACTGCAATTCTTCATAATTGGAAGACAGTCCCCTAATATTCCAATGTATGATTGAATCCATTGTGGATGAGTCCATCATAAAGAAATATGGTGAAGGAAAATAAATCTCGTAACTCTTCACAGCAAGTTCCTTTCATTCCATATCAACATCATCTAGATCCGAGAGAACTGCAAATCTGTTGATATTTCTCCGCTTTTTTTTCTTCGATCTCATAAAATTATATTCGGCGCTTTCTTTTAAGGCGGCGACTTGGTCTTTCCTCCAGAACCGCCAGCTCCCTTGTTGACAGCTGTAGGGTGCCCTTTGGAGGATTTTGAGGGGGTAGTCTCGTCTTGCACTTCAACGACTTCCACTCTCTGCCACCCTGAAGGCCCCATAGGTCTTTTGCCCCCTGATGGTCTGGGGGCGGGAGTAGGCTTCGAAGACTGAATCATATCTGAAGGTGATGACTGCTGAGGTTCATCACATGCAGTGGTTCTGCCCGAGGCTACAGACTTGGTGTCTGGCTCTCTCTCTGCAAACGAGCACTCCACCATCTGCACTCCAATGCTGACTGTTGTTGGCTTCTTTACTGCTGCAGCTGCAAACGAGAGCCCAGCGGTTGGTTGAC
The DNA here is from genome assembly GCA_016801955.1 of Conus betulinus. Classification (NCBI taxonomy): domain Eukaryota; kingdom Metazoa; phylum Mollusca; class Gastropoda; order Neogastropoda; family Conidae; genus Conus; species Conus betulinus. The sequence goes on along the minus strand of JADBJO010000554.1, from coordinate 536,185 downwards.
TTTTCATAGCAATCTTTTTTGCCTCAAAAAACGGAATTCTCTGTTCGGTTTTGAATAAAAGTTACTCTGTGTTAGGTTTCCTTATGGGAGCAAAGACTACTACCCCACTTGTTTACTGTTTACTGTTCCCTGCCTCATTTCATTTCCAATTTTGTTTTGATTAAATCGAGGGTATTTGTGTCTTTTGATCTCCCTTGCATCCTTGGGTGGATCCTCAAGCGTAGGCTCAAAGATTGCCCCCTACATTTTATACTATTTGCATAATATCTGTAGTTTTTCAGCAACTTTTTTCCTCCCCACACTTTCGTTTGGTTCCTTTACTTTACTACTCTTCGCTGGCTGCTTCGGGGGTGCTATTGGATTCTTTTTTGCACCCTTGGTGGTGAGAACACCACGGTATTATGGACTGTGGTGTGTCTCTATTTGACGCCAGGAGCGCAGATACAGCCAGCCGTGTCTCCCTGATGAGTTTCCGACCCAGCGGACGAAAGGCCTCGGAGCAGGCAATACAAATATATCTGCCTTTAAAAGGGATTGCAATTGTTCCCTTATGCAGCCAGTGAAGAGTTTTCATATTTTCTTAATTTCATGTTTCCCAGTTTTTACACATCTTCAACCTCCTGCGCCCCCCCCCCCCCCCCCCCCCCCCCCCCCCCCCCCCCCCTTGCCCTCCTTGAGTTCAAAGTTTTGCCAAGTCATTACTATGTAGACAATTTAGTTGTTGGCCTGCGCTTGTTTTCCCCCACTATTAGATTGTTCGTCTTTGTATTTGTCTGACTTTATTCAAGTTTAAACGGCTGTGCCAGTCTTGAATAAAAGTTACTCTGTGTTAGGTTTCCTTATGGGAGCAAAGACTACCCCACTTGTTTACTTGATTCTTTGAATTTCCTTTTCTTTAAACCAGTTTGGGCAGGTCTTTGATGATGATGGGTGCTTGCCTCCACAGTTGGCACAGAGTGGTGGATTGTCACACGCACCCTGGTGACTGGCTGGCAGCAGGTACCACACACCTCTTCCTCCGTACATCTAACCCTCACATGGTCGTACCTCTGGCACTTGAAACAGCGTGGAGGGGATGGGATGTACAGCGACACTGAAACTCTCAGGTAGTCCACCGTAATCGACTCCAGGAGAGAAGAAGAGCAGAAGGTCAAGAAAAGGGTGTCAGTCGGAACCCTGTCATTGCCTTTACGTAAAAGCACATGATGAAACGTGGGTCACTCCTTGCGATGCCAGTCCTGACTTGATTTCAGCCTCCGACACTCCTCTCAGGTCTCTGCACCGGATTACTCCCTTCGAAGAGTTCAGAGATTTGTGTGGAGACACCCTGATTGGTCGATCCACCAACGTTGTCGACTTCAACAGCAGCTTGGAAGAGCACTCAACCAGAAGTGACCCATTCCTCAATCTCTTGACACTCTTTGGCTTCCCGCTGAGGCCATTGATTCCCTTTGCAATTGCAAAAGGACTCAGGCCCGACAGAGGTCTATCCTCATCTGCTCCCTCCACAAAACCAGCTGGGCCAGAAGCCTGAAAGGGTTCTCGTCTCATGTTCTGAATCCATGTCCGTATCCATTTCCGAATCCTGCCTGTGTCTTTTTTTTTCGTTTTTGGTGCCATGTTGTATTCATTAGAATTCATCTCTCTCGATTCCCACCCGCCATCGAGTTCCAACAAAGGGGATGCCCATTTTATACGGAATTCCAGTATATCAGGGCACCAGGACTTCAAAAGAGATATACACAGGCCTGAAAGCATCCCTGGCACAGAAATCCCAAACCCGTTTGACCCAAGCCGCCGCCTTCTAGCCTGAGCTAGGGCATGCACGCAACCAGCCGCTTGATCGAAGTGGGCCACTTTGACCCACCTGTCTACAGGAAGTCCAGGCCAAAGAGGTGTGTTGACTTGATGCACCGCAGTCACATCAGTCGTCTCAACCTCCAGGATCCTATTCTCCCCCATCACAGGACGCACCGCATGGCAAACACGGTGGGCCTCAAGAAGACCACAGAGAGAAGAAGATTGTGGGAAAGAAGACTTGAAGGGGAGTTGAAGATAGAAAAGAGCCAAATAAGAAGGCAGAAGATAAAAGGAAAAAGGAAAAAAGGTGCTTACTATTAGTCTGGATCTCACCCTTAGCCTGTCTGACATGGGAGGCCCCCACCAGGGGCATCAACTCCTTACCACGTTATGCTTAGGCCAGACAGCAACTGCACTTTTCAGGCCTAGAAGCATTTTAAAAAAAAAAGCAGCCTATCTTCAAGTACTGATGCCCCCGCCAGCAAAGCCTAAGGGGTCACGGGACCGTGCAAGCCCTCCGACCACGACAAGGTTGCAACCCCCAGAGGGCAGCGCCACCCAGCTAAAGGCTACAGCCTACAGAGCTATGGTATGACCCACACTGGAATATGCCTGTACTCTGTGGGACCCCTACACAAAGACAAACGAGGACAAGCTGGAATCTGTCCAAAGGGAGGGCTGCACACTTTGTCATAGGACATTATCACAACTCCTCCAATGTCAGCAGCCTCATCAAGCAGCTGGACTGGTACCCCCTAAGGCAGCGAAGAAAAGATCACCAGACTGACCATGCTGTTTAAGATCATACATGGTTTGGTCTGCATGGACAGATCCCAGATGATTCCTGCTCCAACCCGTCAATGTAGAGGACATAAACAGCAACTTAAACAACTGCAGTGCCAGACCTTGTATCGACAGGGGTCCTTTTACACACGTACTATAAAGGAGTGGAATGCCCTGCCCGATACAGTAGTCGAGGCAAAGACTCTTGACATGTTTGTGTCAAGAGCAAGAAAACTACATTAAACCTCTGCTGCTTTTTTTTTTTTTTTTTTTTTTTTTTTGCTGCGTCAACCCACATTCAAAAACGTCAGAATAGTCAACATGATGACTGAGGATGTCAACTGGATGATGATGATGAACACACCATTCCAGCAGAGTAGATTAGACTATTTTTTGATTTCGGATATATTAAGTAGTTATGTTACTGAAGCAGATATACGACCTGGCTACCGATCCGATCACTCCTTGATATTACTAACTCTGCAATGTGGCTAACAAGAGAGAAGAAGTCTACTGTGGAAATTCAATAGTTCCCTATTAAAAGATATGAAATATGAAGAAGAAATAAATAATGTAATCAAAGAGGTAACTGAAGAGTGCGCAGCCCTACCTTGTTGTCATGATTCCATAGAAAATATAGCAAAGTTTGATCTGCAGTTTATCTCAGATCAGCTGTTCTTGGATACACTGCTGCTGAAGATTTGTGGGAAAACTATTGCCTACCAACAATAAAGAAACATGAAGCTTTCAAAAGAGAAAAGAACTAGAACTAAATATAGAACAAACTGAAAGAAAGGATTTACATACTGATGAAGAAAAAGCAGCTCTTGAAAATTGCAAACAAGAACTGGTCAGTTTAAGACATAAAAAGAATGGAAGGTGTCCTGTTGCGTTCAAGGGCAAGATGGATTTGCTGAAGGGGAAAAAATAACAAAATACTTTTGCGGCCTTGAAAAAAGGAACTATGTAAGTAAACATATAACGAAACTTACATTAAGAGACGGTACAACATTAACAAATGATAATGACATTGCTGAGGCAGTGAATTCATTTTACAAAAATTTATATTCGGAAAGAGTTGTAGAACAGTGTGAAATCTCAAGCCTTACTGACCAACTGCCACAATTAACAGAAGAGGACAAAAGTACTACTCTGGAGGGGAAAATAACTTTAGAAGAGGCTGGATATGCGTTAAAAAAAATATGGACAGCCCTGGAAGTGATGGTTTCACAGCTGAGTTCTTTAAGTTTTTTTTTGTTACAGTTAGGGTCATATGTTGTAAGATCTTTAATGACAAAATGGAATCATCCACTACCAGAGAAGGAGGGGGTCATTACATGCATTCCGAAGGGGGATAAACCCAAAGACCAAATAAAAAACTGTTGACCAATATCACTTTTGAATGTAGTGTATAAAATTGGATCTGTGTGCATTTCTAAAAGATTAAATATGTTTTAAGTTCAATCATAAGTGAAGATCAGAGTGGCTTTATACCAAATCAATACTAAGGAGATAACATTCGACTTATCTACGATCTCATGGATTACCTGTTAAAACTAGAAAACCTGGGCAATTACTATGCTTAGACTTTGAAAAATCATTTGATAGTGTTGACTTACAATTCATGTTTAATGTCTTAACAGCATTTGGTGTAGGCCCTGACTTCTGTCGATGAATTTAAACTTTTTATAAAAAAAACATTAAATCAACAGTTTCTGTCAATGGCAAGCTAACTAGCTGGTTTGCCATTGAGAGAGGTTGTAGACAGGGCAACCCGATATCACCATACTTGTTTGTTATGTGCGTTTGAAGTGTTAGCACTCATGATGAAAGAAAACCAAAATATTCAAGGCATCAGAATTGGAAATACTGAACATAAAATATCACAATACACAGACGACGCTGAACTTACTTTAGAGGGAGACAGAAAATCGTTTGAAGAATCAATCAGAACCATCGAAAAATTTGGAAGAGTATCTGGGCTTGTATTAAACACAGAAGAGACGATAACAGTATGGCTTGGAAGTATGCTTGGAAGTATGCGGAACTCACCACTACCACACCTTAAGATGGAATGGAACCAACCGTTTTAAAGATTTTAGGGGTCTGGTTCATGAATGATTTAAAAGAATATGAAGTTGTGAATTTCGAGGACAAGTTCTCTGAAATAAAATCATTATACAGAACTTAGCTAAAAAGACAAATTACACCACTCGGTAGAGTTGCAGTTCTCAAGTCGCTTGTGCTATCAAAAATTGTTCATTTATGGATATTGTTGCCAAATCCACCTGACCATCTTTGTGAGAAAATTAAAAAATTAGTGTTTAAATTTGTATGGAATAAAAACAAAGATAGAATAAATAGAAACGTCTGTTTAAAAACATCAACTAAAGGGGTATGGGTATACCCAACATTAAAAATATGTGAACCCATTGAAAACTAATGTGGAATCGTAAAATACAAATCCAGTAACCAAAAATGGAAAGAAATTCTCAGACTTCAGTATCCAAATACTGACATTATGGAAAACATAGGGTCCAATTTGCCGAACTACGCTGTGTAAATACATTCTGGAAAGATGTTTTTAAAGCATACAAAGAATTTGGAGAGGTAAAACATGTCAAAACTGTAGAAGATTTTTGTTCTGAACCGATTTTTTTGTAACAATAGTTGAGAAAAAAAAACAGTTTATTATAAAAACTGGATCAGAAATAATGTACTTTTTGTAGGAAATCTTTTGGATGACAATGGCAACTTCTTCACATTTCAATCTTTCACAGGAAAGTATGGGCGTGTGTTCAGTAATTTTGTTACTTACCATTGATTCATATGTGTTGTGAGAAAACACGTAAGAGAGAGAGGACTGAATTTGATGCAGAGGGCCTCAATTTTTCTAACCAATTACTGAATAGAATCAAAACAGCTCCTATAGGAGCAAGGTATTATTATGACATCTTAATGGAAGATGCAAGTGAGCCTAAGTGTTGTAGTAAGTGGGAAGAAAGGCTAGGAACTGAGGTCTGTTGGCTCAAAGCATTTAAGAAAATTGGAAAATAAAAGATATTAAACTGAAATGCTTCCAAATCAGAGTAATTCACAGAATTTGGGGAACAAATGTAATTTTTCAGAAAAAATGGATATAACCAATTCAGACAAATGCTCATTCTGTCATAACGAAAAAGAAACAATAAGACACATCTTCTGGACCTGTGAAAGGACAAAACATTTCTGGAGGACATTTCAAATTCGATAAATGAAAAATGTAACAACTCAAACATATCCCTAACAGAAAATATAGTTTTATTTAACTGCGATAACCATTACAGAGCTGACAAGGTTTTCGCCTAATTCTGCTGTTAGCTAATTATTTTATCTACAAATGCAAATGTGAAGGTAAACAACCTCAATTCATTCAGCATATTTCATATCTGAAAAGAAGATATGAAATTGAAAAATATGTCCGTCGTATTGATATGTCTCAGAAAAAACTATCTGGCTCAATGGGCAATGTATACCTCTTTTTGAATGAATAACCTGCTGATCCTCATTTTTTTAGAATTACTGTCACGGATCAACACCATCTGTCTTCTGTCTTTGTATATAATGTATCCTGTCAAATTTACTGGTGCATGAATGTTTGTGTACTGTCTGTCTCTACGTTAAAAAAAAAATAAATAAAAAAAAAAATGTTTAAAAAAAAAAAAAATGTTAAAAAAAAAAAATCTCGCTGTCCTCTGCAGTTTATGCCTGTGTGTGTTTGTATAAAATACACTGACAATGTAAGATTATCTCACTGTCCTCTGCAGCTTTTTGCCCGCGTTTGTTTACATATAAAACACAGACATGCCATCCACATCTGTGAGCTAGTCTATAGACACTACATAGACATGATGTCAGGGTCTGTGTGAGTTAGTCTATAGACAGTACATAGAGCTGCTGTCAGGGTCTGTGAATTAGTCTATAGACACTACATAGACATGCAGTCAGGGTCTGTGTTAGTCTATAGACAATACACAGACATACTGTCAGGGTCTCTGTGTGTCAGTCTATAGACAATGCATAGACGTGCTGTCAGGGTCTATATGTATTAGCACATAGACACGCTGTCAGGGTCCGTGTTAGTCTATAGACAATACATAGACACGCTGTCAGGGTCTGTGTGTGTTAGTCTATAGACAATACACACACATTGTCAGGGTCTGTGTGTGTTAGTCTATAGACAATACATAGACACACTGTCAGGGTCCATGTGTGTTAGTCTATAGACAATATGTAGACATGCTGTCAGGGTCTGTGTTAGTCTATAGACAATATATAGACATGCTGTCAGGGTCTGTGTGTGTTAGTCTATTGACAATACATAGACATGCTGTCAGGGTCTGTATGTGTTGGTCCATGGAAAAGACATAAATGCTGTAGACTTGTAATAACTTGTATGAGTGCGATTCTTGAGAACAAACATTATTTTCGAATCATTTAGCAAACACTCCCTGTTTGGAAGGCCTCCATTACAAAGAATAACTGAGTGAAAGCAGTATGTCATCACACAATGAAGTAGTGTGTGTGTGTGTGCGTGTGTGTGTGTGTGTGTGTGTGTGTATGCGAGTATGTGTGTGTGTGTGTGTGTGTGTGTGTGTTGTGCATGTGTGCATGTGTTTGTGTGCGCGCGCGCGCGCGCGCATGCGTGTGTGTGTGCATGTGCGCGCGCGCGCGTGTGCGTGTGTGCGCGCGTGTGCTTGTGTGTGTGTGCGCGCATGTGCACGTGTATGCGTGTGTGTGTGCGCGCGTGTGTGCGTGTGTGTGTGTGCGTGTGTGTGCGCGCGTGTGCTGTGTGTGTGTGCGCGCATGTGCACGTGTATGCGTGTGTGTGTGCGCGCATGTGTGCGTGTGTGTGTGCGTGTGTGTGCGCGCGTGTGCTTGTGTGTGTGTGTGTGTGCGCGCGTGCGTGTGTGCATGCGCGCGCGCTTTTAGGATAGGAAAAACACTACAGAATGAGCACAGAATATTATGCCATAGTGTAACAGCAAAGAACATACAGTTTCTATTACTGAGTATCCCTATGTGGATGGCTTTCTTAATGAAATGGTAACAAATTGCTAAAATGTCCCCGCCACGGATAAAAGTAACATATTAATATAAGAAGCCTACGAACGAAATGGACTGTACTTGCGCTTTCATCTTCATTTCTTCATGAACACGACTGTACTTGTGCTTTTTGTATTTTAGACTCTCTGCCCCTTTATTTTTAGACCAAGTGAGTCTTGCACTTTTTACATCTTGATTTAATATGACTGAGCTTACATTCTTTCTTTCTATCTAAACATGATTAACATCGTGCTTGAACTCTTTACATTTGAATGGATAGCTTGCAATTGCATTCTTCATATTCAACTGTATACACTGTGCTTGTACTCACTTATATTCAAAGGTATAAACTGTACTTGCGCTCTGTATATTCGAACATTTAAAGTATTTGCAGTAATTGACTGCACCTGCTCTCGCTCTCTCTCTATTTTGACTGTGCTTGCAATCTTGACATTGAAACATGTAGGCTGTTTCCTTCAATTTGGAAATTTTAAGACTGTGCATACACGCTTTAAATTCATACTGTTTAAGACAGTGCTTTATATCTTTTCTTAAGTAAAGAGTGTGCTGGCACTTTTTGCAGTGAAATGTGAAGACCCTGTTTGTACTATTTAATATTTAAACATATGCTTTAAAGAAGTGGAGAAACAGAAAGTAAACAAGAGAGAGAGATAGGAAAGGGGTGAGGAGGCAAGAGAGAGAGAGAAAGAAAGAGAGAGAGAGAGCAATGGTTTCATAAAATACACACTGATATTGATAGGCACATGCCATCCATACAATAAATACCAACTAAATACATATGAAATAAACCATACTTTATTTGAATATATAGATGTACGAATGTATAGTTATGAATGGTTATATGTCATTCTTGTTTTCTTGTCTCTCCAGGAACTTCTTCCAGTCAAAACGGACAAAAAAAATGCTTTGTTTTTTGAGAGGTGAACAATTTGGCACGTCAAATTGTGGTCCTATTATGATAAAAAGGTCAGAGATGTGTGGCTCAGCTGTGAAAGGGAAACTGCATTCTGTGACCATCAGTACCTTGTCCACTTGCTATGTCAGTCATACACTTTGGTAGGAAATTGTTATGTGAAGCTATAATAAACAGTAGCTTTTGAAAATACAAATAGCATATAATTAGATGTAATATTTAAAAGGGAACTCTTTTCTTCTATTTGTCAGTTGGTAGTTGTGTGTGTCAAAGTTTCATGTGCATGTGTCTGCCAGCAACACTGATGGCCCACCATAAAGTCTGTCTGTGGCCATCCCATGGGTCATCATGACACTGATGTCCGACCATAGAGCCTGTGGCTATATTGCTCTATGAAGCTCGACTCAGAAGATAATTACCATAATCATTCACCTGGCTGAATGGGGGTGCTGATTGCCTTCGGAGATAATATCATAGCTATTTTCCTGAATGAAGGCACTAATTGCTAAGTTAATAATCATTTTTGTGTTGTTGTTGAATGCACACACTAATTACTTTAAAGAAATAATTACCATAAGTATTCACATTGCTCAATGAAAGCGTAAACTACTTTACACTGAATGAAGGCACTAATTGCTAAGTTAATAGCTACCATAATCATTTTTGTTGTTGTTGAATGCACACACTAATTACTTTAAAGAAATAATTACCATAAGTATTCACATTGCTCAATGAAAGCGTAAACTACTTTACAAAAACTATAACCATATTTATTCAGATTGCTGAATAAGTCACCAATTACTTTAAGGAAATAATAACCATAATTGTCTACACTGCTGAAACTATAACATAATCATTGGATTGCTGAAGAAAGTCACCAATCACTTTAAGGAAATAATTACTATAGTTACCTTCACGGCTGAATGAAGGTATTTTTTTACTTTAAGGAAATAATTACAATAATTATTCACATTGCTGAAATGAAGAGCTATCACTTGAGGTGATAACTGAATCGTACCGTCGAAAAGGAAGCGGTAATCACTTTAGGAAACCATTACCATAAATATCCACAGAGTTGAAACGAAGCGCTGACCGCCTGAGATCATTTTCATAATTACTCGCATTGTCGAAGGAACCACTGATCACCTGAAAGATAACAATAACTATATTTTTTTTTACATTGCTTAAAGACAGCATTTATTGTTTGAAGGCAAGAGTTATATAGTTATTCACGTGGCTTATAATGGAAGGTGATTATCATTTGAAAGCAACAACTGGCATAAATGTACACTGAGCTTAAAGGAGGAGGTTTTCATCATTGAGAAAGTGGTGAACGTGGGAGGAAAAATCGTTGGTGAGAGACAAAAAAGTCTGAGTGAGCTATATAGGTGCCGTGTTAGTTGTAAAGCGAAGAAGATTACGTGTGACCAGACCCACGTCCTTGCAAATCAGTATGACCTTCTTCAGTCAGGACGAAGATATCGATCGGTTAAATGCAGAAGTGTCAGATTTAAACAAAGTTTTATTCCCCTGTCCATTGATTTCTTGAACCGAGAAGATGTTTAATTGAAATCCAAATTCCTCTATATGAATGTATGTCATATGTGAGAAAAATGGGTAATGTGGCTAAATTATTGTTTATTTGCTGTGAATGTGTGTGACCACAAATTAATTTCTCAAATGAGATAATAAGTTTACTTGACTTGACTTGACTTGACTTGATCTGACGGTAACAATTACCATCATTTGTCACACTCCTTGACGAACGTGTTTACAACTTGAAGGCAATAATTACCTTTATTCAAACTGCTTTAAGAAGGTGTTTATCGTCTTAAAGCAACAGGCAGCATAATTATTCACACTGCTTAGAGACAATTACCATAAGTGTTTTATTATTTGAATGCAACAATTACCATATTTCACAGTGCTTAGAGAAGATGTTTATTTTATTAATGCAACAATTACCATACCTGCTTTATTTTCTTACAGAAGGTGTTTTTCATCATATGAAGCAACAATTACCATAATTATTCACAGTGCTTACAGAAGATGTGTATCATATGAAAGCAACAATAACCATAACTATGTACACTGCTTAACTAAAGTCTTTATCGTCTGAAGACAGAAATGACCGTATCTATTCAAAGTGTTAACAGATTAATGATTGTGTTTAATGTTAAAAGACAACTTTATTCATTGCTTACAGAATGCGTTTGAGGCCGTCTCTCTGTCTCTGTCTCTCTTCTTTCTTCTTCTTCCCCTCACCCCCCCACCCCCCCCCCCCCCCCCCCCCTTAAAAAGTTTTTCAATGATGTTAAAAAATTAACAAAGCTTTGCTGTTTTTGATGCTAGAGTCTAAAAATCACTGACACGAGGAAAACACTTTAAATAAAATAACTAACTAATGCGTTTGAGGCAACAATTACCGTTATTATCCACATTGCTGAACAAAAGTGTTTCAAGACAAAAACTTCCGTAACTGTTTACACAACATAACGAAAGCGTTTATTGTATTTGAAGAGAACAATTACCATAATCATCACACTGTATGAAGAAGGTGTTTACCATTTTTGAAGCCAACAATTACCATAGTTTTTTCACACTGTGTTGTTGTGTTGTTGTTGTTGTACCCTGGCAAAAAGACACCAGGGATCATCCAAACAGCCAAAGTACTTGAACACTATGGTACAAATGCATCAGCTGGGGATGAAAGCATTAATTGTGTGACCGTTTTTGATTACCCCGCCACATGGACAGCCACACTCTGACTTAAGGGGATTTTGGAGACTGATGATAATGTTATGCTAGGAGCTTGTCACGACTTCAGACAATCCCCGCATAACTATGCAGAGCATAACAACATTTTGATGTTGCCTTGGTGTTCTAGCCCTATGTCAACTAGCTGACACAGCCTTAAGGTGGTTCACACTGTGTAAAGAAAGTGTTTACTGTTTTTGAAGGCAACAAGTACCAGAACTATTCACATTGCTTAATGAAGGTAATTACTGTTTTGACGCAAACAGATACCATAATTATTCACACTGTTTAAAAAAGGTGAGTATTGTTTCTAAAGGCAACAATTGCCATAGTTCTTTGCACTACTTAAAGAAGGTGATTATTGTTTTTGAAGCCAACAATTGCCATAGTTAGTCACACTGCTTAAAAAAGATGTTAACTGTTTTTGAAGGTAAGATGTTATTCACACTACTTACAGAAGGTGTTTACTGCTTTTGAAGGCAACTACATACATGTTATTCCCTCTGCTCAAAGACGGTATATATTATTTTCAAAGGCAATGATTACTTTGTATTCACACACTGCCCTTTCAAAGTCATCAATTACTACAGTTATTCATACTGCTTAAAGAAGCTTGTTTACGATTTTTGAAGATAACAATAAGCAGTTATTCACACTGCTTAAAGAAGGTGTTTACTGTTTTTGAAGGCAACAGTTATCATAGTTATTCATGCTGTTTAAAGTGTTAACTGTTTCTGAAAGTAACAATCGGCATAATCATTCACACTGCTTAAGAGAAGGTGTTTATTGTTTTTGAAGGCACAATTGTCATAGTTATCCAAACTGCTTAACGAAACTGTTTTGTTTCTGAAGGCAACAATGGTCATGTCATTCACACTGCTGAGAAAAGGTTTTATTGTTTCTTAAGGCAACAAAAAAAAACTGTTGACTCTAGTTCTACCCCAGCTGCCATCCCTTGCTGTTAAGCCTAATGCTGACCATGCTTGACATACCAAGGTCTTTGTTCATCACAGCATCTGCACGATTGACCGTGTTGTTGTTGTCAGACCTACCAACCACCCAGCACTTTGTTATATCGTCACTTTTTTTCATATGCCTGGAAGTTACAGAATACACGCTAAGTTTCTGTGTTCTTTATCCTTAAAACACACAAGGCACATCTAATAAGTAAACAAAAAAACCCATTTAATGATTAGGCACGGAATACATAAAATGCCCATAAGTGCAATACTAACAATTTGAACATACGTACAATTTACCTCAAACATAATACGTTTTTACAACTGAGAGTGACAAATCAAATTGTGTATGCTGCACCTTTGAATTCCAAAGTATACAATCCTTGAAAAATACAAAAACAAATGAAGCGAAATTCAAACACTGTTTAACCACTAGATATACTGGAAGTGAAAAAGTACCGTCATACAACAAACCAAACTACACCTGAATATATGCACAAAGCAACCACCAACCACAAAATGCATTAGACCAGTAACACAGTTTGAAATAAACAGCACCAAAAAAAAAATCCCGAGTATCAATGTAGTCAAGCAAATATGTAAATAAAAATCCAAAGAGTCTACATGCCATTGTAAGTCGGAAAAACAAGTAAAAAATACACCACAGGAAGCCGAAAGGCAGTAACAAGGCAGAAAAATGGGAGGGTTGGGGATGGAGAAACAGAGAATGGGGCTTTGGGAGGAAGGTACATACTACTGATACCAGACTGCCAGTCAGATTGGTGACAGATAAATCCTCCTGGCTCTGTATCTCCTCTACACAGAGCTGACAGGAAACTGAACGGAAGCTTTCAGAAGAGAAAGTAGCGCTGTGCCAGCGACAGACGGGCAGCGGGGGGACAGGTGAGGTGCTCTTTTCTTTCCTTCCCATCTTTGCCTTGCGTGATGAGGTGAACTTGGTAAGACTGCGGGTCCACTGAAAACAGAGAGGTAAATGTAATAAGTGGAACTGGTGTGTGTGTGTGTGTGTGTGTGTGTGTGTGTGCATGTGCATGCATACATGTGTGCGTGCGTGCGTGCGTGCTTGCTTGTGTATGTCTCTCTGTGTGTATGCGTGTGTGGTGTGGTGTGTGTGGTGTGATGTGTGGTATGGTGTGGTATGGCATGATGTGGTGCGGTGTAATGAATGAGGTGGTGGTGGTGGTGGTGGTGTGTGTGTGTGTGTGTGTGTGTGTGTGTGTGTGTGTGTGTGTGAGTGAACGCCAAAACAAAATATGCCACAAAGAAAAAACAAAAGCCTGAGCTAATTAGTATTATTCTTCTGTCTTTACTGAAACAAGGGCAAACATTAATACTGAGACAAGGCAAACCTTACTGTCACACTGAAACAAGGCAATCCTTACTGCCATACTAAAAACAAGGGAACCTCACTGTTATACTGAAACAAGGCAATCCTTACTGTCATACTAAAAACAAGGGAAACCTTACTGTCACATTGAAACAAGGCAAACCCTTACTGTCATACTCAAACAAGGCAAACCTTACCGTCTTTATTGAAACAAGGTAAACCTTACTGCCATACTGAAACAAGGCAAACCTTACTGCCGTACTGAAACAAGGCGAACCTTACTGTCATACTGAATCAAGGCAAATCTTACTGTCCTATTGAAACAAGGCAAACTTCACAGTCATACTGAAACAAAGCAAACCTTACTGTCATACTGAAACAACGCAAACCTTTCTGTCATACTGAAACTAGGCAAACCTCACTGTCATACTCAAACGAGGCAAACCTTACTGTCATACTAAAAACCAGGGAAACCTTACTGGCATACTGAAACAAGGCAAACTTTACTGTCGTGCTGAAACAAGGCAAACCTTACTGAAATACTGAAACAAGGCCCTTAAGTAACACTAAAACAAGGTAAGTCTTAACAGACATTGAAAGAAAGCTGACTTGTTGCAATACTCAAACAATTCTAACCTTACAGTAATATTGAGACAAAGCAGTCCTCACAGTAAGACTGAGACAAAACAAATCTAAGTGTAATACCGTGTTATGGATGGGTGCTTGGTGCGTGTGTCTGACTCTCCCAGAAATATGGATATGTGTTCATGCTTTCCTACCACACACTTACTCAACTCCACATAGACAGCCAGGCAACACAACCGCAATTCTTTTCTTATTTCTTCTATGTTGCCTGGGCCATCCAACACATACAAAACATCATCATCAATACACATGAATAACACACATGGAGCACACCCCAACCATGGGTGTACAATATTGATTGATATATATATATATATATATATATATATATATATATATATGTGTGTGTGTATGTGTGTGTGGCGCACAACACCAACAGTCTGTCACAGGCACTGTCTGGCCTAAGGGGGCGCTGTCTGCAAGTAGGGGTAGACGCAGGTGAAGAACAAAGTCAACGCGACGACACTGCGACTGTCAGTAGGGGTAATGACTTAAAGTGATGAAGGAACAATGCTGTGACTTCTCTGTCCACAAGGAAGTAACCACTTCCTACTGCCCCCCTTCCCCCCATGAAAACTATGATCCAGCTCGATCATACTGAAGTAGCACTCTGCTACTTTTGAGGCACACCAGCCTCCACTTCCAAGAGCTGTGGCTCTGTTACTGCACAGCAACAAGGGTCTCACGATGTGCATGATCAATGACACGAAGGGTCTCATGACGCGCAGGAACAGTGCTGATGCTGCAGGTCGTCAACACAGGCAGTGGTTCTGACTAGGCAGGACCAGCGTAGGGCGCAGCTGGCGAACAGGACTCAAGGTCACAAACCCAAAGCAACGACTTCTCTCCCAGAAGAGGCGCGACCTCAGCTGGCTTGTCGGGTCTATACTGGCATGCCCCAGCCTCTCGCATACCCAGCACGGTGGAGAATGGGGACACATAACAGGCCCCGGACCTGAGGTAGGGACAACCAGTTCCCATGGACACCAGGGTCAAACTCTACCTGAGGGAACTGGCTGTCACAACAACTGAACTGAGTCCCTCGTCGGCTGGACTGGGTAGGCGAACTAGCCGGAATTTCTTAGACTGGTTGGCTACCCGCGCTCATTCGACTTATATCGTGTGCAGGTGAACACCAGTTAACCAACCTAACCAACCGTTTTTTTCGGTAAACTTGCTCCAGTGTGCAGAGTTATTGTGAAAACTGTGATCGGACAAAAAACGGTCTGTCATATACTGAGACGAAGGAAATCTTACTGTAATACTGAGACAAAACAAATCTAACTGTAATACTGAGACAAAACAAATCGAACTGTAATACTGAGACAAAATAAATGTGACTGCAATACTGAATGTAGGCAAATGTTTTTTTTAGTACTGAGACATGGAAAATCTGTCTGTAATACTAAAATATGGAAAATCTTTCTGTGATACTAAAAGAGGAACAGCTTACTGTAATACTGAAATAAGGCAAAGGTTTCTGTGATATACTAAAAGAGGAATAGTTTACAGTAACATTGAAATAATGAGAACCTACCTGTGTGATACTGAGACATGGAAAACCTGTCTGTGATACTGAAACATGGATGGAAAACCTGTCCGGGATACTGAGACATGGAAAACCTGTCTGTGATACTGAGACATGGAAAACCTGTCTGTGATACTGTAACATGGAAACCCTGTCTGTGATACTGAGACATGGAAAACCTGTCTGCGATGCCAAGACATGGAAACCTTTCACTAATACTGAGACATGGAAAACCTTTCACTGATACTGAGACATGGAAAGCTGTGTTGTTATACAGATCTGCTGAATAAAAAGCTGCTAGTTATATTATCTGTCCACAGAGGACAGGCTCTGACCTATCCTCTATAGGCACTGACCTAACAGAGAACTGAATCTACAAGCTCTTACCTGTTCCCTATGACCCAACTGACGACTGACTCTATAAGCTCTGACATATTCTCTCTATGAACACTGACCCAACATAGAACTGCCTCTACAAGCTCTGACCTGTTCTCTATGACCTAACAGAAGACTGACTCTTCAAGCTCTGACCTGTTCTCTATGATCTAACAGAGGACTGACTCTACAAGCTCTGACCTGTTCTCTATGGACACTGACCCAACAGAGGACTGACTCTACAAGCTCTGATCTATTCTCTATGGACTCTCATCCAACACAGGACTGATTCTACAAGCTTTGACCTGTTCTCTATGATGCAACACAGAACTGACTCTACAAGCTCTGACCTATTCTCTATGGACACTGACCCAAAAGAGGACTGACACTACAAATTCTGATCTGTTCTCTATGGACACTGACCAAGGACAGAGCTGACTCTATAAGCTCTGACCTGTTGTCTATAAACACTGACCTAACACAGGGCTGACTCTACAAGCTCTGACCTCCTCTCTATGGACACCAGAACACAGGACTGACTCTACAAGCTTTGACCTGTTCTCTATGATGCAACACAAGACTGACTCTACAAGCTCTGACCTGGTCTCTATGGACACTGAGCCAACACAGAATTGACTCTACAAGCTCCGACCCGTTCTCTATGGACACTGGCGCAATGGAGGACTGACTCTATAAGCTCTGACGTATTCTCTATGGACAATGACCCAACACAGGACTGACTCTACAAGCTCTTACCTGTTCTCTATGGACGCTGACCTAACATAGGGCTGACTCCACAAGCTCTCACCTGTTCTCTATACACACTGACCTAACACAGGGCTGACTACAGCTCTGACCAGTTCTCTATAAACACTCACCCAACACAGGACTGACTCTACAAGCTCTGATCTGTTCTCTATAAACACTGACCTAACATAGGGCTGACTCTACAAGCTCTGACCTGTTCTCTATGGACACTCACCCAACACAGAACTCACTCAATAAGCTCTGACCTATTCTCAATAAACACTCACCCAACACAGTACTGACTCTACAAGCTCTGACCTGTTCTCTGTGGACACTCGCCCAACACTGGACCGACTCTACTAGCTCTGACCTAATCTCTATGGACACTGACCAAACACAGGACTTACTCTATAAGCTCTGGCCTGTTCTCTATAAACACTGACCCAACACAGGACTGACTCTATAAGCTCTTACCTGTTCTCTATGGACACTGACCGAGGAGAGTGCTGACTCTACAAGCTCTGACCCGTTCTCTATGGACACTGACCCAGCATAGGACTGACTCTACAAGCTCTTACCTGTTCTCTATGAACACTGACCCAACATAGGACTGACTCTACAAGCTCTGACCTACTCTCTATGGACGCTGACCAAATACAGGATTGACTCTACAATATCTGACCTTTTCTCTATGGACACTGACCCAACACAGGACTGACTCTACAAGCTCTTACCTGTTCTCTAGGGACACTGACCCAAAAGAGGCCTGACTGACTCTACAAGCCCTGACTTGTTCTCTAAAAACACTGACCTGACACAGGACTGACTCTAAAAGCGCTGACCTGTTTTCTGTGGACACTGACCCAACACAGGACTGACTCTACCTGTGATGTGGGGACACAGGTCGTTGAGAACCATATGGGACTTCTGGACGTGTCGACATCCTTGCACCGCCACCAGACGCTTGGACAGGCCGTAGTTCTTCACCTCTCTCCTCCTCCAGGGAGGCCTGCAATGCCAGAGTTATGTACACACCAACGTCCGTTAAGTCCAGCCGTTGACAATGTCACAGGTGGCCTACAGTGGCATGCATATTAATGTTGGTCGATTCCCGTCCTTCATAACATCACAACAGGCCTACAGTGGCATGCATATTAAGATAAGATAATGTTGCTTATAGCCCAGCCGACCGCACAGGGCCATATCAGGGCTGTCACCACGTTAAAATCAAATCACAGGTCATTCATTCACACAATTCTTTAAAATACATCATCTAAAAACTCAACAAAACTTTGTTAAAACTCTTTCCACTGTAAAATCTCAGATCCGATGAAAAATGTTAACCTCTTTCAAGAACTCAAAGATCGCGTCAGGTGGAACATTTTTTTGAACAAGGTTTTCATGGAATCTGCTGTAAAATGTTTGTGTCTCACATTGTGCAAGTCCCAACACTCTAAAAGAATATGTTTCACTGTGAGTGGCACACATGACATGGAATGCACCACAGAGCTTCTTCACTCTTTGTAAAGGTAGGAATGGGTAAAATACAAATGGCCGGTGTGCAACTGGCACAGAACTGTTTCTTCTTTACGACCACCAAACGAAGATGAGAGGAACTCCTTCAGGTTTGGACGGATCTGAAAGAGTTTGTTATCCGTCTGTGTATTCCAATCCTCCTGCCAGAGGTCTCTGACATTATCGTTAATTTTGGGTTCAGATCTGAGCAGGGGATATATATGTTGGACATTTTCTCTCTTGTGTGGCATTCTTGGCCAAACGATCAACCATTTCATTTCCCTCCGATGCCAACATGTCCAGGAACCCAAGCCAGAAGAATGTTGTAACCCTCCACTTTCAACTTGGTAAAAAGTTCAAAGAAGTGTAAAAGTTCGGGATGCTGGAGGTTGTGGCCAGCTATGGCCTCCAAAGCTGACAGCGAATCCGACAGAACCAGAAAGTCCCTCTTCGTAGACTGTGAGATTATCCTCAGTGCCAGAACCAGAGCTGTAAGTTCAGCAGAGTAAGCAGAAGCACCTGAATGAATATGTCTAACAATATTTGAGAAGGAGCACCAGAGCAATAGGCTGCACAGGCCACTCCAACTTCAGACTTGGAACCGTCAGTGAAAATTTTCTGATAGGATGGGAATTTGGAACAGAGCTCAGCGTACAGTGCCTTGTATGCTAGAGAGCTGATAGATTCTTTGCGAAAGGCTGCAAGATCAAAACGATCTCTGGTATGAAAAAGGTCCACAGAGGTTGATCTGGAAACTTGGAAAAATCAGGCACAACTACTAGGTCTAGACCTGCATTCTGCGTGTGAGGCTGCATACGAAGACCAAACGGCGGAATATAGTTAGGGTTGTTTTCGAGTTTGCTTTGGAACTGAGGGTCAAAGACCAATCATAGGCAGGGTTCTCTGGTTCCGAGAACAGTCTGATATAGTAGTTCAAAGATAGTTTCAGCCTGCGGTTGGACAGTGAGGGGTTCACCTGCCTCCGCGTACAGGCTGTACACATGGGTGGTTCGGAATGCTCCAAGACAGAGATGAAGCCCTTGATGGTGGTAAGGGTCCAAGAGTTTGAGGTAAGACGGTCTTGCAGAGCCGTACACAGCACAACCATAGTCCAGTTTGGAATGAACCAAGACTCTGTACAGGTGCTGCAAAGTTTTCTTATCAGTGCCCCAGTCAGTGTGTGCTACGACCCACAGAATATTCAGAGCTTTCTGGCAAGAAGTTTTGAAGTTTTTAATGTGGCTAAGAAAGTTGAGTTTTTGGTCAAAAATATCTCCTAAGAATTTGGCCTCTCTGACAGCTGGAATGGGAGATTTCCCTAATTTGATTTCAGGGTGTGCAAAAATGACGAAAGTTATGGAAGTGAATGCACTGTGTTTTTGTCGGAGAAAAAGTGAAGCTGTTTTCATCCGCCCACTGATTAATTTTATCCACGCAAAGCTGGAGCCTGCGCTGGACACTCGGATATAGGCTTCCAGTTGCGTAGACAGCAAAATCATCCACAAACAATGAGCAGTCTGAACCCTGTTGAACTGATTTGACAATGTTGTTGATCTTGATGCTAAAGAGGGCAGGAGACAGTATGCTCCCTTGTGGAACACCCAACTCCTGCTCATGAACATCAGAGAGAGTGGTGCCAACCCGGACCTGAAACTGTCAGTCTGCCAAAAAATTTTGAATGAACAGTGGAAGGTGACCCCGAAAACCAAGATCATGGAGATCATGAAGAATCCCAGATTTCCAGGTGGTATCGTAGGCTTTCTCCAAGTCGATGAATATAGCCACTGCATGTTTTTTTGTTCAGAAAGGCGTTCCAAAGCGTAGAT
Source organism: Conus betulinus (assembly GCA_016801955.1). Lineage (NCBI taxonomy): Eukaryota > Metazoa > Mollusca > Gastropoda > Neogastropoda > Conidae > Conus > Conus betulinus. The sequence continues at coordinate 515,883 of JADBJO010000554.1, read as the reverse complement.
TCAAGATGGATCAAATGGTCCACTGTAATATGATGTGTTTGTGGAAACCACACTGTTCTTTCACCAGAAGGCCATCAGTTTCCAGTTTCCACACAAGTCTAGCATTGACCATTTTCTCCATCAATTTACAGACACAGCTGGTCAAAGCTATCGGACGATAGTTTGACGGATTAGAAAGATCTTTTCCAGATTTGGGAATGGGAATGATGAAGGCTTTTTGCCGAGAAGGTGGAAAGAATCCAGTAATCCATACATGGTTGTATACCTGTAGCAAGATGTGTGCAGACCTTTTTGCGGAAAATGTTTCAAAAGTTTATAATGGATTTCATCTATACCCGGAAAGGAATCGTTGCAAGAAAGTAAGGCAGATTTCAGTTTGTTTAAAGTGAAAGGAAGATTGTAGTCTTCCATGTTGTCTGATAAAATGTTGCAGGGTGACTTTTCTTTAAGGGCTTTGTTTTTGACAAAACTGGCTGATTTGTTAGAAGAGGAGGAATTCTTTTCAATGGTTGAAGCAAGCAGAGAAGCAACTGCTTTTTTCTCTGTTATTAAAGAGTTGAGATGGTTCACAGCGGGGCAGGTGTTCTTCCCTTTAATTTTCTTGATGATTTTCCACACTTTTTTCTTCGATGTTTTGGATGGGACTTGAACAAAACTGTCTCCAAGATAAACATTTACTGGTCTTACATATGTGTTTGAATTTGGCCCTCAGCTTCTGATGCGCTCGGACGTTGGGCATCGAAGGTCTGCAAGAGACCCGACGCTGAGCTCTTTTTGCGGGTTTTGTTAATTTCCTTGCATTCAGAATTGAACCAAGGAACTTTTGGCATTAGGGGCTTCTTAGAAGATGTATGGATGGTTGACTTTGCACAATTCAGTATGAAATCTGAAAGGCTTCCTGCCGGATCTTCACTTTGCAGGATCTTGTCCTCTTCCAGATCCATAAGAAATTTAGTGGCAAAGAGGTCCCAATCTGCTTTGTTAAAATTGAAGTGTTCAGGTAAAGACTCACTCTCTGCATTCGTATACCGCGGCAACACAGGAAAGTGGTCGCTACCATGCAGGTCCTCATCAACCTCCCAAACAAAATCTAGAAAACAAAGATGGGTCACAGACAGAAAGATCCAGACAAGATGTGGTGCCGTTAGCGGAGTGAAAGTAAGTTGGCGATTTCCTATTCTAGACACACAGATCAAGCTCCGAAAACACTTCCTCTAAAAGCAGACCCCTTGGTGAAGATCCCTCACTCCCCATAGAAGAGAGTGGCCATTCAGATCCCACAACAGCAGGAAGGGTCGAGGAAGCTGCTCCAAGAGCAAAAGGAGGTCCTGTTTGGTGACGCAGATATTTGGAGAGAGATGCAAGCTACAGATAGTAATTGTTTTGTGGAGAGTAACCCTTGCTGCCACTGCCTGAAGCGGCGTCTGCAGAGCAACTGGGCTGTACAGAACAAAGTTGTGAATGAACAAGGCTACCCCACCAGAAACACCATGTTCAACAGATTGTGCAGGTAGATTTAGAAAGCTGTAGCCGGAAGTGAAAAAGTTTTGTCAGACTTCAGAAGAGTTTCTTGGAGGGAAACTAGCATCGGCCTACTCACGGCACAACAGCTGCAATTCTTCATAACTGGAAGAAGTCCCCTGATATTCCATTGCAAGACTGTATCCATTGTGGATGAGGATTTTAATCATCCATGTCTATGTCCTCTTCCTCTTCGTCATATAGAGCGTCAAACGCATTTTGTAGTTTCAGCTCTGCTTTTTTAAGCCTGTCTGATGGAACCGGCAGTTTCTTCTTTCCTGGAGGGGAAGAACCCAGTGATCTTGATGGCATTGGTGGAGGCTTTCCTCTGCACTCCACTAACGCCACTCTACCTGAAGCCACTGCCGGGGCTCCTCCCGTGGGAGGAGGTTTCGACTTGGGGGCCGTCTCGGGGCGAACCCCTTGCTGGGCAGCCCGCACAGCTGCAGGTTTAGTGTGGATGCACTGGAAGTGCAACCTTTGGTGGGTTTAAGGCCCCCACCAACGGCTGTTTTGCCTTGCAACGTTTTTGAAACCGGAGACACACTTCAAAGGTTCAAGACCACATGGATCCGTCTGAACGCTGGCTTTTACCTGAGGTGCTCTATGCAACTTTTTAACCACAGCTGAGAAAAGGAGAGGGGTTCCCTTCTGCTCCTGCACCAACTTTTTGGCTTCGAAGAATGAAATTTTTTTTTTTTCTGTTTTAATTTGCTGGATTTCACTTTCAACTCACCAAACAGGGCAGTCTCTTGAAAAAAAGAAGGGTGGTCACCATCGCAGTTCACGCATTTCGTGGACTCACATCCACCATCATGAACTGCTTTGCTGCAGGTGGCACACACCTCCTCTCCCAGGCATTTATCCTTAACATGTCCAAATCATTGGCATCTGAAGCACCTCAGTGGGGATGGCACATACAGGGCTACTTTCACTCTCAGGTACCCCACCTTTATGGACTCTGGAAGAGTCGGTTTTGCAAAGGTGAGGAACAGAGTGTTAGTTGGTTTTCTTTCCGCACCTTTTCAGAAAGTCGCCCTCCTGACTTCTACCACTCCTTGATCAGCCAGCTCAGCCTTTATCTCTCCCTCAGATATCCCAAACAACTCTCGGCAACAGATGACACCTTTCAAGGAGTCGAGACTTTTGTGAGGGGACACCTGGATTGGATAATTTACAAGGCTTTCTGATCGCAGTAAGTTCTCTGTGTGGACTTTACGGTCGACCTGCACCAGCAAGGAACCATCCCTCAACCTCTTCACTGATTTCGGCTCTGTGCCTTCAAGACCTTTTAGCCCCTTTGCAACAGCAAAGGGACTCAACTTTGTAATAGGTCGTTCGCTATCCGCCGACTGACTGGATAATCAGCCAAGAGGGCCAAGCGCCTACTGTCTTCCGGGACTTCTGTGTCTGAATCTGAGTCCATGTCCCTGGAAGGGTCGGAACCCAGTTTTCTTCTCTTTCCAGTTTTTGTATTTATTGAGGCCATGAAGGTTTTTAAATACCAGCAGAGATAAATGGTCACTCCAGGAGAGCTGCCGTGCTGGGGAAGGGACAATGGATGGCCATAGTATGGCGTCCGTGAGCCTGGTACCGTCCCGCATGAAAACCAGACAGTGCACCTTCGCGACTGAATTGGGATCAGCCACTCAGCCCCTCGCCAGGTAACTGTAACTTGGGCTTCCCCACTGCTTACAGCAGCGACTCAAGTATCAGAGAAAGAGAGAGCGTGGAAAAGAAGTCTTGAAGGGGAGACGAAGAAAGAAAAGATCCATTAAGAAAGGCAAAAGATAGAATAGGAAAAGGTGGGTTACTATTTGTCTGGGCCCTCACTCCCTAACCTTTCTGACATGGGAGACCCTACCAGGGGCATCAATTCCTACCACGTAATGCTTAGGCCAGTCAGCAACTTGGCTATACAGATCTAGAAGCGTTGACAACAACTAACCATCTAATCGAGTATTGATGCCCACGTCAGCAAAGCCTAAAAGATCACTGGACCATGCAAGCCCTCCGACCATGGCAAGGTTGCAACCCCTGGAGGGACCACGCATATTAATGTTGGTTGATTCCCATCATTTATAACATCATAAGAGGCCCACAGTGGCATGCATATTAATGTTGGTTGATTCCAGTTATTTATAACATCATAAGAGGCCCACAGTGGCATGCATATTAATGTTTGTTGATTTCAGTCATTTATAACATCATAAGAGGCTCACAGTGGCATACATATTAATGCTGGTTCATTCCCATCATTTATAACATCATATGAGGCCCACAGTGGCATGCATATTAATGTTTGTTGATTTCAGTCATTTATAACATCATAAGAGGCCCACAGTGGCATACATATTAATACTGGTTGATTCACTTTATTATAAACATTGTAAGAGGTCCAAAGTGGTGTGCATCTTAATATTGGTTGATTCCAGTCATTTATAACATCGTAAGAGATCTACAGTGGCATGCATATTATTGTTGGTTGATTCCAGTCATTTATAACATCATAAGCAGCCCACAGTGGCCTACATATTAGTGTTGGTTGATTCCCTTCATTTGTAACACCATAAGAGGTCCACAGTGGTGTGCATCTTAATGTTGGTTGATTCCAGTCATTTGTAACATCGTAAGAGGCTCACAGTGGCATGCATATTAATGTTGGTTGATTTCAGTTGTTTATAACATCTTAAGAGGCCGACAGTGGTATGCATATTTATGTTGGTTAATTCCAGTCATTTATAACATCATGAAAGGCCTACAGTGGCATGAAGGTCCACAGTGGCGTGCATCTTAATGTTGGTTGATTGCCTTCATTTATAACATCGCAAGTGGTCCACAGTGGTGTGTATCTTAATGTCGGTTGATTCCCTTCATCTATAACATCGTAAGAAGAGGTCCACAATGGCGTGCATCTTAACGTTAGTTGATTCCATTGTTGACAAACATTACAGGCAGCCTAATGCAGCATACATATGAATGCTTATTATTAATTCATTCAATCGACAATGTCATAACGGATCAAAAAGGAATAACGCAACTGTATTCATTAATTCAAACCACTGACAACAAAAAAAACGGCCAAAAGTGGCACACACACACACGACAGTTCATTTCAGTCAATGGTGACATCATAGGTAGTTCAATGTGGCATACACACCCACGACAGTTCATTTTAGTCATAGGTAACATCATAGGTAGTCTAACATGGTACATACACCCACAACATTCCATTTCAGTCAATGTTAACATCGTAGGTAGTCAAAAGTGCTACACACACCCACGACAGTTTATTTCAGTCACTGGTAACATCATAGGTAGTATAAAGTGGCACACACACCCACGACAGTTCATTTCAGTCATTAGTAACATCATAGGTAGTATAAAGTGGCACACACACACCCACGACAGCTCATTTCAGTCATTGGTAACATCATAGGTAACATTTCATTTCAATTGGTGGTAACGTCATAAATAGTCTAATGTGGCATACACACCCATCACAATTGATTTCAGTCAATGGTAACGTCACAGGTAGTCTGATGTAGCATACACACCCTCTACAGTTCATCTCAGTCATTGGTAAGACCACAGGTAGTCTAATGTGTCATACACACCCTCGACAGTTCACCTCAGTCATTGGTAACATCATAGGTAGTGTAGAGTGGCATGCGCACCTACGACAGTTCATTTCAGTCATTGGTAACATCATAAGTAGTCTAAGTGGCATGCACACCCACAACAGTTCACTTCAGTCATTGGTAACATCATAGGTAGTCCAAAGTGGCATACATACCCACGACAATTCATTTTAATCATTGGTAACATAGGTACTCTAAATGACATACACATCCACAGCAGATCATTTCAGTCACTGGTAATATCACAGGCAGTCTAAAGTGGCATACACACCCAGGACCATTTCAGTCATTGGTAATATCACTGGCAGTCTAAAGTGGCACACACATCCACAGCAGATCATTTCAGTCACTGAGCAGATCACATGAGATCTAATTCTCATGTGATGTAGAATGGCACAGACTACTCGCTCGGTTTCTAGATGCACGTGCAAGCAGAACACAATTAAAAACACATTCACATTCTCGGTTTCTGCACCTGCAAGCACCAGTACAAGAGCACATGCACACACATGACAAAACCCCCTTTAACTGAAATTAACGAAGACTGGCATGGGCGGAAATTCTTTTCCAGTGAGGAAACTTGGTGGTTTGCTGCAAGCTTAGTTTAGATCAGAAATGGCCAATCCTGGGTAGTTTCGGGGAGGGGGGGGGGGAGAGGAGATAGAAGGGGGGGGGAAGCATATAAATCTGTCACAAACTGTGCCTTGAAAAGGAAGGGAGAGGAGGAAGAGGTGTGAGAGGCAGGCACTGTATGCATGGAAGCAAGGAAGGTAAAACAAGGAGAGAGGACACAGCATGGAGAAGGGGGATGGGCAGGGGAGTGGACCATGGATGAGGCAGTGGAAGACAAACACTCACAGAGAGAGAGAGAGAGAGAGAGAGAGAAGGAAGGGGGGAGGAGAGAGAGGGAGAGCGACAGAGAAAGACAGACAGACAGAGACAGAGGGAGGGAGAGTGCGAAAGCGGGTGAGGACAGGATGGGAGGGATGGAAATATGTGTGAATGTTGTGTGCGTGTGTGTGTGTGTGTGTGTGTGTGTGTGTGAGAGCATGTGTGTGTGTGTGTGTGTGTGTGTGTGTGTGTGTGTGTGTGCGTGAGCATGTGTGTGCATGTGTGTGTGTGTGTGTTCCCAGAAACAGAAGGAAAGTGGTAGTAGACCAAACATTGGTACATGATAAAAAAAAAAAAAAAAAAGCAGATAGTGTGTTAAACGTGAGAACAGTACGATTGGCATGAGAATGCCCTTTAATCATAGGACATACAGCCTTGCATGGTGAGGGAGAGCCAGTGCAGCAGAAAAGAAAAGACTCGGGGAAACTTGGAGTGAGGGGGGGCCACCTTCACAAGGGAAGGTAGAAAAGAATAGAAAAAGGGAAACGGGAAAAATGTAATGTAATGAAAAAAGGATTTTTTATGGGGCGCTTTACCTCGCGAGAGCCCAAAGCGCTTATTTCAGAAAAACATGATAAAATTATAATTCTAATTCAAAGCGTGCGCGCACATGCACACACGCGCACGCATGCGCGCGCACACACACACACACACACACACACACACACACATCGCCGCAAAAAAAAAAAAAAAAAAATCACAGACAGACAGACCGACGAGCGCGTTCAACATCAGCAAACACGTGCACAGTGGTAAGCAAACATCATTAATCAGTCGAGGGAAAAGATGCGTCTTTAGGGAGGTTTTAAAAGTCTCTAAAGAGTCCGTGTTACGCTGGGAAGAAGGGAGACTATTCCATAGAGCAGGTGCCTGGTAAGAGAAAGATTGTTGGCCTGAAGTGTTCAGGCGAGCGGAGGGAAGCCGAAGCAGACGAGAATCGGTGGATGAGCGTAAGTTTCGAGACGGAACAGAGAGATGGAGGAGGTCAGACAGGTAGGAGGAAGCCAGATTATTCAGTGATTTGAAAACCAGGAGGAGAATTTAAAGGTCAAGGTCAAGCCGCGTGCTCAGGACATGTTATTCTGGCTGGTGTTGGAATTTTGAAAATTTATTGATTTTTCTGAAGATTCTTGTTGTTCTAAATTTCTCTTTGTGTAATATTTCGGTTATAGAAACATCTTGCATCAAAATTCAGGATAAAACGCTATTTTTCTCTTCATCTTTATTGAAGCTATAAGATTTTTGTTGCTGTGTTGACACTCACCTCTTTTCATCATGGCAGCACTTTCGTTTTTCTAACCAACTCACATCATCTTCAACTTCGTTGTGTTACCCTTATTCTACTACTTCATTGTGTGACCCTTACTTCTACTCATTGTGTGGAGGTAAGTCATATATTGGTATTTAGTGCATGAATTCGATATGTCAAACCATTCTAGAGGGACAGGACAGTCAAGGCGGCAGTCTGCTACTAGTGCTGCCGGTGGTAGAAAAAACAGTGCTGGAGCCAGTGGAGGAAAAGACAAACTAGACAAAAGATTGAAGGATGTAGACACGAGCAGGTCTAAATTTCATTTGTTTTCTACACTGCAATGTTGCAGTTGAGGATGGGGAAGACGGGGTGGAGTGCCACAATTGTCGGCAATGGTCGCATAGGGAGTGTGCCGAACTCACCCAAAGAGAGTATGCCTTTCTGAGTGAAGGCAATACAGCCATTCAGTGGGTGTGCAAGCCATGTATGTTAGGGGAGGGTGAAAAAAAGGGACCAATTGAGGCAAAATTGGACTTGTTGCTCTCCATGAACAAAGCAATGGAAGAGCGGATAGCTAGACTGGAAACAGGGTACACAGGGGATACTTTGGAGAAGAAGATTGAGGAAGTTGTGGAGAGGAAGGTGGTAGAAGCCCTGGATGAAAAACTTGAAAAAGAAAAGAGGGAACTGAATCTGATAGTTGTCGGTCTAACAGAAAGTGACAAAAACAGGAGGTGATGAAAAGAAAAAAGATGACTTACAAAAAGTAAATTCTCTGGTCAAAAAAATTTGTCCAGATTTAGAGGATGAAAGTGTCGATGAGCCTGTGAGATTAGGTCCTGTTGGAGGAAACAGACCAAGACTTCTGAGGGTTAAAATCAAATCAATTGAAGTGAAAAAAAAACGGATTCTTGGCAATGCTCGTAAACTGAACACAGGAATTTCAGATGCGCAAAAAGAGTTTACATCAATCCAGACTATACCCCCCAGAAAGAAAGCATTACAGGGAATTAAAAGCAGAACGCCAGAGGAGATTAGATAATGGTGAAACTGACCTGATCATACGAAAGGGTCAGATCGTCCAGTGGAGGAAATCTCCTAGTTCTGGCCAGAGTGGCCAGGGGGAGAATTGACAACACGATTCGGATCAAAAGAAGAAGAGAGATGTAAATAGATTTAACATGTTTTCAGTTAAGTCCAGTATTCCTTCTTGTAAGATATTATACACAAATGCAGATGGTTTGTTCAATAAAAAATATGAACTTATGGCCCTTGTTAGTGAAAAAAATGTGTCTGTTGTTGCTGTCACTGAGATATTTTCAAAAAATCAAAAGGATTTCAATAACTTTGACTATGATATGCCTGGTTTTGATCTTTTTGTAAATAATAATCCTAAATTAGGAACTGCACTCTATATATCTGAGGGATCTGAATGCACAGGAATGTTCAGAATTAAACAATTCAAATTTTGAAGAAAGTGTATGGGCCCCATTTCTTGAGCAATGATGGTTTGAAAATTTTAGTTGGTTGTATATATAAAAGTCCTAATTCTACTGAATTAAACAAACAACTTCTTTTTGAACTTATGAAATCTGATAAAATGTTAGCTTTTGATATAGTATGTATAATGGGTGACTTTAATTTTCCTTCTATTGATTGGAGGGGTAAGTGGTCTGGTACAAAAGATAATGAGTTTATAGAATGCTTACATGACTCATATTTACATCAAATGGTAAAGGATCCTACACGTCATAGAATTGGTCAAAGATCAAATATTGTTGATTTAATTATTGTTAACAATGATATGATTATTTCAGATATCGAACATTTAAGTCCACTGGGTAAAAATGATCATGAAGTGCTCTCGTTTGATTTATATATAACAAGTGGAAAAATAAAAAGAAGAGTTTGAGATGAGATTTGACTTAAAAAAGGGTAACTTTCATCAAATGAGATCAGAATTAGGTAACACTGACTGGACTATATTGCATGATTTAAATGTTAATGAGTGTTGGGAAATTATTAAGGATAAAATTCATGCTACTATGGAGAGAAATATTCCAAAAGTGAAAAAATAGAAAACATATTAAGGTAACTCCCATGTGGATGAACAAATCAGCTATGAGAATAGTAAAAAAAAAGAAGTATAAGCTGTTTAAAAGATTTTTAAACACAAAGTGTGTAAAAGATTATTTAAAATATGTGACTATGAGAAATAAATGTAACAAATCAATTAATAAGGCAAAAAAGGAATATGAAAAAAATATTGCAGATCAATGTAAAGAAAGTCCCAAATATTTTGGAAGTATGTACAATCTAAAATGAAATGCAAACCAACCATAAGTTTATTAAAAATGCCAAATGGAGACACGGCTGTATCGGATGTAGATAAAGCAAATACATTAATAAATTTTTTCTCTAGTGTTTTTACACAGAAGAGGACACGAGTAATCTTCCTAAATTAGATTTTGCATCAAGGTCAGATGGAATTACTTTATCGTATATAATAATTACTCCTGCAGCTGTACAGCAAAAACTTAGCGCACTGAAGCCATATAAAGCACAAGGACCTGATAAAATTCCGTCTAAATTATTAAAAGAATTGAGTAATGAATTATCCTTACCTTTATGTGTGTTATTTAATAAATCGATTGAAGATGCATCTGTTCCATCCGACTGGAAAACAGCTGATGTGACAGCTATATTTAAAAAAGGTACTAGAACAGACCCAGGTAATTACAGACCCGTCAGCTTAACAAGTGTAACAGGTAAAGTCTTGGAGTCAGTCATTCGTGATGTCATAGTTGATTATATGGAGACAAACAACCTTTACGTCCAGAGTCAGCATGGGTTTCGACAACATCGTTCATGTTCTACTCAATTATTGGAGGTCATGGAAGACTTGACTCAGATGATTGATAAAGGAAAATCTATTGATATAATATATTTTTGACTTTCGTAAGGCTTTTGATACAGTGCCACATGAAAAATTAATAATAAAATTAGGTTCTTATGGAATTTCAGGCCATGTATTAAATTGGATCAGGGATTTTTTTAAAGAAATAGAACTCAGCGAGTTAAAGTTGGGGCTACCTATTCTAGTAAAACATTGGTGAAGAGTGGAATTCCGCAAGGTAGTATTCTTGGCCCTGTATTATTCACAATTTTTATAAATGATTTACCTCAATCATTACACAGTTTCTGTAAGATTTTTGCTGATGATACAAAAATTTATAATACAACAGAAAATCATGAATTGTTACAAATGGATATTGATACTTTGGAAAGATGGTCAGACATGGAACTTGTATTTTAATGCTTCAAAATGCAAAGTACTGCATATTGGCAAAAAGAATCCCGAGCATGACTATGTTATTAAAGGTACTCAGACAGTTATTATAACCAAATGTGAAGAAGAAAAGACTTTGGGGTCATTTTTGATAAAAATTTACTTTTTGATAATCATGTGTACAATGTTGTAAATAAGGCAAATAAAGTGATCGGAATCATACGGCGTTCTTTTGATTTTCTAAATAAAGATACTTTTCTCAAATTATATAAAGCCTTAGTCAGGCCGATCCTTGAGTATGGAAATATTGTTTGGTATCCATATTTGAAAAGCCAGTCTTCCGCAATAGAAAAAGTACAGAGGAGAGCTACTAAATTGATAAAGGAATTGAAAGACCTACCATATCAAGATAGATTGGAAAAGTTGAAATTACCATCTTTGAAAGCTCGACGATTACGGGGTGACCTGATTCAAGCCTACAAATTGTTTAATCATGTTGATGATATTGACTCTACTAAATTTTTTACTTTATCCAACTTCGATAAAACAAGAAACCCTACTGATAAAATTCACATTGAGTTTAGCCGTACTAACAGAAAATTCACTTTCAGTAATCGAGTTGCACCTTATTGGAATCAGCTTGCACCAAATATTAAACGTGCCCCTAATTCAAATGCTTTCAAAAATCTTATAGACAAAGGAAACATGCTAATAGATGTATTATTTGATTATGATGTCTAAATATCTTGAGCATGCTTATGACCTTGAGGTTAACTTATTTTTCATAGAATGATGGGACAAATTATAAGCCGTGAGGCTTAATGAATCTGTTAAGATTTTGTCCCTATTTTGAACCTGAACCTGAACCTTTAAAGTCAATGTGAGATTGAACTGGAAGCCAGTGTAAGGATGACAGAACTGGTGATATGTGATCAGATCTAGAGGAGCGGGAGATCAGACGGGCGGCGTTGTTCTGACTTTTTTTGAAGTTTAGAGATGAGAGTTAAGGGACAACCGGCAAGGTGGGAGTTACAATTGTCAAGCCGAGACAGGATAAAAACACAGATTAGAGTCTTCAGGGCATTTTGAGTGAGGAAGCGGCGAACTGAGCTAATTCTACGACGTACAATGTAGCAGGATTTGCACACAATAGAGATATGTTGTTTGAAAGAGAGAGTTTGGTCGAGTGTAACGGCAAGGTTACGAACAGACACTGATAGCTTTATCTCGTTTCCATCAACATTTATGGAACTAGGGAGAGAATAAGTTCTAACAGTGTGTTTTAAAGCAATGAGGATTATTTCAGTTTTGTCTGCGTTAAGTTGTAGTTTGTTATTGTGCATCCATGATTTAACATCGGTAATGCATGCTTGAGAAGAGGAGATTATTTCATGAAGCTGACTGAGATTGGCAGAGATATACAGCTGGTTGTCATTTGAAAAGCTATGGTGAAGGAGAGAGTGTTGGCTGATAATGGCTGAGAGAGGCTGAGCACAAACAAAACTGGTCCCAGGACAGATCCCTGAGGGACACCCAAACTGAAGAGCTTTTGGTGGGGACTTAACACCTTTCACTGAAACAGTTTGTGTGCGATCAGAGAGATATGAAGAGGACCAGGAAAGGACAGAAAGAATGGAGTGATCTATTGTATCAAAGGCAGCAGACAAATCTAGGAGAGAGAGAAGAGAAACTTTGTTTCCATCAACAGCTGTGAGGAGATCGTTTGCTATCTTGAGAAGCGCTGTCTCGGTGCTATGGCCAGCCCAGTAGGCCGACTGGTTTGAGTACAAGAGATTGTTTACAGAGAGATGTTCAGACAGTTGAGCTAGAACAACTTTTTCAATCAGTTTGGAAAGAAATGGGAGATTAGAGACAGGTCTGTAGTTCTTGAGATTTTCAGGATCTAAGTTTTTCTTCTTCAGGAGAGGTCTGACAACTGCAGATTTGAACAGAGTGGGAAAACAACCTGATTGTAAGGAGTCACTGATAATGGATGTAAAGTATGGGAGAAGATCATCAAGACAGCAGGTAAGAAGGGATGAGGGGAGAGGGTCAAGTTCACATGTTCTGACTGTGACTTGCTTCAAGATTTTGCGGACCTCTTCTACCGAAACAGAGTGGAATTCAGACCACTGAGTGCCAGAGAAGGAAGGATCAGGAACAGAAGGGGGACGAGCAACATGAGGCAGTAAAAGGAAGGGAAAAGGACAGACGTTCAAAAAATCGTGCACTGACCTTGTGAGGAAGCCATGCCATCATGATGCAGAGTGCACAGTGCATGTACCAAGGTCAGTCATATCAACATCTAATGAACGGGGGCTACTTGACAGCTATTCACCGTCGGAGTTAGACGTGTCTTGTCAGCGCTCCGCACAAAATGGCTGAGCGCATTTTCCGGACTTAGCGCAGCTGAGAGAAGAAATGTGCCATGGTTCAACTATAAGTAAGTCTGCGTGAAGGATAACCACTGCAGCGGTTTGACTTTGAAAAGTAGAATTTTTATTACCAAAGAGAATTATCATTTCTGCCAAGTCAAAAACTGGAAGACGACTGTTTCACCAATGTTGTAGTGTGCTGAATCTGTATTTACACACTCCTGCCAACTGCAACGTCCTTCCCTCGGTAACAATATTCAGGTTAGTCACCTTTTCACCACTATGGGCCCTAGAAGGACAACACAGGCGAGAGAACCAGAACAAAAAGATCCAACAATTATATCAAAGACAGAATTGACGACGACCTGTATGCTGCCAAGAAACTGCTGGGGAAGCTAGTCACTTTGGATGAGGAGGATGCAAGTAACCCAATCACACTGGGCAAAGAAGGTGGGAATAAACCAAGATTGATGAGAGTCACTATCAAGACGGAGAACCAACCAACCGCCGTGGCGAAGTGGTTAGCGTCGCGGACTCCTGGCTGGGAGGTCGTGGGTTCAAATCCCATCAGAGTCATGTGGGTTTTTCTGCCCCGACCGGCTCCTACCCAGAGTTGAGTTTGCTGTGGACTCAGTTTGGAAGACTGGGACCACACAGTCGAGCTTCATCCACTTAATGGATGCGTTTCTGAGAATATTGCTCAAATTTCCTGACCAACACTGCAGGTGCCTGTGTCTCTCAGGCCTGGTTCACACTGGGATATATTATGAAAGGAAGTGTACAGTACAGCCCTGTCATGTAGTCTCAGACCGAAATGGAAATCCGTAGCATCATCTTACTTATCCGCACTCTCATCGATCAGCATAAAAAAGAAAATGTCTCAAGTTCTGTGGCCCTTCATGCCCTGCTCTCATGGTGACCTCAGTTTCGATGTCCTCTCCAAGTCTGTGGCCTTGGTTTGGTTCTGTCGGGGTCACCGGTATCGGTCCAAGGGGCTGTCATTGGACGGATGTGGTGGTGCCCTCTGGAGGGAGAGCTCACTCACACCGGCTCCGCGACTAAGCAATTATTGTCATCAGTAGGGGGTTTAGTAGGTGGTGTCTTGCATATGTTAGATCAGAACAGGTGCCACTGAACACCACTGAAGTGACTCGGCAGCAGTGCAGTGTCTCCTCCTCCGGTGGGTTGCCTCTTGACGACTTGACACTGACTGCCCCCCTGTGGATTGCTGGTGCCAGGGCTACAGCAGGGCCTATCGGGCTGTGGCTGTGGACAGGGGGTTGGAATGAGCGGCGTGGGTGCACTGCCTCTGAGGTGGTGCAGAGGTTGGGACAGCAAAAAAAAAAAAAAAAAAAGATGGAGAACATGAAGCAAGAGATCCAGAAAAAGGCCCCTGAACTGAACAGAGACGTGAGGGACAAGGACAAGGGAGTCTTTGAATCCGGACTACAACATGAAAGAACGTAAGACCCACAAGATGTAGAGGGATGAGTTAAAAAAAAACATTGAAGACGGTGAAAAGAACTTAGCAATATGCCAAGGAAAGATAGTGACCATAAAACCAAGAATGACCAATGGCAGGACTGGTGCAGGAAACACTGGTGGGAGTGACAGGGATTGACTGGATCAAGGACATGTACATAGTGTGAATAAAACAAACAAAAATGGAAGAATGAATGGTAAGACAGGGAATCATGAGAGGGCAAGGTATGGACTGAATGGATGCTCAGTACTGTACACCAATATGGACAGCTTTCTGAACAAAAAAGATGAGGTTTTTACAAGAATACACGAAATTAAACCTAGTATAATTGGTCTCACTGAAATAAAACCCAAGAATGCTAAGAATTTCATCGAATCAGAATACCATATTCCAAACTACGATATGTTCTTAACTAACAAAACAAGTAGGGTAGCATTATATAGAGAAATCCTTAAACGTAGGTGAATGTAAAGAACTAAACACATCTGAGTTCCAGGAAAGCGTATGGTGCACATTTAATAGCAATGACAGAAACACAGTATTACTTGGCTGCATCTATAGAAGTCCTAATGAGAGTTCTGAAGCTGATGATGAAAAAATGTTTGACCTGTTAAAATATATTATAATGTTAAAATTTGACAAAGTATTGATTATGGGTGATTTCGATTACCCATTTGTCAGATGGGATGGAAAGTGGTCAGGGGAGAAAGGTGAGCAAATTGTGGAAAGAATCAATGATGAATACTTGATTCAGAAAGTTAACAAACCAACAAGAGGAGAGACCAGGACAGAACCCAACTTTGGATGACTGGATATTAGTGAATGAGGATAATCTTATTTCAGGTATTACACACCAGGATTCAGTTGGAAAAAGTGACCATGATGTATTGTCCTTTGAAGTTTATGTATTAACAAACTACAGCATGAAATCAAAGGCAAGATATATTTTCAATCTAAACAAAGGAAATTATAACCAACTGAGAAGTATTATGAGTAACCACGATTGGACAACTATGGACCAAATGAATGTAGAAGATAGCTGGAATCACCTCAAAGGAGTACTAACAACAGGTATGGAAGAACGCATTCCAAAAGTGAAAATAGATTCGGTGAAAAACATAAAGCCGATATGGATGGATGGAAAAGCATTTAAAACAATCAAAAAGAAATACAACATGTTCAAAAGATACTTTGTGCACCAAATCAGAATGGGATTACTTAAGATATACTGAAATAAGGAATTTAAGCAACAGACTTGTTAAGAGAAGCCATGCAAATATGAAAGAGAAATAGGTAAAGAAAGTAAAAGTAACCCCAAAATGTTCTAGAAATATGTAAAAGAAAAGATAAAAATAAACACTGGAATAGGCACATTGAAAAGGAAAGATGAAAGTTTGGTAGATAACGATAAAGAAAAGGCAGAAACGCTAAACGACTTCTTCTCTACCGTTTTCACACGTGAGGACCTAAGTAGCATCCCAAACTTACCAGGGTGTTCCTGATCTGATGGTGTATCTATATCATATGTGATGTAAGGGTAACCACCCATGCAGTTAGAAGCAAATTGAAAGAGTTAAACCCTAACAAGTCTCAAGGTCCCGATCTCATTCCACAACGAGTGTTAAAAGAAGTAAGTGATGAGATAGCTAGTCCACTATGTAATATATTTAACAAATCCTTAGAAACAGGGTCCTTGCCTAGAGACTGGAAGACTGCAGAGGTCACAGCTATATTTAAAAAAAGGTTCCAAAACAGACCCAGGTAATTACAGGCCGGTGAGCTTAACTTGTATTGCATGTAAGATTTTAGAGAACTTTGTAAGGGATGTGGTAGTTGCTCATTTTACTGAAAATGCCAACATGGATTTAGGAAAAAGAGATCATGTGTCACACAATTACTAGGAGTAATTGACAATCAAACAGAATTGATAGATAATGGGGAGCCAATTGATATAATGTACTTGGACTTTAGAAAGGCATTTGCCCCACAAAAGGCTGCTAACTAAACTAAAAGCATATGGAATAAATGGTAATGTTCTAAACTGGATTAGTGGTTTTCTTAAAGGAAGGTCACAATTAGTGAGAGTGGGAGAAGAGAGATCCAAGACATCTGACGTCCTAAGTGGAGTTCCACAGGGTAGTATCCTAGGGCCCATATCATTCATTAGTGATTTACCGGACATGACTCAAACCACATGCAAAATATTTGCAAATGACACAAAAATATATGATAAGGTGACAAACAGCACAAAGATTCAACAGGATATAAACAAGCTACAAGAATGGTCAGATGAATGGAGCCTTTACTTCAATGTAGCAAAATGTAAGGTGTTGCACATTGGCAAAAAGAATAAACAGTTTGAATATACTATGATTGTGAATGACGAATTGCAGAAAATAAACACATGTGATGAAGAAAAACAGATCAGGGAGTAACCTTTGATTAAGATCTATCCTTTGATCCTCACATCCAGAGAGTTGTAAACAAAGCAAATCAGATGATGGGACTCATCAGAACTTTTACCTTTCTAGAAAAGGAGACATTTGTCAAGTTACTTACTCAAGCATTTGTTAGGCCCCATCTTGAATACGCTAATGTAATTTGGAGTCCCCATCTCAAGAGACAGTCAAAAATGATAGAAAATGTACAAAGGCGAGCTACTAAAATCCTGAAAGAATGCAGTAATCTAAAATATAAAGAAAGATTACATTATCTCCAATTACACTCACTGAAAGGAGGAGGATCAGAGGAGACCTAATCCAATTTTTAAAAATAGTCCATAATTATGATGAAGTTAATGTGCATGCGCTTTTCAAATTCTCTGAAGTGGATTGCACGAGAAATAATGAAGGCAAGATTTTTATCAGACATTGCCACACTAACAAATGAAAGTCTTGTTTTGCTTTCAGAATTGTTAATTATTTGAATGCCCTGCCTACTAACACCAAATATGCACCTGACATCAACAGCTTTAAAAAACTCCAAGATGAAAACCCTAAATTGAAAGATCTTTTCTTTAGTGTGGATTTGAATATAATGTTATTTATAAGATAGGCATGCAACCAGACCAAAATTAAATTGAAAAATGATGAGGGGACACAAATAGGCCGTAAGACCTAAGGCTAAAAAGCCGGTCCCTACTACTACTACTGCTGCTAACAATGTTTCAAGACAAGTCAGCGAAAGTCCTACTACAGAAAGTGCAATCACCTTCGGACTAAAGGAAGAATTTTTCAGGGAAGAAGTTTTTAGTAAAGAACGTTTGTCAAGTAATAAACGAAAACCTGTGGACCAACAACAGCACAAAAATAACAGACTTTGCAAGCAGTTTGGCCAACAGCGACAAAAGAGCAGGTGAAGGTCAGAATAGTCAACATGATGACTGAGGACGTTCAATGGATGAAGATTAAGATGAAGATGAAGGTGCTCAAAAGGAAATCCTTGAAACAGTGACAATGTAGTTACTGCCGCGCTCTAAATTGTCTGGAAAGTGGTATGCAAGGTGGGAGGAGAGTGACAGACAAAATTAATACTCAAATAGAAAAGGTATTATCGGAAATGTTTTAGATCAGAAAAGAAAATTCATACCTGAGGAAAAGGACAGAAGTACTGGAGAAGAAATACTCTGGATTAATGGATGAAGTCGAACGCCTGGAGAAAGAAGTCAAGAAAGAAAAACAACTTTGTAATACTTTAGAACAATACACACGAAAGGACAACTTTAAGATAATCAATTTGAACGGGGATTCTAAAACGGAGACGTCAGAATCGACCAAAGTCAAAGTACTGCACCTAATACAGAAAACACTAGAGGTCTCCTCTTTTTACTCTGCCCACATTAGTGTCACACACCGAGTAGAAAACTTTGTGCATGAACAGAACCAACCAGTATAATCAGGCTCATGAACAGGAAAATCAAATCAGAAATATTTAGACAGAGAAAAAAAAACTGAGAAATGAAAAGTCACAGATTTGCATAAACGCAGATCTTACCAAAACAAGCTCGCAAAGACTGTTGCAGATGAAGAGGCACCCAGCAGCAGTTTCGGCCTGGTCTTTCTTAACATGGAAAATTGTATTGCAAATTGACCGATCAGCGTATTCTAACAATAGAAAAAACGGAGATATGGGTTAAATCGACAGAGCTCTGCTTGATTCAACAGCCCTCACCCAGAGGTCTCCGGGTCACAGGCAGACGGCGATACGGGGACGCGTGCAGCCTGGGGGAGGGGGAGCAGTCACGAAAGAGGGGAGGTTGGAGAGGACAGGCCGGGGTCAAGCATGTCCATCGTTACCCCAGGCGGTTTTCGCCACCCCCTCTCTACACAGCACAAGCACATCGTGTGTGAGAAAAACAATTGACGACTGCTTGGATACACAGTGAAGAAAGACAGACAACAGTGACAGAGACAGAGACTGCTAGCTCTGGAGACTGTCAGACTGGTGATAATACTGTGCAGACTGTGTCGCCTAAAGGACAACCAGCTGTGGAGGGAGTCTTTGGAAATCTTAAGACTGCCAGCTCTGAAGACTGTCAGAGCAGTGACAGTATTGTGCAGACTGTGCCGACCGAAGGACAGCTCCCTCTCTCCCTCACCCTGTGCGCGTGCACACTTACTTTGATAAACCATTAGTCCCCCCCCCCCCCCCCCCCCCAAGTCGAGAGTGTCTTTTTCAAGTGTTCTCGTTTCTTTCTTTCTTTGGACCAAATCTGCACACATTGCTAGAACATGTTCATCATGTGCCATTGAGTGCCATCATGATAATTTATGTTTCATGAAACATTTGCATTATGTGACAAATGTGTAATGAATTTATAATCATATTGTAAAAACATGATCATGGCATATAACTATTCATGTTCAGAAACAAAAACTGAATTGATCCCGCAGGTAAATCATTGGGATATAAGGGTTTTTTTTTTCTTTTTTTTCGATTTATGTCCATACTAGTGTGTGTGTGTGTGTGTTTGTTTTGTTAAAAAATTGTTTGCGGTTGTGCATGTATACATCATATATATGCCTAGACACCCTAAGGTATGCATATCTTTATGAGTTGTAAACGGCTTCCCCCCTTCCCCTCCCCCTCTCTCTGCCTCTCTATAAATGGTAGGTGTGTGGGGGTGGGTGATGCCGGGAGGGTGGGGAGCGCGCACATGTGTGTGCGTGTGTGTGTGTGTGTGTGTTCTTCTCCTCCCCTTCCCCTCCTCCCCCCTCCCTCTTTGCCCCCCCCCTCCCCCAACAACAACCATCTATTTTCAAACCCAGATTTCCTCTGATTTCTATTCACTCACCTTTCTTAGCCTGTGTCTACCCAGCCTCCTTTCCCTTTTTTTTGTGTGCACGTGTGTTTTGAGTTCTTGTGACTTCAAAATTTATTGTGACATCTTTTTTGTTTTATCTGCGTCTCCCCATTTTTTACATCATTAACACAGCAAAATTTGCGTGCGCTGTCGTGGGTCCTCAGTTTCATGTCACTTGGAAAAGACTCTTAGAGTCGGAACGTTGAGTATTGTTTTTGTTTTTCCTTTTGACCCCCCTTTTGTTTCGGTCTTTACCACCAATCTTCAAATTATATAGTTGTTCTGCAAAAGACCAAGTCAACTGTTACCAATTTACCATTTGAATTATAACTTTCTTTTCTGGATCAAATCTTATTAGAAAAAATAATCCTGATAGTGGACTGGCGATTTTTTATCACTTAGATATTCGATGGGAATCTCTCTCATATCAGTCTCCTTTTCTTATGTTTACATACACACGTACTCTACGTATATGTTCCACACAGGCACATGAACATGGACAGATGGGTAGATGGACATGCGAGTGTACGCGAGAACGCATGCGCACATTCACACATTTACGCCCCCCCCCCCCCCCCCCCCCCCCGTGCGCACACATTCTCTCTCTCTCTCTCTCTCTTATATTGGTTCTCAAGCATGTGCCTTTTTCTTCAGAATGCCTCGATGCATCGAGGCTAGGGTGGGTTGGGAGGGAGGAGTCGGCTGCCTTCTTTAGATGGGGATGACGGTCAAAGATTTTTTTTCTTTTTTTTTTTTTTTTTTTTGTGAGATGTGGAAGGGACTGCTTGAAGGATTTTCCAACGATGCATTTAACGTGAGCACCACATTTTTGATGACAAATATCTGTTTACGGTAATTATGCAATCAGGATGAAATCCCCTGGCTATTTATGAACAGCGCTCAGTAGATACTTTGCGTGCTGAGCATGTCTCTTTTTGTTTGTTTTTGCAAACAGTGTTTATTTTTGTGACATTTCTGTTTAATGTACTAAAGTATTTTCTTCTCTTTTTATGTTATGGAATGTGTTTCTGGTACTGCCAGTCTTTGCTTTACGTATGCGTGGATTAGCACTATAGATTCAACCCATACGATTAGCTATCATGTCTCAAAACATTTCAGTTTGTACCATTACTGTCAAGGGCCTAGAAGGGAAAAGAAAAGAAGAGATGTTTTTCTCTATTTAAGACAAAAAGACACTATCTTTTTACTTCAGGACACACATTTAACCCTGATATGGATAAATATTATAGATCAGAATGAGGATACCAATCCTATTGTGATGGACCGTTTCCCGTCCAATCACAAATTTTCGTGCAACCGTGCTAACCGGAAGGTAGTCGTTCGGAAGCCCGTTGAAAAGTTCACCTGACTGCTGCTCACCTGCACTCTGTTTAAGCCGGGTGAGCTGGAACGGTTGGGCAGTCTCTGCAGTGATTCCAGCAACGCAACTACCCAGAAGCCGAAGAGGGACTCCTATCTGTTCTTGGTGGCAGTCAGGTATTTATCATTCAATAGGTACTTTTTAGCAAACCGAAACCGTATTCCCGTTTAGGAGTGACTGAAACTTCCTCAGCGCACTGTAAAAGTTTTGTTTAAAAGAAAAGTATTCGTTGTGTTCTGTTATCCTATGACTTGATAGGGTAGCAAAATGAAATTATTTCGGAAAACATGAATAGATGAAGTGAGTGTTAAAGGAAGTGGTCTTCAGGAAAAGAAAAAAGATTTTGTTTATTCTGTGACTTAACTTTGCGAGAAGAGGGAGAGTTTTGATGCTGTGGATAAGCTCCCAAAGTGAGTGACATAGACTACCATATATGCTAATTTTGATTTTTAATGTGAACGAGTATTTAACTCACTCTTGATATGAATATTGAATGGTTGTGTGTTGGTAAACATGAGTGTGTGGAAATCCTTCCCTTACATATATTGAAGTAGACGAATCTTTTGAAAAAGAAACCTTCTCAAATCTGGTGATTATATGAAATGAAATGAACATTCTCGTCATGATACAAGAGAAAGAAATGAACATTTCTGTCATGATGAAAGACATTCATAGTTTGATGAAAAGTAATCATTAATTGTGTGCAATGATTGTATTCATGGTTTATTGAAGAAGATCTAGGCGGGAATCCTTCCCCCAATTTGGAAAACTAGATTTTGAAAGGTTTATATTGAAATTGTAGTGTTATGATTCCAGAAAAAGGAATGTTGTAGTGTTATGATTCCCAAAAATGGAATGTTGTAGTGTCATGAAGAAAGAATATGTCAAGTTCAAGAGGAATGCGTTGTGGCTAATGAATATGAATGTAGTCGTGACTGTAACGAATAGTGGCCATGATAATCAAGGTAGTTAATCAGTTCCCCCAGGTAGAGGTGTACCCTGGTCTGAAGGGGACTGGCTGCCACTTGTTGAGGGTCGGGGCCGCAGCTGTGATATACCCCCTTGTTCTCCACCTTTTGACGGCGTGAAGAGGCCGGCCCGAGTGCCGACAAGTACCCTACCTGCCACTGCACCCAGGACCAACTAACTGCTGAGCCAGTTGGGCCAGAGACGCTGCTGCTGCCAAGCCAGAGCACTGTTCCCGATATTTGATCCAGCGACCTGTTGGCTAGGCCGTCGCAGCGTTCTGTTTTTTGTGTGAGCCACAGCTCCTGTGTGAGACTGTCGCCTTGTCATCAGCAGAGACGCTGTTGGTGTTGTTGTGTTTTTGAGCCACAGCTCTGTGAAGTTCCATTAATACTGTGTCAGACTTGACTCTGTAGATGTCGTCTTTGTCGTCTCTTCATTGTCTTTAGCATCCTCCTCCTCATCATCATTGGAACCCTGCACCGTTCAGAGAACCGTGTGGGACCAGACGCAGCCAGCACCAGCAGTGCTAGTAGATAGCCATTTATATATATAGATAGAGTTCTATGTGCACACCTTATGGTTGGCGTGCCGACCTGTTGATGAACTTGTTTTTATTATATATGTTTGTCTGATGGCTCAGGCAGCATAAAACAAAAGAAAGTGTTGTTCTGTTGCCTGGCTGTCAATGTTCGGGCGAGTGGGTGTGTGTATGTGAACTGGAAAAGTCGTGCATGCACCCGTAATTTCTGTGCGAGAGTCAGACAGTCAGACACCCACAACACACTCACTCCATCCGTAACATCTGGTGACCCCGTAGAACTTTTCACATTTACCTTTGAAATTGTGTTAGGGTTAGGATTTCTTTTTGTAACCCCTTGTAGTGTCCCCAGTTATTAAGTTAGGACACTTTTGCAGGCTTTCCGTTTGAGAGAATCGATTGTTTGTGTTGTTGAATGATTGTTTCTGGTTAAGTCGGTTTCACATCTCCAGCGTAACAGGGTATCTCCTTTGTATAGTTGGAGATATGAGGGACTAGTTCTTTATCTTCTGCGGGCTTTAGTTTGATTATCTTTATTACCATTCTGATTGTTTCTATTTCTACCCCCTTTCACTTGGAGATTGTGTTGCTCCTATTGCGTTCTTAGGATTCTTTCTCTTGAATGAATGTGTATGGCTGGCTGCCCGGGCCATTTTTAAAACAATTTTGCAAGAAAAAAAAAACACCACAATCTTGTATTGATTTATTATTTCTATTATTGATTTGACGTATGCATATGTTTTATTGTTGATTCATTTCTGCATATTTATTCATTATTGCTGTTATTGACTGATGCATTTGTTGATCACTTATTGATTGCTAAGTGCATTTCCCATACCCCAACACTTCTGTTTATTAGTTATCACTGTCGTTTCGTTTGGGTAGTCAATAGTCAATATTTTCAAGAGTGTGACAGATATAAATGTTTGTGTGTGAAAAAAAAAAATAATAACCCTCTTTGAAATATATTTCAGTGGACATAGTGTCTAAGTTGTTCTTTTCATTGTATTTGGTCCACTGAGTTTGTGTTACACTATGACCTCTGTGGACGAAGATAAAATTTTCACCAAGTACTTACAACGTGGTAAGGCATTTGGTATTGAAGGACTGGTTTTATTTGACTATGTTGATAAATGTATTATGCAAGATTTAGAAAGAATGAACATACAGCAAATGCAGGAAGAAGAGGAAACTAAAAGAATAAAAGCAACAGAGGAAACCAAAAAGAGCACATGAGATAGTGAAAACTAAAAGAGCACAAGAGAGATGAAGAAACTAAAAATACAGTTTGAAATTTCTCGTCAAGGACTAATTTCAGGTGAGGACAGTCAAAGTACTAGCATACCCAGGTCTACCACCCCTTGTCCTACCATTCCCAAATTGCCTCCCTTTAAGAAAAGAACAGATGACATTGATAGTTATCTTTTCAGGTTCAAAACCCATGCTCGCTCTCAAGGCTGGTCAGAAAGTCTATGGGTCACTTATCTCTCTGCATTACTCGATGGTTCAGCTCTCACAATTTATCACAATTTGGCAGAAAATAATGTGGTTTCTTATAAGCTGTTGAAAGAAAGATTGTTGAAGAAATTCAGTGTACTCCAGACGCTTTTCGTAAGCGTTTTCGTGAGTCAAAACCTAGTGCAGATGAACCCTTTGAAACTTTTTCAGTGGAACTTAGATGCCTTCTTGATCACTGGATTTCGTTGTCCAAGACTGAGAAATTTTTTTTTCAAGGTCTTGTTGATCTTATTCTGAGAGAGCAGTTTTTAGAATGTGTTTCTAAGGATTTGGCTATTTTCTTGTGTGAAAAAGATGAAAAAAACATTTGATGCCATGATCAAATCTGCCGAGTCATACAGGCGTGCCCATCCCACTAAGCTCCTTTCCAGGAAAGCTGATGTAAATATTTTTGCTTGTTTCCCATAGTACTTCTGGACAGTCAGATAGACCCCCATTCGTGGTCAGTCAGATAGAGGTTGAAGGTATTTTGCCCCACACATCCTGTTGTTCAGAAACCAGCAGCACTCCAGCTCATCAAGGTAGCGGTAACCGTTACCGTGGTTGTGGTGCTCATCAGTATTCAGTCAACAGAGGTTCATCAGGAAATACATTTACCCAGTCTTCCAGCATTGTCTGTTTTCTATGTAAAAAGACCGGGCATGGGGCTTCCAAATAATCACGGAAGTCAGGTAGAAACCCATGTAAGATTTGCAATCTTAGTCACCCGGATAAGTGCCCCTTTGTTGTTGGCAGTTCGCCTGGCGTCGACATGTCAGCTGACAAACACTCTACTGCTGCTTGTTCGATTATTCGCTCCCCATTCGCCTGTTCAGCTGCAGGGGAATTCACAGAGAAGTTGAACTTGTAATCTGGTTCTGTCATTGGCACTCTAAGTTCTGTATTGTGCGACACTGGTGCTACCATCTGTGGTGTTCGCAAGCGACTGGGTTTCTGATAGCCAGATGCTAGGTACTACAGTGAGCTGTGTTCCTTTTGGAGGACGTGTGGATGAATTCCCACTAGCTACAGTTCCTGTCAGCAGCCCCTACTTTAAGGGCGATCTAACCTGCTGTGTCCTAAACAGTCCTGTCGCAAATCTCATCATAGGTAATGTTCCTTGTATCCGTGGAGGGAGAGCTTCCAGTGATGCGAGTGATGAACCTTTCTCTTTAGCTGCCGTTACCAGAGCTATAGCTAAACATGTGGTAGAGAAGAAACCCCTGTGTCAGATCTCTGACAATTTGAATATTTCTTGTTCTGATCTGATTCAAAAACAAAAGGACGATGAGTCACTGAAGACATGTTTCCAGTTAGCATCTTCTGGTGAAGTGAAGAAGTCTGGTACAGCTACCTTCTATTACTATTTGTCAGATGGGGTTCTGTGCAGGCTTTTAAAAATAATGACATTCCTTTGATCAGGTTGTTGTTCCCTCTGACCTACACCTACAGTGCTATCTGTAGCACACGATCTTATTCTGTCAGGTCATTGTGGTTCTCATCGAACTCTGGCAAGAATCCTCAACAAGTTCTTTTGGCCTGGTGTAACTGTAGATGGGGCCAAGTATGTAGCTTCATGTCACGTTTGTCAGAAGACAGTACCTAAGGGAAAAGTTTGTCCAGTACCCCTTTCTACTATTCCATTCCTTGGTACTCCATTTGACAGTGTGGCTGTTGACCTTTTGGGTCCACTGTCTCCTCCTTCGGAGCAAGGTCACAGATATATTTTTCACCTTGATTGATATAGCCACCCGTTACCCAGAGGCTGTTCCCTTGAAGGATATCTCTACTGTCAGTGTAGCAGAAGTACTATTGGGAATCTTTTCTTGTCTAAGATTCCCAAAAGAGATTCTTTCAGATAAAGGCACCCAGTTTAATTCTGACCTCATGAAACAGTTTCATGTGTTATGTGCTACCAAGGGCATTCGCACATCGCCATACCATCCTCAGGCAAAAGGTCATGTTGAGCGTTTTCATGGCACTCTGAAATCGATGCTGAAGAAAACTGTGCATTCTTACCCAAAGGCATTGCATGGATATCTACTACCTGCACTGCTATTTGCATGCAGAGAGTGGCCTTCAGAAAGTACAGGTTTTTTCCCCATTTCAGTTGTTCGGTCGACAAGTTCGTGGCCCTATCACTCTATTGCAGGAGTCTTGGACCCAGTCTGATGGTCATGATGCTGAAGCGAAACCCCTTTATGCCTACTTGTTTGAGCTTGAAAATGTCATTGCTGACTCATGCAAGATGGCTATGGATCATTCTATCGATTCCTCTGCTAAAGGAAAAATGTATTTTGATCATAACGCTAGAGAACGTCATTTCCAGGTTGACGACAAAGTCCTTGTTCTCCTCCCTACGGATTCACACAAGTTATTAGCTAGTTGGTCAGGACCATTCCCAGTTAGCAAAGTCTTGCATCCTGACTACAAAGTTCTCACCAAAGGAAAAGAAAAGTTTTTTTCATGACAATATATGTTGAAGAGGTACATTCGCTGTTCTGCTGTGTCTGTGTCTCAGAGTATCCCAACAGTTACCTCACAGGGATAGTCAGTACCATGGTCAGAGATAGCGCCTCTCAGTTCTGGCAAAAGATGTTTCATTCAAGAGTTATTCACGAATTGTTTTTTTGTTCGAACCCCGTTCCAAATTCTCGTGATCCTATAGTCGTGTACACAGTCGGTGTTATTCAAGACTGCGATGACGCACTACCAATACACACTTTACCTGTTCCCATGGCATCTTCTATGCCAGATGAAGATATCAATTCAGTACAGTTTAATAGTACTTTGTCTGACAGCAATGCTAAGGAGTTACAAGGAATCTTTGCGGATTTTCAGGATATTCTGACTCCGAAACGAGGCTCCTTTTCGGCAACATGCTATTAGAGATTCCACTTAACAACAGATGTGCCAGTTAGAAAAAGGTGTTACGACACCCCCTTTCTCTGCTAGAGAGGTTGTTGAGAGAGAAGTTGGCATCATGTTGGAACTCCATATCATTGAACCTTCAAATAGTCCCTATGCCTCCCCAGTTGTGCTAGTCAGGAAAAAAGATGGTATATGTTTTTTTTTTTGTTTTGGTTTTTTTTTGTGTTTTTTGGCTGTCCCAACGTCTGCGCCATCTCAGAGGCAGTGCACCCACGCCGCTCACTCCGACACCCCATCCACAGTCACAGCCCAGTCGGCCCTGCCGCAGCCCTGGCACCGGCAATCCACAGGGAGCAGTCAATGTCAAGTTGTCAAGAGGCAACCCACCGAAGGAAACACTGTACTGCTACCGAGTCACTTCGGTGGTGTTCAGTGGCGCCTGTTCTGATCTAACATACGCAGGACACCACCTACTAAGCCCCCTACTGACGACAATAATTGCTTAGTCGCGGAGCCGACATGAGTGAGCTCTCCCTCCGGAGGTCGCTACCACGTCAGTCCAATGACAGCCCCCCATGGACTCACCGATACCGTGACCCCCGAAAGAACCAAACCAAGGCCACAGACGTGGAGAGGACATCGAAATTGAGGTCACCATGAGAGCAGGGCATGAAGGACCACAAAACTTGAGACATTTTTTTTTTAACGCTGATTGATGAGAAAGAGGATGATTAAGATGATGCTATGGATTTCCATTTCGGTCTGAGACTACATGACAGGGCTGTACTCTACGCTTCCTTTCATAATATATCCCGGTGTCAACCACACCCGAGAGATACAGGCACCTGCAGTGTTGGTCAGGAAATTTGCAACACTCTCAGAAACGCATCCATTAAGTGGATGAAACTCGACTGTGTGGTCCCAGTCTTCCCAAATGAGTCCGCAGCAAACTCAACTGTGGGTAGGAGCCAGTCGGAGCAGAAAAACCCACATGATCCACGACCTCCCAGCCGGAGTCCATGACACTAACCACTTCGCCACGGTGGCTGGTAAGATGGTACATGTTGCTTTGGCACTGATTTCCGTTCTCTGAATAAGATTACTGTCTTTGATGCTGAGCCCATTCCTGACATGGAAAGTTTATTTGCAAGATTATTTGATGCACAGTTCTTTACAAAGATAGATCTTGCAAAGGGATATTGGCAGATAGTTGTTAAGCCTGAGGACCGTCCAAAGATGGCTTTTACAACGCATATGGGTCTTTTTTTCATTTGTAAGGATGCTCTTTGGTCTTGTGTCAGCACCTGCAGTTTTCGCACGCATAATGCGCATGCTAGCTTTGGATAAGTTCTCAGCTGTCAGTTTCTTTGATGATATTCTGGTTCAAAGCCTTTCATAGGATGCACATCTTCGTCATGTGAAAGGTGTTCTTTCGTGTCTGAGGTCTTTCAACCTCACAGCTCGTCCCTCGAAAATCAAGGCAGGTTTCCATTCTCTGGAGTTTCTTGGACATATCGTTGGAGGTGGTGCCATGCATCCTGAGCAGAAAAAGATAAATAAGATTCCGAGAATTCTCACCCCACTACCAGAAAGCAAGTCAAATCTTTGCTAGGTTTGCTTAGCTTTTAAAGGAGATATTTTCCCAGTTTTTCCACTTTGAGTGCTCCACTCTCTGATTTAATCAAGGATGTTGGTCGAGCTGGAAGATCTATTTTTTGGACCCCTGAATGTGCAGTAGCATTACAGAAGATTCAGAGTATTTTGTCGTCAGCACCTGTATTACTGTTACCTCGGTTAGGTAAGCCCTTTGTTTTTAGAACTGATGCTAGTTCTGCTGGGCTAGGTGCTGTACTACTGCAATAGGATGATGATGTACTTCACCCCAGTTATGTTTTGGGAGTCGCAAGTTGTTGGAACGGGGGATGCCTTATTGTCAGAAGGCCCGTTAGTCAGAAGGCCCGTTAGTCAGAAGGCCCGTTAGTCAAAAATCAGTTGGCATTCAGTTGCATGAATGTAGGGATTACCCGCTGATAGGCCAAAAATGATGATCACAGAATTTCTATCTGACCTACAGTAACTGCCCTACGGTGTTATTTGTCAAATATTCATACAAACTGGATTTCCGTTTTTCATGTTTCCTACATTTTTATGCCCTACATCAACATGTAGGGAATGGGGGATGCCTTATTATCAGAAGGCCCGTTAGTCAGAAGGCCCACTAGTCAGAAGGCCCGTTAGTCAGAAGACTAATGGGCCTTCTGACTAATGGGCCTTCTGACTAATGGACCTTCTGACTAATGGGCCTTCTGACAAAAAGGTAGGCACCGTTGGAACGTGAAAAGTCATACAGTACCATCGAACGAGAGTGTTTACCCACTGTCTGGGCTGTTCAGAAGTTCGTTTGATACCTTAGATGAGACGGGTTTATCCTACAAACAGATCATCAACCTTTGACACACCTTCGAATGTCAAATTTTAAGAATTCCTGAATTATGCGTTGGGCATTGTCTCTGCAGGAATTCTCGTTTGAAGTGGAATCAGTTCCAGGATCATCGAACATTTTTGCTGATCTTCTTTCACATTCTTTTGAGAACCAGTCTGTTCCTTAGACATTGGTTTGTGTACATCCCAGTTTTGATGTCCTTTTCATGCATTTTTTCTGGAATTTTATGACCTGTAGTTGTTTACTTCCTCTTACTTAAAATAATTCGGACATTGTTTTTTTTGAGAGGGGAGTATTGTGATGGACTGTTTCCCGTCCAGTCACAAATTTCCGTGCAACCGTTGCTAACCAGAAAGTATTCGTCTGGAAGCCCGTTGAACAGTTTACCTGACTGCTGCTCACCTGCGCTCAGTTTAAGCCAGGTGAACTGAAACGGTTAGGCAGTCTCTGCAGTGATTCCAGCGACGCAACTACCCAGAAGCCAAAGAGGGACTCCTACCTGTTCTTGGTGGCAGTCAGGTATTTACCATTCAATATTATTTATTGGCAAACTGAAACCATATTCCCGTTTAGGAGTGACTGAAACTTCCTCAGCGCACTGTGAAAGTTGTTGAGAAAAGAAAAGTATTTGTTGTGTTGTTATCCTATGACTTGATAGGGTAGCAACACGAAATTATTTTGGAAAACATGAATAGATGAAGTGAGCGTTAAAGGAAGTGGTCCTCAGGAAAAGAAAAAAGATTTTGTTTATTCTGTGACTTAACTTTGTGAGAAGAGGGCGAGTTTTGATACTGTGGATAATAAGCTCCCAAAGTGAGTGACATAGACTATCATATATGCTAGTTTTGATTTTTGATGTGAATGAGTATTTAACTCACTCTTGATATGAATATTGAATAGTTGTGTGTTTGGTAAACAAGAGTGTGTGGAAATCCTTCCCTTACATATATTGAAGTAGATGAATCTTTTGAAAAAGAAACCTCCTCAAATCTGGTGATTATATGAAATGAAATGAACAATTCTCGTCATGATACAAGAGAGAAAGAAATGAACATTTCTGTCATGACGAAAGACATTCATAGCTTGATGAAAAGTAATCATTATTGTGTGCAAGATTGTCTTCATGGTTATATGAAGAGGGTCTAGGCGAGAATCCTTCCCCCAATTTGGAAAACTTGATTTTGAAAGGTTTATATTGAAATCCTTTCCTGCTGCAGTGTTATGATTCCAGAAAAGGGAATGTTGTAGTGTTATGAAGAAAGAATATGCCAAGTTCTTGTGGAATGTGATGTGGCTAATGAATATATATGTAGTCGTGATTGTTATGAATAGTAGCCATGATAATCAAGGTAGTTAATCAGTTCCCCCAGGTAGATGTGTACCCAGGTCTGAAGGGTACTGGCTGCGACTTGTTGGGGGTTAGGGCCGAAGCTGTGATCTACCCCCTTGTTCTCCGCCTTTTGTCGGTGTGGACAGGCTGGCTTGAGTGGCGACAATTACCCAACCCAAGTGTTTTTTGAGCCACAGCTCTGTGGAATTCTATTAGTCCTGTGTCAGACTTGACTCTTTAGACATCCTCTTCGTCGTCTTTGTCATCTTCACTGTCTTCGTCGTCTTTAGCATCCTCCTCGTCATCGTTGGAACCCCTGTGCCATTCAGAGAACTGTGTGGGACCGGATGCGGCCAGCACCAGCAGCGCTAGTAGATAGCCATTTATATATAGGTATAGTTCTATGTGCACGCCTATGATTGGCGTGCCGACCTACTGATGAACTTGTATTTATCATATATGTTTGTCTGATGGCTCAGGCAGCATGAAACAAAGAAAGTGTTGTTCTGTTGCCTGGCTGTCAATGTTCGGGTGAGTGGGTGTGTGTATGTGAAT
>JADBJO010000554.1:426398-477935 GCA_016801955.1 Conus betulinus | reverse complement strand
CAAACCATCAGATGCAGGTGGAAAACACTCGGCTCCAAAGAAGACATTGGATCAATCACACGGTGAAACACTCGACCAGAGGATCACATGAATCAACCCCAATATCAAGGAACTGGAGACTGAGCCACAGAACGACTGTCCATCATGACGAAACTGGCTGCCACCAAATGGGCCCAGCCAGCGCTGCATCCTCAGCCACGGTGTACACAGGCAACATCCGACCGACTGATGGAGTACGTATCAGCAGCATGGGCCACACTTGCCAAAAGCAACACCAGCGGACTGGCCAAAGTCCAAAAATGCTGGCTTGCGACACATCACTGGAGGGCTAACAACAACACCTATCAACCCCCCTCGAATCCACAACAGGACTGCCCTCACTTGACATCAGATGAGAAGAGAGGGTCCTCACCCAGCATGAAAAGCTGCAAAGACTGCCCTCTCACGAGAGCCCACCGACTCATGCAGGAGCACAAAAAAAAACACAAAACCTGAAAAGAAGCAGCTTCAATCACCGGGCAAAGAAACTGAAAAGAACCCACAGTGACATCCACAAAAGCACTCCTGAAGAACGAGAGATGCTCCATGATGCAGAAGAGTGGAACACCACAGACCATGCTACCCTCGTTACTGACATTCCAGGAGTGACTAGGGAAAGAAACCAACCTGACTACATCCTCAGGTCCCCGACACTGGAAAATGCTGCAGTCAGAATACAATGCCTCTGTGTGGACCCACATCTACACCGATGGATCCGCTGAAGCAACCACAAAAAATGGAGGAAGTGGGATCCTCACCTGCCGTCCTGATGGACGAACCCTGTCAAGGTCTTTGCCTGCTGGACAAAGATCAACAAACTACAGGACTGAACTTTCTGCTCTAAGAGAAGCTGCCAGACTCACTAATTCAGAAGAACATCCACCACCACACATCATTTTCCTGACAGAATGTAAATCCGCTATCCAGAATTTACAGTCGCCCAGTGAGAAGCTGGAAAGAGAGACAGTGCAACAGATCAAAGACCTGTCACAGAGAGCACAGGTGACCGTCCAGTGGATCCCGGTCCACTGCAGCCTGGCAGGAAATGAGCAGGCAGACAGGCCTGCCAAATGTGGCAGCAGCTCAAGCACACAAACCCACCCATTTCCTATAAGGAGGCCAAAACGGTCATCAAAAGCCAGTATAAAAGACTGTGGAAAGAAAAACACAGACACCCGTCTGATGATCAGCTGCCCCAACTACAGCGACACCAACAGACCACAATCTTCAGACTATGAACTGGTCACTGCTGTCTGTGAGCCCATTTTCATCGAATTGGGCTATCACACACACATGACTGCCCTTGTGAGACAGGCGCACAACCCCCCCCCCCCCCCCAGCACATTCTTCAGTCCTGCCCCCTTATCAGGATGCACAGACACAGCGCTGGCCGCACGGAGTCATGTTTGCTACAAAGCTTTGGGGGCACAATGGAGGATCTAAAGACAACAGCAGCCCTCATCTATCAAACTGGTCTGGAAATATGAGTCATGATTCTGGAACACAGAAGAAGCATACACTGATGGTTCTGTCACAAAAGATAAGTCAGGCTGGATATAAACAGTGAAGCAAAATGACCAGAAGATTATGGTGCATACAGTAAGTACAACAGGTATTACCATATCACATTTCTGTGTTAACAGTGACAGTCCTTAGCCCTGTCGTAAGTACTATCAGATGGCATTTCTGTGTTAAATCTTCAGTCAGCCCTGTCATAGGTATTATCAGATCACATCCTTTGGAGTTATTTACTGTTTACTGTTCCGCAAGCATAGCTGGTAAGTTGACGGGTCACCAACCCTCAACTCTAGGGCTTGTCTACCTTGTATGCGAAGCTGAATTCGGCGGACTGCGCGGAAGAAACCACTGTGGTTCAACAGGCAGAAAGGCGATTTCAAGCAACGCGTTGTGGAGCGCACAGGGCGTGTCAAGACACAAAAGTCGTCACGGTAATCCACTGCACCCCAATCTATCTCCAGCCATCTCCCCTTCGTCTTGACACTGGACACAGATAGACTGGGACGAGAGAGTGAGGCTGACAACGCGCAACTCTCCCTCACTATAATCAAAGTCAAGCGCAAGTCATGACTTCAAACCCCACAGCGCAACCTCAAGTCCTGTGGTGATGGGCAAGTGGCGAAGGCAGCAGGTGTGGGCACACTGGGAGATGTCAGTCACGAGCCTGCACACAGGCAGCCCAGGGCATGTGGTCGCTCTCTACTGGACGAAGCAGAAATGGAGTTCGGCAGCCCCCTGGTATCTGAGCAGCCATTTTTAGGACTGCACTGCTCACCTCCATAGTAAGAGGAAGGGACTAGAAAAGATGCCCTAAACATTGCCTGCTTTACCTTACCCTGGCCAGCAAACCGTGGCTGGCGGGGTGTCCCTCGCTGCATTTGAACTATGGAGAAAACAAAAACAAAGGTGCTCAACCTCGGCACATGGAACGCGCGAACTCTACTGGATAACACCAAGGCAGACAGACCAGAACGAAGAACTGCACTGGTCGCCAAAGAACTTGCTTGCTACAACGTTGACATAGCAGCACTCAGTGAAACACGCCTAGCAGAAAGGCCAACTTACAGAATGTGGTGGAGGATATACATTCTTCTGGAGTGGACGTAGCAGCAGAAAGCAATGAACGGCGAGAGGCTGGTGTGGGATTTGCCATCAGATCCCCTCTCACCCGTAAACTTGTCAAGCTCCCGGAGGGCATAAACAATCACCTCAAAACACTCCAGCTTCCACTTGGAAACAAGGAGAGTGCAACACTAATCAGCGCATACGCCCCAACAATGACCAACCCAGATGACATCAAGGACAAGTTTTTTCGAAGAACTAGATGCTCTCATCGCAGCAGTCCCACGGTCTGAGAAGCTAATCGTACTCGGGGACTTCAAGGCCAGATTGGAGACTGATCACCAGACCTGGGAAGGGATCATTGGGAGACACGTTATTGGCAATTGTAACAGCAATGGCCTCCTGCTACTCACGACCTTGTCATCACCAACACTATTCCGCCTCCCACCCAACAAGACATCGTGGATGCACCCACGCTCCAAGCATTGGCATCCGATTGATTATGTCATCACCAGGAAGAGAGATGTGCGAGATGTGAGAGTGACGAAGGCCATGTGTGGTGCCAACCGCTGGACTGATCACTGCCTCATCGTGTCAAAGTTTAAACTACACATCCTGCCCATGCGAAGACCCCAAGGTCAGAAGACTGCAAAGAGGCTCAACATCTCCAAGCTCAAGGATAGTAAGTTGCAGAAGATTTCTCCAATGACCTAGATGGCAGGCTGCCCAAGACACGAGAGGATAACCACAGCAGCAGCATTGAAGAGCAGTGGGAGGCCTTCAGAGATGTAGTCCACCTTACTGCCCTTGAACACCTCGGACCAGCAACCCTTAGAAAACCAAGACTGGTTTGATGAGAATGACGCAGGCAGAAGTGCAGACACTGCTGTCAGAGAAACACCAGCTGTTCAGAGCGCACCAGAAGGACCCCCATATCACAAGCTAAGAATGAAAAGCGCAAAACAAAAGTGCAGAAGAGGCTTCGTGAAATGCAGGATGCCTGGTTCAGCAAAAAGGCCAATGAAATCCAGGGCTATTAAGACAGTCATGATACCAAGCATTTCTATGACACTCTGAAGGCTGTGTATGGACCCCAGTCCTCCCCCTCCGGCTCCTCCCCTCTCCTCAATGCAGATGGGACCCAGCTGTTGACAGAAAAGCAGCAGATTCTGGAGAGATGGGCTGACACTTTAACCAGTTCTCAACCGCCCTGCCTCAATCAACGACAAGGCCATTGCACCTACCTCAGCGGAGATCAGGCAAGACTTTGACAAACCCACCCCCCCACCCACCCACCCCCCTCCCCACAGAAGTCAGAAAGGCAATCAAACAACTTGCCAGGATCTGATGTAATCCCTGCCGATGTTTACAAATCAGGAGGCCCAGCCTTGACACAGAAGCTGACACAGCTCTTCCAGTCCATGTGGAATGAAGAGAGGGTCCCACAACAGTTGAAAGATGCCAACATTCTCCACATCTACAAGAGAAAAGGCAACCGCCAGTCCTTCGACAATCACAGAGACATCTCTCTCTTGCCCACAGCTGGGAAGATCTTGGCTTGTGTCCTGCTCAACCACCTTCTACTACACCTTTAACAGGTCTCCCTCCCAGAAAGCCAGTATGGCTTTCGTGCAGAACGTGGAACTGCAGACATATTTGCTGCACGACAGCTCCAGGAAAAATGCCAAGAGCAGGGAAGTGATCTGTTCGTGACCTTTGTCAATCTGACCAAGGCCTTCGATACGGTCAGCAGAGATGGCTTGTGGAAGATCATGGGGAAATTTGGCTGTCCCAGCAGGTTCATTAC
Source organism: Conus betulinus (assembly GCA_016801955.1). Classification (NCBI taxonomy): domain Eukaryota; kingdom Metazoa; phylum Mollusca; class Gastropoda; order Neogastropoda; family Conidae; genus Conus; species Conus betulinus. Next base: position 473,509 of record JADBJO010000554.1, on the reverse strand, counting down.
GATCGTCCGACAGTTCCACAATGGCATGATGGTGAAAGTACTGGATGATGGAGACCAGTCAGAAGCCTTTCCTGTGACCAATGATGTAAAGCAAGGCTGCGTTCTCGCCCCTACACTCTTCAGTATGGCTTTCTCTGCCATGCTGACTGATGCCTTCCGTGACTGCCAGGGTAGTATACACATCAGATACAAAACTGACGGTGGGCTGTTCAACCTCAAGCGACTGCAGGCTGTTACAATGGTGAAAGAGACCGTTATCAGGGACTTCTTGTTTGCTGATGACTGCGCCCTAAATGCCAGCACAGAGCAGATGATGCAGCATGAAATGTACTGCCTCTCACGAGCCTGTGACAACTTCAGTCTCACCATAAGCTCCAAAAAGACCAATGTGATGTATCAACCTGCGCCAGGTAAACCCTACCAGGAACCACACATCACGGTAAAGGGGCAGAACTTACAGACAGTTGACAACTTCACCTATCTGGGCAGTACACTCTCATGAGCTGTGAACACTGACGCAGAGGTCAGGAACAGGATTGCCAAAGCCAGCTCTGTGTTTGAGAGACTCCGTGAAAATGTCTGGGAGCAGAGAGGACTAAGCCTTACCACCAAGCTAAAGGTCTACCATGCAGTGGTACTAACCACTCTCCTCTTGCCAGTGAGACCTGGACAAGTGGCAGGACAAAGTCCTGGACACTGAAGTCTTTTTTTTTTTTTTTTTTTCTTTGCTGTCCCAACCTCTGCGCCACCTCAGAGGCAGTGCACCCACGCCGCTCATTCCGACACCCCCGTCCACAGCCACAGCCCAGCCGGTCCCGCCGCAGCCCCAGCACCGGCAATCCACAGGGAGCAGTCAATATCAAGTCGTCAAGAGGCAACCCACCGGAGGAGACACTGCACTGCTGCCGAGTCACTTCAGTGGTGTTCAGTGGTGCCTGTTCTGATCTAACATACGCAGGACACCACCTACTAAGCCCCCTACTGACGACAATAATTGCTTAGTCGCGGAGCCGGCATGAGTGAGCTCTCCTCCGGAGGGCGCCACCACGTCCGTCCAACGACAGTCCCCCCATGGACTTGCCGATATACCGGTGACCCGGACGGAACCAAACCAAGGCCACAGACGTGGAGAGGACATCGAAACTGAGGTCACCATGAGAGCAAGGCATGAAGGCCCACAGAATTTGAGACTTTTTTTTTTTTTTTTTTTTTTAATGCTGATCGATGAGAATGAGGATGATTAAGATGATGCTACGGATTTCCCATTTCGGTCTGAGACTACATGACAGGCTGTACTCTACGCTTCCTTTCATAATATATCCCGGCGTCAACCACGCCCGAGAGATACAGACACCTGCATTGTTGGTCAGGAAATTTGAGCAACACTCTCAGAAACGCATCCATTAAGTGGATGAAACTCGACTGTGTGGTCCCAGTCTTCCCAACTGAGCCCGCAACAAACTCAACTCTGGGTAGGAGCCGGTCTGGGCAGAAAAACCCACATGACTTCTGATGGGATTCGAACCCACGACCTCCCAGCCGGGAGTCCGCGACGCTAACCACTTCGCCACTGCGGCTGGTGACACTGAAGTCTTGGAAAGGGCCAGCAACCCCAGAATCTACACTCTCCTTCAGAAATCCTGAGCCAGATGGGCTGGCCACATCCTCAGAAAGCCAGATGGTCAACTGCCGAAACACTGCTGTACGGAAAACCGAGTCAGGGCAAGCACAAAAGTTGGGGGGCAGAAGAAATGTTTCAAGGACTGCCTCAAAGTGTCCCTCAAAGGTCTGAACATCAACCTCAACACCTTGGAGTCACTTGCCCTGGACCGCCCAGCCTGGCAAAGCAGCATCACAAAGGGTGCATGTACATCAGAGAACAGACGCACAGCAGAAGCTGAGAGAAAAAGAGCTGCGCGCAAGGCCAGAGCTACCTCTACCTCCACTGTAGCACCCACCCACGTGTCCCATATGCGGGCATTCCTTCTGGGCAGATTGGCCTCACACTCAGCGATCTTCCATCTGAGATTGAAGTCTTGATCATCTTCAAAATCGAAGAACGAACAACATTACTGTTCCCTGCCTCATTTCATATTCTTTTTATTGTGATAGTCTTCAGTCAGCCTGTGATAAATATTATCAAATCACATTTCTGTGTTAACAGCAATGGTCCTTAGCCCTGCCACAAGTATTATCAGATCACATTTCTGTGTTAACAGTGACAATCCGGTCATAAGTATTATCAGATCACATTTTTGTGTTAACAGTGACAATCCTCAGCCACGTCATAAGTATTATCATATCACATTTCTGTGTTAATGGTAACAATCCTCAGCCCGGTCGTAAGTATTATCAGATCACATTAAATTTTGTGTGTTAACCGGGACAATCCTTAGCCCGGTCATAGGTATTATCAGATCACATTTCTGAGTTTACAGTGACAATCCTCAGCCCTGTCGTAAGTATTATCAGATCACATTTCTGTGTTAACAGTGACAATCTTCAGCCCCGTTGCAAGTACTATCAGATCACATTTCTGTGTTAACAGTGACAATCCTTAGCCCGGTCATAAGCATTATCAGATCACATTTCTGAGTTAACAGTGACAATCCTCAGCCCTATCGTAAGTATTATCAGATCACATTTCTGTGTTAACAGTGGCAATCCTCAGCCCTGTCGTAAGTATTATCAGATCACATTTCTGTGTTAACAGTGGCAATCCTTAGCTCTGTTGTAAGTATTATCAGATCACATTTCTGTGTTAACAGTGACACTCCTCAGTCAGCTGTGTCTTCTGTACAGCTGTCAAACAGTACGACTCACTGCTGCTCAGTCAGCTGTGTCTTCTGTACAGCTGTCAAACAGTACGACTCACTGCTGCTCAGTCAGCTGTGTCTTCTATACCGCTGTCAAACAGTACGACTGACTGCTGCTCAGTCAGCTATGCCTTCTATACCACTGTCAAACAGTACGACTCACTGCTGCTATACTGGGGTGCCCGAAACGCAATGAGCTGACAACATTGTCCTATCTTCCTTGTCATTATCCTTCTTTGCTGGTGGTTCTGATACAGAATTTCTCTTGCTCCTGGTTGTATTCTTCTCCTCTGCTCATTTGTCTTCTCATTTGCTAGCTGATGTTTTTTCTCTTCTACTTTTTTCACCTTCGTCTTCTTATTTGAGAGCCGATTCTTCGATCTAATCCGCCACGAAAGTTATAAAATCACCATATCTCTTCTGTTCTATTCCATGGACTATCATTCCTGTCTTCTCTCTATCGGCACCTCTTCCCCTCCACACCCCAGCTACAGTCATCTTCGGTAACTGGCTCCCTCTTCTCTCTCTTTCTCTCTCTCTCTCTCTCCACAGGTTGAATTGGGATTTCCAGAAACGGACAATGACCCACAACAACAAATACATGGATTGACTGGCAAGGCCTTGACAGAGAAAAGTGCCTCGAATAGAAGTGAGACTGTTTTACCACATCTTTGAAGCAAATTGAAAAAGAAGAAGAAGAAGAAGACGAGCAGGAGGAGGAAGAGGAGGAGGAGGAGGTGGTAAGGTGATGTTGCTTATAGCCCAACTGACTGGAAAGGGCCATTCATCACAGCTGTCACCGCGTTTGAAGTCAACTCACAAGTCGTTAACAAAATATATATATATATATATTCACACAACCCCTTAAAACAAATCTTTTAAAAACACATTGGAAATTTTGTTAAAAATCTTTCCTCCGTACAATATTAGAACAGATTAAAAAAAAAAATGTTAATCTCTTTCAGTAATTCAAAGATCACATCAGGTCGGACATCTCTGAACAAGGTTTCCATTCAATTGCTGTAAAATGTTTATGCGATGATGATGATGATAATGATGATGATGATGGTGATGGTGATGGTGATGACGATGACAGATCAAGGAAAAGAATTTTTTTTTAAAGCAGAAAATACATCAACTCAAAAAAGAAAAGGAGCGCAGAAACCTTGCCAAGTACTGAGCCTGCTCACCCATCTGCGCCCAGGCAATTTGTCCCCCCTTGATGACCATTTCCGGGCTTGGCCCCAAAGAAGGCAGGCTTCCACAGCACTAGATCCGCCAGTTTGTTCCCCTTGACAGGAAACAGCAATGAGGCTTTGAAGAACAATCAATGAATTACCAAGAAAACATATATCTTAAAAAAAAAATTAAAAAGCAACAGAAACAGATTTTTAAATGAATGCACAGACATATAGAGAGAACAGAAATTCAAATGATGATTTAAAAATACACTGGTGTCAAAGTGGGGCGATTGCAGGCTGAAATTGAAACAAGAGAAATGACAGAATAAACACCCATGTGAGACTATCAAGATGAAGAATGAACAGTCACTTCCCTCTTTGATCAGCGTGCAAAATTTGGTCTTGGGTGAACAACTAAAACTACGGAATAGAACTGAGGTCGAGGGGAGACAATGCAGGTTAACATGATAATACTTATGATGACATAATTATTATAATAATAATCATGATGATTATGATAATGATAATACTAACAATAATAACAACAACAACAAAAACAACACTGACAATAATGATAGAAATAACTGCGGCACTAATAATTTTTAGTAACAGAATCAGAAGGGAAAGGGGAGGAATGTGGGAGTACTTACAATAACATCTTTATGGCAGGAATAATGATGATATTAATGCTACTCATCATCATTATCATCATGATAATGATGGTGAAAACAAGAAGAAGAAGAAGGATCGGTTCTCGGGTCCTTTTCTTCTTCTTTTTTTTTTATCTCGTTAATGATCTCCCCTTTCATATCAAAGGCTCATGTGAACTCTTTGTAGATGATTCATCAATCTACTCTAACCATTCTGACCAAATGTTCTATCTATTAGATTAATACAAGAGAATGTTATCAACTGGTAAACTGGTCTGAACTGATCTGAATTTACGTATTCCTTAATGAACAGAGAACAAAGTATATGACTTAGCATCAACAGACCAAATTTAAGTAATGTTCTCTCTCTCTTTCTCTGTGTGTGTGTGTGTGTGTGCGAGTGTGTGTGTGTGTGTATATGTATATATATATATATATATATATATATTTTTTTTTATATATATATATATATATAAACATGCTATCTGTGGCTCGGGTTGCTTGCTGTGGTCTGTTAGGGGGAATTCGCTGACAAAGAGTTCCATTTATGCCTGCAGTTATTTACTATTTCTACTTTTGTATTCAAAGTTGCTAAATAGGGTTTACATAGTATTAACCATTTTTCTGTGGAACACGTGTATAAACCATACAAAAAACCCAACGACACACCCATTTACGTAAATATCAAAAGCAACCACCCATCTATGCTAAAAACTATACCCAATGGTATAAACAAGAGACTATCCAACCTGTCATGCAACGAAACAGTATTCAATAATGCAGCAGCAGAATACCAAGAAGCGTTGCAAAAAAGTGGTTACAATTACAAACTACAATACAGCCCAGACAACAACATGAACAGAAATAAGAAAAACAGGAAAAGGAAGGTCATATAGTATAAACCCCATATGACGGAAGAGTAAAAACAAACGCAGGAAAGAATTCTTTAAAATACTGACAACATCATTCCCAAAAGAACACAAACTGTTCAAAATATTCAACAAAAAACACCATCAAACTATCATACTCATGTATGTCCAACCTCAAAAACATCATTGATTCATCCAACAAAATGAAAAGCAACAAAGCAAAGAAGGGTGATGAAGGATATCTTGCAATTGCACTAAAAAAAAAAACAGTGCCCCCCGAAGCAACAAATGCCTTTACAATAATATTGTATACCAAGCTACTGTAACATCAGAAAATGAAAAGAAACATATATAGGGATTACTGAAAACCACTTCAAAACTAGATACGCAAACCACAAACAGTCATTCAATAAAGAAAAATACAAAACCAAATGGAACTGAGTAAATACATTTAGAGACTTAACGATAAAGAGACTTAACGATATAAAAAAAAAAAAAACTACAGCATATCATTGAAAATCATAAAAAGAGCACACACCGTACAACAATATTTTTTAAAAAATGCAACTTCTGTTCCACAGAAAAAATGTTAATACTATGTAAACCCTATTTAGCAACTTTGAAAACAAAAGTAGAAATAGTAAATAACTGCAGGCATAAATGGAAGTCTTTGTCAGCGAATTCCCCCTGAACAGACCACAGCAAGCAACCCAAGAGCCACAGATAGCATGTGCAATGAATGTAATTGACCCACATGCACAAAAATGAAATCAGGACCCGCAAGCTATATAACACCGACAGCGCGACCCCCAAAAATATCCTGAAGAGAGCGAAAGCTTGAAACAAGGTTGTAGAGATATTTTTAATACTTCTACATTTTAATACCCTCATTTTAAGAGATGTTGCTCCCCAGGTGGTTGAGCTTTTTTGAAATCTCGAAGGGCACATTGATACTATTTATGATATATATATATATACATATACATATATATTACAGGTTTAAGCAAACGTGTATCTCAAAAAGTCTTCCTGCTTGAAAAAAATCATATATTTTCTAGACATAAACGCACGTAAACACTTTTACCACGCATATGTCCTGTCATCTATCGATTATGCCTCAAGCATGTACGATTCTTGTAGTGTTAACTCATTGAAACCTTGACATAAAGTCCATACAAATCTTAAATAAATGTCAGCGAACCGCCCAGAGAACGTGGACAAAACGAGTCACAAGACAAAGCACAACGCGTTTCGACCACTTAGGTCTTCTTCAGGTGAAACAAAAATGAAACAAATAACGAAAATGCACTTAGCTTTGATCGCTTCAGATTGCTTCTGTGTTCAGCGCAAGGAGAAGGCGTTGAATTCAATGCCTTCTTCCTTGCGCTGAACACAGAAGCAATCTGAAGCGATCAAAGCTAAGTGCATTTTCGTTATTTGTTTCATTTTTGTTTCACCTGAAGAAGACCTAAGTGGTCGAAACGCGTTGTGTGCTTGTCTTGTGACTCGTTTGTCCATGTTTCTCTGGGCGGTTCGCTGACATTTATTTAAGATTTGTTTATATTTCCGCCTGCAGTCGTTTCACTTTGCAACTAGATAAAGTCCATAAGCAAGCTCTGAAAGGGAAACTTATAAAATCAGTTTTAATAAACTCCACAGGACTATATCAAGCTACATTTACTACCTTTTACACACAAACTTCAGTATAATAAATCAATAATGATGTATTGAATTATAAACGGCTTTGCACCTTCTATATTAACTGCAAAATTTCAGTTAAATCAGTCAAGATACACCAGTAATATACTACTCCGAAAACCCACAAGTGATCTATTCAAAATTAGAAAATTAGTCTTGCTTACTCAGGTGAAAGGCTTTGAAACTCTTAACCAAACATTAAACAAAAATGCAGCATTGGCCGTTTTAAAGCAGCCTATAAAAACTAACTATTTCAGGCAACAAGTCAATCATAGATCAACATCATCGACATAAATATCTTATCTTATTAAGCAACATTAGTTCACCATCTTACAATGGCGCACATGTGCGTGCATGCGTGTGTGTGTGTACACCAATTTTTACTCGCTATCCCACCTCCCTCTGCATTCCTCCAATCCCGCTCATTTCCAAAGAAATATTAGACTTGGGCTGTTCCGCACAACAACAGCAATGATATGGTCTGTTTTCATCCAGGACAATAACGTGTACCTGTACGGAGCCAATCAGATGTGACATGCCATGGGCAATGGCGGGGTTGATGGTGTACTTGGCCACGTAGCGTTTGATGCGCACATTGTCGTTGTCTCCCTGAACAGTCACAGCACAGGCTTTCCCATCATCCTATCACACCATGCCTTGATGCATCACAGTGATCATCATACCATGTGTTGATACATCACAGTGATCATCCTATCATACCATGCGATACATTACAGTGACATCATACAATGTGTTGATATATCACAGTGATCATACTATCACACCATGTGTTGATACATCAAAGTGATCATCCTATCACACCATGTGTTGATACATCACAATGATCATCCTTTCACACCATGTGCTGATACATCACAGTGAATATACTATCACACCATGCGATACATCACAGTGACATCATACAATGTGTTAATATATCACAGTGATCATACTATCACTACATGTGTTGATACACTACAGTCATTATCCTATAACACTATGTGTTTATACATCAGTTATCATCCTATCACACCATGTGTTGATACATAACAGTGAACGTACTATCACACCATGTGTTGATACATCACAGTGAGCATACTATCACACCATGTGTTGATACATCACAGTGATCATCATACCATGTGTTGATACATCACAGTGATCATCATATCCTATCACACCATGTGTTGATACATCACAGTGATCATCCTATCACAACATGTGTTGATACATCACAGTGATCATCACACCATGTGCTGGTACATCGCAGTGATTATCATGCTGTGTTGATACATCACAGTGAACATCCTATCACACCATGTGTCGATACTTCACAGTGATCATCATACCATGTGTTGGTAAATCACAGTGATTATCATGCCACGTGTTGATACATCATTCTGATCATCTTATATCATACCATGTGTTACACATCAAGTGATCGCCCTATCACACCATGTGTTGATACATCACAGTGATCATCATACCATGTTTTGCTACATCCCAGTGATCATAAAACCATGTGTTGATACATCACAGTGATCATCATGCCATGTGTTGATACATCACAGTGATTATCATGCCATGTGTTTCATAAATCACAGTGATCATTATATCATGTGCTGATACATCACAGATCATCATACCATGTGTTGATACATCACAGTGATTATCATGCCATGTGTTGATACATCACAGTGATCATCATACTAAGTGCTGATACATCACAGTGATCATCCCATTATATGATACCATGTGCTGATACACTACAGTGATCATCCTATCAGATCATACCATGTATTCATACATCACAGTGATCATCCTATCACACCACGTGTTGATACGTCACAGTGATCATCCTATCACACCACATACATTGCAGTGATCATCCTATCACACCATGTGTTGATACATCGCAGTGATCATCATAACATGTGTTCATACATCACAGTGATCATCCTATCACACTACATGTTGATACATCACAGTGATCATCCTATCAGATCATAGCATGTGTTTCATACATCACAGTGATCATCCTATCACACCACATGCTTATACATCACAGTGATCATCCTATCACATCATGTGTTGATACATCACAGTGATCATCAAACCATGTGTTAATACATCACAGTGATCATCCTACCATACCATGTGTTGATACATCACTGTGATCATCATACCATGTGTTGATACATCACAGTGATTATCATGCCATGTGTTTTGGTACATCACAGTGATCATCCTACCATACCATGTTGATACATCACAGTGATCATCATACCATGTGTTGGTACATCACAGTGATCATCCTACCATACCATGTGTTGATACATCACAGTGATCATCATACCATGTGTTGGTACATCATAGTGATCATCCTACCATACCATGTGTTGATACACCGCGGTGATCACCATACCATATGTTGATACATCACAGTGATCATCCTATCGTACCATGCGTTGATACATCACAGTGATCATCATACCATGTGTTGATACACCACAGTGATCATCACACATGTGATGATACATCAAGTGATCATCATACCATGTGTGATACATCACAGTGATCATCCTATCATACCATGTGTTGATACACATCACAGTGATCATCATACCATGGGTTGATACATCACAGTGATCATCCTATCATACCATGTGTTGATACATCACAGTGATCATCGTACCATGTGTTGATACATCACAGTGATCATCACACCATGTGTTGATACATCACAGTGATCATCATACCATGTGCTGATACATCACAGTGATCATCCTATCACACCATGTGTTGATACATCACAGTGATCATCATACCATGTGATCATCACAGTGGTCATCTTACCATGTGTTGATACATCACAGTGATCATCCTATCACACCATGTGTTGATACATCACAGTGATCATCATACCATGTGATCATCACAGTGGTCATCTTACCATGTGTTGATACATCACAGTGATCATCCTATCATACCATGTGTTGATACATCACAGTGATCATCGTACCATGTGTTGATACATCACACTGATCATCACACCATGTGTTGATACATCACAGTGATCATCATACCATGTGTTGATACATCACAGTGATCATCCTATCACACCATGCGTTGATACATCACAACGATCAGCATACCATGTATTGATGCACCACTGTGATCATCCTATCACACCATGTGTTGATACATTACAGGGATTATCTCATGTCATATAGTTGATGTGACATTATCATCACCCCATGTCCCAATGGTGATGCATTGACATATGATAATGATTATTCTATGTCCTATTTGTGATGTATTGATCTATGATATGGTCATCCTATGTCCTGTTGGTGATGTATTGATGCACGATAATGATCATCCATTTCCTATTGTGATGTACTGATTTATGATAATGATCATTCCATGTCTTATTGTGATGTATTGATGTATAATAATAATTATTCCATGTCCTATTGTGATGTATTGATCTATGATAATGATCATCAACCCATGTCCTCTTGTGATAAATTGATGTATGATAATGATCATCCCATGTCCTATTGGTGATGTATTAATGTATGATCTTGATAATTATATGTCCTCTTGTGATGTATTGATGTATGATAATGATCATCCCATGTAATATTGGCGATATCTGACATAACCAACCCATGTCCTATTGGTGATGTACTGATGTATCCCAATGATAATTCCTTGTCCTGTTGGTGATGTACTGATGTATCGCAATGATTATTCCACGTCCTATCGTGATGTATCGATGTATTACAATCATCACCCCATGTATGTCCTGTTGGTGATGTATCACAATGATCATCTCAAGTTATACTGATGATGTAGCTTAATGATTATCCCATGTTCTATTGATGTATTACAATGATCAACCCATACTCTATTGGTGATGTGTTACAATGATCATCCCATGTTATATCAATGATGTAGCTTAATGATTATCCCATGTTCTATTGATGTTTCACAATGATTGACATATACAATTATCACCCCATGTATGTCCTGTTGGTGATGTATCATAATGATCATCTCAAGTTATATTGATGATGCAGCTTAATAATTATCCCATGTTCTATTGATGTATTACAATGATCAATCCATGTTCTATTGATGATGTATTACAATCATCACCCCATGGTTTACCGTTGATGTAGCACAATGATTATCCCATATTCTCTTGGTAATGTATCACATGATAATCCCATGTTCTATTGGTGATGTCGCACTATGATTATCCCATGTCCAACTGGTAACCTAACACAATGATCATGCCTGCATACTGGTGATGTAACAATGATCATGCCGTGTATACTGATGTTGTAACAATGATCGTGTCATGCATACTGGTGATGTAACAATGATCATGTCGAGTAAACGGGTGATTTTAAGATGATGATGCCATGTATACTGGTGATATTGCCTAACAATGATCATGCCATGTACAGATAGATTGACTGATAGATAGATAGATAGATGTGTGTGTGTGTGTGTGTGTGTGTGTACACGTATGATTGTGTGTGTAAATGTGCGCATGTGCATGTCTTTATGCATGTATGCGTGTATGTGCGTATGTACGTGTGTATGTCTTACCTTCTCCTCAGGCTGTCACAGGCCTGTCTCACTTAAGTGTTTTCCCTACACTCAAGAGAAGTTTGTTTTTATATACCTAGCACTTCCGCACTCACACACACGCACTCTACCTTACCTGGTCAGTCCAGACTCGGCTTGGGGGTTTCGTCAAGGTTCTCTCCCAAACCCTTCACTGACATGAACTACGAAGTAAGGTCTAGTCTAGGTCACTGTCTTCTAGGTCAGTCTGCGATGCACTCTGTCCAAGCTGTCCACATTCGGCTCGGCAGAGGGTCTGCAGCTGGTGCACTGCCTTTCTGTCGATGTCCACCTCCGGGCCCAGCAGTGGTACTGTCAAAGCCGTCCTAGCCGTTGTAACCGTCTATAGCTGTACTGTCGCAGTGCTAGGGCAAAACTGTCTCCTGTTGACTGGAGGCCCTAGCACTGTCTGTCACTAGTGTTACTGTCACTGTAGTACGACATAGCTCCTTAGCTAACAAGTCAGCTAGTCTGCTCTCTCCTCAAAGCCGAGTGTTGAGCTCCTTAGCTAACTACAAGTTAGCTAGTCCCGCTCTCTCCTGAAGGCCGAGTGTCGAACTCCCTAGCCAACTATAAGTTAGCTAGTCCGCTCTCTTCAAGCTCCCGTGTCGTAATGCCGGAGTTCATCTGCTCGTTTACCTGAGTGTCAGTGAACACTTCTCACGCAAGGTGCACTTCCGTTGAGCTCGCCTATGTGCGCAGAAACCGTGCGTCACTACATTTACCCTCTCCTCAGCAGTGTGTGACATCAACGTAAATTATGACGTCAACTTGAAATACATAGGATGATGACGTGAAAAGAAAAACAGGAGCGAACGAGAAAGAAAAACGATGAGATCTGAGTCCGGCCTGGAACTGTATTTGTTTTCGTTCGTCGTTGTCTCCGTGAAGTGACGTGGACAGGCTGACCGCCAGGTCGGTAGTGCATCGTAGTTTGCTGTACCGTATAGGACTTCGCTTCAACTGTGTTAGTCGGTAGTTCGAGGTAGTTTGTAGTACCCTGCAGAACTTCGCTTCAACTGTATTCGTAGGCGGCTTTGCTTGCCGGTGTAACCATCTATTTTAACTCACCTCCACTTTTTAACTCCCCAGGAGTTAGAATTAGCACGTGCCAATTTCAGCTCCTTGGGAGTTAAAACAAACCACGCCAGAATGACTCCCCCCCCCCCCCCCCCCCCCCCCCCATGTTTTAGATTAACTCCCCCACACAAAACATTCAGTTTTATGCGTTAGTCATGATGTGAGAAATAAACATTTAATATACTCGCCCCTCCCTCTATCTCTCTCTCTGTCTCCGTCTCACCGCCCCCCCCCCCCCCCCCCTTCAGTCTCCCTCTCACTCTCCTTGCTTGTCTGTCAGCCTTTTTGCTTGTCTATCTGTCTCTCTCTCCCTCTCTCTTTGCTTTTCTCTCTGTCTGCCTGTCTATTTGTAAATCTATCTCAGCGTCTCGTCTCTAGTGTCTCCCCTCACTACCCCTCTCTCTGTCTGTCTGTTTTTCTTTTACACCCCCCCCCCCCCCCCCCCCCCCCCCCCCCCTCTCTCTCTCTCTGTGTCTCTCTCTGCATGCTTCTAGTTAGTGTTTTTTTTTTGTTTTTTTACTTAGCCTAAGAGATCTTTATCCTTGTCAAGTAAAGTTTTCAAGTGTTATGTGTCAAGTGTCTCTCTGCAGTGTGTGTGTGTGTAGGGGGGGGCAGTCCTGGCATAAGACCAGAAATGACTCCCCCTTCTATTTTTTAACTCCCCAGGAGTCAATCTGGATGAACATTTCTTGATCGAAAGTAACTTCCTGGCACGTGCGTATTTTAACTCTACACGGGGGGGGGGGGGAGTCATTCTGGCCTTATGCCAGGACTGCTCCCCCCACCCCACCCCCACCCCCCACACACACTGCAGAGAGACGCCTGACGCATGACACTTGAAAACTTTACTTGACAAGATAAAGATCTTAGGCTAACACAAAAGCCTGATAATCCAATCTGTCTTCGATAAACACTAATAATAGTAAACAAAGCTGACTAGAAGCATGCAGAGAGAGAGAGAGAGAGGGGGGGGAGGGGGAGAGTAAAAGAAAGAAAGAAAAAACACAGAGAGGGGGAGTGGGGGGAGACACTAGAGACAGAGATACCGAGATAGATAAACAAATAGACAGGCAGACAGAGAGAAAAGCAAAGCGAGAGGGAGAGAGATTAAAAGAGACAGACAGACAAGCAAAAAGACAGACAGACAAGCAAGGAGAAGGACAGAGTGAGCGAGAGACTGAAAGAAAGTTTGGGGGGGGGGGGGGGGGGGGGAAGACAGAGAGAGGGAGACAGAAAGAGGGGGAGGGAGGGAGGGGGGTGTAATTTAATGTTTATCTCTCATAATCGTGACTAACACATAAAACTGAATGTTTTGTTGTGGGGGAGTAATCTAAAACAGGGGGGGGGGGAGTCATTCTGGCGTGATAAATTGGCACGTGCTAATTCTAACTCCTGGGGAGTTAAACAGTGGAGGGGAGTTAAATGGATCGTTACACCGGGTTGGCGCGCCATAGAATGTAATGTGGGCTCGGTGCAGCCAAGTATATGGACTGTGTCTGTTGGGACACTACTGATGGTACTAGCAAGGTCTATGGTAATGAGAATTATAATATATATGATATGATATATTGCTATCCGATGGTTAAAGCTCCCGATGTATTGATATCTGACACTGTTAAAACTCCCTGTGCATTAATTAGTTTATGTGAAGTATTGCTCTGCACACTGTGTGGTGGCGTACTGATTTTATGCCTATCAATCTATACCAATGATTTATAGTGATATATGTTTATAATGTTTTGATGGTTCAGGCAGTATATAATGAAAGAAACCTAACTTACGAGTTGCCTGGCTGTCCACGTTTTTGTATGGTGTGGGTAAGGAATAATCATTACACGCATCCAAACTTTTAAAACTGAGAGTCAGACAGTCATACAGACAACACCACACCACACCATCCGTAACAGACACAACCCTGTCTTACCTTCTCAGGCACTCACAGCCCTGTCTAACCTTCTCCTCAGGCAGTCACAGCCCTGTTTTACCTTCTCAGGCACTCACAATCCTGTCCTACTTTCTCCTCAGGCAGTCACAGTATTGTCTCACCTTCTCCTCAGGCAGTCACAACCCTGTCGTACCTTCTCCTCAGGCACTCACAGCCCTGTCTTACCTTTCTCAGGCAGTCCCAACCCTGTCTTAGGTTCTCCTCAGGCACTCACAGCCCTGTCTTACCTTCTCCTCAGGCAGTCACAACCCTGTCTTACGTTCTCCTCAGGCACTCACAGCCCTGTCTTACATTCTCCTCAGGCACTCACAGCCCTGTCTTACCTTATCCTCAGGCAGTCACAGTACTGTCTTATCTTCTCCTCAGGCAGTCACAACCCTGTCTTACCTTCTCAGGCACTCACAGCCCTGTCTTACCTTCTCCTCAGTCACAGCCCTGTCTTACCTTCTCAGGCAGTCACAACCCTGTCTTACCTTCTCTCAGGCAGTCACAGCCCTGTCTTACCTTCTCCTCAGGCACTCACAGCCCTGTCTTACTTTCTCCTCAGGCAGTCACAACCCTGTCTTACCTTCTCCTCAGGCACTCACAGCCCTGTCTTACCTTATCCTCAGGCACTCACAGCCCTGTCTTACCTTCTCCTCAGGCAGTCACAACTCTGTCTTACCTTCTCCTCAGGCACTCACAACCCTGTCTTACCTTGTCAGGCAGTCACAACCCTGTCTTACCTTCTCAGGCAGTCACAGCCCCGTCTTACCTTCTCAGGCAGTCACAACCCTGTCTTACATTCTCCTCAGGCACTCACAACCCTGTCTTACCTTCTCCTCAGGCAGTCACAGCCCTGTCTTACCTTCTCAGGCAGTCACAGCCCTGTCTTACCTTCTCCTCAGGCAGTCACAGCCCTGTCTTACCTTCTCAGGCAGTCACAGCCATGTCTTACCTTCTCCTCAGGCAGTCAGAGCCCTGTCTTACCTTCTCCTCAGGCAGTCACAACCCTGTCTGACCTTCTCCTCAGGCAGTCAGAGCCCTGTCTTACCTTCTCCTCAGGCAGTCACAACCCTGTCTTACCTTCTCCTCAGGCACTCACAACCCTGCCTTACCTTCTCCTCAGGCACTCACAACCCTGTCTTACCTTCTCCTCAGGCAGTCACAGCCCTGTCATACCTTCTCTTCAGGCAGTTACAGCCCTGTCTTGCCTTCTCCTCAGACAGTCACAGCCCTGTCTTACCCTTCTCTTCAGGTGGTCACACCTGTCTTACCTTCTCCTCAGGCACA
This sequence comes from Conus betulinus, assembly GCA_016801955.1. Lineage (NCBI taxonomy): Eukaryota > Metazoa > Mollusca > Gastropoda > Neogastropoda > Conidae > Conus > Conus betulinus. Next base: position 457,357 of record JADBJO010000554.1, on the reverse strand, counting down.
CACAGCCCTGTCTTACCTTCACAGGCAATCACAGCCCGGTCTTACCTTCTCCTCAGGCACTCACAGCCCTGTCTTACCTTCTCCTCTGGCAGTCACAACCCTGTCTTACCTTCTCAGGCAGTCAGCTCTGTCTTACCTTCTTCTCCTCAGGCAGTCACAACCCTGCCTTACCTACTCAGGCGCGCTCACAGCCCTGTCTTGCCTTCTCCTCTGGCAGTCACAGCCCTGACTTACCTTCTCAGGCACTCACAGTCCTGGCTTACCTTCTCCTCAGGCAGTCACAACCCTGTCTTACCTTCTCCTCAGGCAGTTCCAGCCCTGTTTACCTTCTCCTCAAGCACTCGCATCCCTGTCTTACCTTCTCTAAAGGCAGCCACAGCCCTCTCTTACCTTCTGCTCAGGCAGTCACAGCCCCTGTCTTACCTTCTCAGGCACTCACAGCCCTGTCTTACCTTCTCCTCAGGCAGTCACAGCCCTGTCTTACCTTCTCCTCAGGCAGTCACAGCCCTGTCTTACCTTCTCCTCAGGCACTCACAGCCCTGTCTTACCTTCTCCTCAGGCACCTACAGCTCTGTCTTACCTTCTCAAATAGTCACACCCCCGTCTTACCTTCTCCTCAGGCACTCACAGCCCTGTCTTTCCTTCTCCTTAGGCACTCACAGCCCTATCTTACCTTCTCCTCTGGCAGTCACAGTTCTGTCTTACCTTCTCCTCAGGCAGTCACAACCCTGTCTTACCTTCTCAGGCACTCGTAGCCCTGTCTTACCTTCTCCTGAGGCAGTCACAGACCTGTCTTACCTTCTCAGACAGTAATATCCCTGTCTTACCTTCTCCTCAGGCACTCACAACACTGTATTACTTTCACAGGCAGTCACAGCCCTGTCTCACCTTCTCCTCAGCACTCACAACCCTGTCTTTCCCTTCTGTCAGGCAGTCACAGCCCTGTCTTACCTTCTCCTCAGGCAGTCACAGCTCTGTCTTACCTTCTCCTCAGGCAGTCACAACAACCTGTCTTACCGTCTCAGGCACACTCACAGCCCTGTCTTACCTTCTCTTCAGGCAGTCACAGACCTGTCTTACCTTCTCAGACAGTCACAACTCTGTCTTACCTTCTCCTCAGGCACTCACAGCCCTGTCTTACCCTCTCCTCGGGTACTCACAGCACTGTCTTACCTTCTCAGGCAGTCACAGCCGTGTCTTACCTTCTCCTCAGGCAGTCACAACCCTGTCTTATCTTCTCAGGCACTCAAGCCCTGTCTTACATTCTCCTCAGGTAGTCACAACCCGTCTTACTTTCTCCTCAGGCAGTCACAGCTGTGTCTTACCTTCTCAGACAGTCACAGTACTTCTCCTCAGGCAGTCACAACCCTGTCTTACATTCTCAGGCACTCGCAGTCCTGTCTTACCTTCTCAGGCACTCACAGCCCTGTCTTTCCTTCTCCTCAGGCAGTCACAGCCCTGTCTTACCTTTTCCTCAGGCAGTCACAACCCTGTCTTCACTTCTCAGGCACTCACAACCCTGTCTTACCTTCTCGTCAGGCAGTCACAACCCTGTCTTACCTTCTCAGGCAGTCACAGCCCTGTCTTACCTTTTCCTCAGGCAGTCACAGTACTGTCTTACCATCTCCTCAAGCAATAACAGCCCTGTCTTACCTTCTCAGGCACTCACAGCCCTGTCTTTCCTTCTCCTCAGGCAGTTACAGCCCTGTCTTACCTTTTCCTCAGGCAGTCACAACCCTGTCTTCACTTCTCAGGCACTCACAGCCCTGTCTTACCTTCTCCTCAGGCAGTCATAGCCTGTCTTACCTTTTCAGACAGTCACACAACTCTGTTTTATCCTCTCCTCAGGCACTCACAGCCCTGTCTTTCCTTCTCCTCAGGCACTCACAGCACTGTCTTACCTTCTCAGGCACTCACAGCCCTGTCTTACCTTCTCCTCAGGCACTCACAGCACTGTCTTACCTTCTCAGGCACTCACAGCCCTGTCTTACCTTCTCAGGCACTCACAGCCCTGTCTTACCTTCTCCTCAGGCACTCACAGCCTGTTTTACCTTCTCTCAGGCACTCACAGCCCCTGTCTTAACTTCTCCTCAGGCGCTCACAGTCCTGTCTTACCTTCTCAGGCAGTCACAGCCCTGTCTTACCTTCTCTTCAGGCACTCACAGTCCTGTCTTACCTTCTCCTCAGGCAGTGACAACCCTGTCTTACCTTCTCCTCAGGAAGTCACAGCCTGTCTTACCTTATCCTTAGGCACTCACAGCCCTGTCTTACCTTCTCCTCAGGCAGTCACAGCCCTGTCAACCCTGTCATACATTCTCTTTACAGGCAGTCACAGCCCTGTCTTACCTTCTCCTCAGGCAGTCACAACCCTGTCATACATTCTCTTCAGGCAGGCAGTCACAGCCCTGTCTTACCTTCTCAGGCACTCACAACCTGTCTTACTTCTTAGGCAGTGACAGCCCTGCCTTACCTTCTCAGGCAGTCATAACCCTGCCTTACATTCTCTTAAGGCAGTCACAGTACTGTCTTAGCTTCTCCTCAGGCAGTCACAGCCCTGTCTTACCTTCTCAGGCACTCACAGCCCTGTCTTACCTTCTCCTCAGGCAGTCACAGCCCTGTCTTACCTTCTCCTCAGGCAGTCACAACCCTGTCTTACCTTCTCAGGCAGTCAAAGCCCTGTCTTACCTTCTCCTCAGGTAGTCACAGCCCTGTCTAACCTTCTCCTCAGGCAGTCACAACCCTGCCTTACATTCTCTTCAGGCAGTCGTAACCCTGCCTAACCTTCTCAGGCAGTCACAACCCTGCCTTACCTTCTCAGGCAGTCACAACCCTGCCTTACATTCTCTTCAGGCAGTCACAACCCTGCCTTACCTTCTCAGGCAGTCACAACCCTGCCTTACATTCTCTTCAGGCAGTCACAACCCTGCCTTACCTTCTCAGGCACTCACAACCCTGCCTTACGTTCTCTTCAGGCAGTCACAAGCCTGCCTTACATTCTCAAACAGTCACAGCCCTGTCTAACCTTCACAAGCAGTCACAACCCTGCCTTACGTTCTCTTCAGGCAGTCACAACCCTGCCTAACCTTCTCAGGCAGTCACAGTACTGTCTTACCTTCTCCACAGGCACTCACAGCCCTTACCTTCTCCTCAGGCAGGGGTCCCCGGACCAGCTTCATCTTATCAGCAGTCTGCCAGGTGCGGGTGATGACCTCCCCAATGCGGCCCATGGCCTGGGAGTCGGAGGCGATCATGCTGATGGCGCCCAGGTCGTGCAGTACGTCCTCGGCTGCGATGGTCTCCGCCCGGATGCGGGACTCAGCAAAGGACACGTCTTCCTTCAGGTTCCTAGCACCGGGAGGTTTGAACTCTAATACCCACAGTATACATGGCAAACATACATCGCCTCCTCGATTCCCATAACTTGATCACCCTAGTCTTGGCAAGGTGGGGCAAAATGTTGGTTTGAACGCTTAGATATATCCACAAGTGTTGCATTATATATAGTATACATGGCAAGGTGGGGCAAAATGTTGGTTTGAACGCTTAGAGATATATCCACAAGTGTTGCATAGTGTATATGGCAAGGTGGGACAAAGATCTGGTCCAGCTGCTGTGGCAAGTTAGCGTCGTGGACTCCCGGGATGTCGTGGGTTCGAGTCCCATCAGCGCCATTTATTTGTGGGATTATTTTAGCACCGACCAGCTCCAACCAAGAGTTGAGTTTGCTATGGGATCAGCCGGGAAGACTGGGACTACACATTTGAGTTTCATCCTTTTATGGATGCGTCTCTGAGAGTGTTCCTCAAATGTCCTGACCAGCTGTAGGTGTCTGTATCTCTCGGGCCTGGTAGATGCCAGGATACATTATGAAAGTAATCGTAGAGTACAGCTGCATCATGCAGTCTCAGACCACATGGAAAACAATAGCACCATCTTCATCATCTCATCTTCACCCAAAAGGCATTTTCAAAAATGTCTCAAATTCTGTGGCCCTTCATGCCTTGCTCTCATGATGATCTCAGTTCGATATCTGCTCCACGTCTATGGCCTTTATTTGGTATACATGACATGACAGGGCCAAAACCCCTGTGAACCCCTTTCTGGTTTCCCAAACATGGCATGGTATTTATTCATGCCAAAACAACAATAGCAAGCAGTAGGATCGGCAGGAAAGGGTGTGTAAAGCTGTCAAATGCACGCCCATTAATGTCAGTATTGGAAACTACATGCAACTGATTAGTGACAGTGAGGCCATGTTCAATTCATTTGGTGTCAATGGAACCAAAAACAACTTTCTAGTGTCAGTGTCAGCCAGTATATGCCTTTCTGTTATGTCAGTATCAGCCAATACATGCCGTTTTGTTTTGTCAGTGTCAGCCAATAATATGTCATTTTGTCAGTGTCAGCCAATACATGTCATTTTGTCAGTGTCAGACAATACATGTCATTTTGTCTGTGTCAGTCAACATATGTCATTTTGTCTGTCAGCCAATACCTGTCGTTTTGTCAGTGTCAGACAATACATGTCGTTTTTGTCAGTGTCAGCCAATATGAGCCATTTTGTCAGTGTAAACTAATATATGCCATTTTGTCATGTAAACTAGTCCATGCCGTTTCGTTAGTGTTAAAAATACAAGCCATTTTGTCAGTGCCAACAAATAAACGCTGTTTTGTCAGTGTCAATCAATAAATGCTGTTTTGTCCATGTGAGCCATATCAGTGTCAACCATTATCTGTGTCAGCCAGTAAATGCTGTTTTGTCAGTGTCAAGACATGTCGATTTGTCAGTGTGAGCTAATGCATGTCATTTTGTCAGTGTCAAGCAATACATGTTGTTTTGCCAATGTCAGCCAGTACATGTCGTTTTGTCAGTGTCAACAACTATCAGTGTCAAACAAAGCATGCTGTTTTATCAGTGTCAACCAATACATGTCATTTTGTCAGAGTCAACACATGTGTGCCCTTTTGTCAGTGTTGTCCAATATCTATGTTAACAAATACATTCTGTTTTGTCAGTCTCAACCAGTGTATGCCTTTTGTCAGTGTCAGCCAATATCAGTGTTAACCAAAAGATGCCGTTTTTAAATGTCAATCAATATTAGTGTCAACCAACATATGGGTTTTTGTAAGAGTCAAGCAATAGATACTATTTAGTCAATGTCAACTGATGTCAGTCTCAGCCAATACCAGTGTCAATGAATGCATGTGGTTTTGCAAGTGTCATACAATACTGTGTCAACCAACATATGCTGTTTTGTCAGTGTCGACCAGCATCAGTGTCAACCAACATATGCTTTTTTGTAATTGTCAACCAACATCAGTGTCAACCAATATATGGCATCTTGTCAGTATGAACCAACCTCAGTGTCAACAAATATATGACATTTTGTCAATGTCAACTAATGTTAGCGTCAACCAACATATGCCGTTAAGTCAGTGTCAACCAACATCAGTGTCAACCATACACATGTTATTGTCAGTGTCAACCAATACATGCTGTTCTGTCAGTGTCAACACAAGTGTAAACCATATATACACCATTTTGTCACTGTCAACTAATATCACTGTCAACCAATACACCGTTTTGTCACTGTCAACAAATATTAGTGTCAACCAAGGCGTGCCAATTTTTCACTGTCAACCAATATCAGTGTCAACCAGTGTCATTGGCAACTAACATAAGCTGTATATCTCAGTTTCCATCAACACATGCCGTTTTGTCAGTCTCAGCAGACACATGTTGCTGAGAGTTCATTTTGGTGTCAAAAATACAAGAGTAATGGCTGAAATTGTAGTATTCAGCAATTATTGTCAGCATGGTCTTACGTGGTTGAAACAATACAATACAACACAAACCAAACAATACAACACAACACAACCCAATAACAATATAACACAACACAATACAACGCAACGCAATACAGTGCCATAGTATACAACACAATACAATGTAACACAACACAACATAAGACAACGCAATACAATGCAATACAATACAAAGCAGGAACAAACTGGCCAGAGCGTGGCAGCAGGTCTCCAGCGAAGAACATCCTCCTCCCCCTCCTCCCCCCGCTTCCTTAGACCACTATCTTGGCCCTGTATTCCTTATACTCTATGGGGCTGGGCTGCATCCAGGTCATGACTCCTGCATGGCACAGCACAACACGACACAACATGACGCGATACATAACACAATGCAACACAACCCGACATAGCACAACACAACACGACATGAGATGACACGACACGACACGACATGAAACCACAGGACACGACACGACATGAAACAACATGACATAACACAACACAACGCAACATGATGTGACATAGCACAACACAACACCACATGACATGACACGACACGACATGACACAACACAACACGACGCGACGTAACACAACACCACACACCACTACACGACATGACACAGCACGACACGACATGGCACAACACAACATGATATGACACGACACAGCACGATACGACACATGGCATAACACAACACGGCACTACGCAGCAGGACATGACATGACACGAAACAGCACGACACGACACACACACCACATGATACGACACGACACGAAACGACAAAGCACGATACAACACAGCACAATACCATATAACACGACATGACGTGACACAACACAGCATAATACGACATGACACAACACAGCACGACACAACATGACACGACACAGCACAACACACTACAGAAGAGCTGACTTGTCCAGGTGATGGCAGACCATCAGCATGTCCAGGTGTTCGTCAATGGTGTTGACAGTGTAGGGGCGGGTGGGGTTGGTGGAGGAGGGCAGCACACAGGGGTCGCTGACCACACGCAAGATGTCCGGGGCATGGCCGCCCCCTGCCCCCTCTGAGTGGTAGGTGTGGATAGTCCGCCCCTGGAAGGCTGCCAGAGTGTCCTCCACACAGGCACTCTCGTTCAGTGTGTCCGTGTGGATCATCACCTGTGTAGGGGTGGACAGGTAGTTAGTGTTATTGACAACTGGTCAACAAATCACCATTGTCTAAGGGTGGACATTTAGTTAGTGTTGTTGACAACTGGTCTACATGTAATCATTGATTGTGCGTTACAGTCACTTAGTGTTGTTAACAACTGATCTACATGTAATCATTGTGTTGGGTTACAGTCACTTAGTGTTGCTAACAACTGGTCTACGCATAATCATTGTGTTGGGTGACAGATAGGTAGTGTTACTGACAACTGGCCTACATATAATCATTGTGTTAGGTGACAGGTAGTTAGTGTTGTAGACAACTGGTCTACATATAGTCATTGCGGTGGGTTACAGTCATTTAGTGTTGTTGACAACTGGTCTACATATAGTCATTGTGTAGGGGTGGACAGGTAGTTAATTTTGCTGATAACTGGTCTACATATATCATCGTGTAGGGGTGGACACGTGGTTAATGTTGTTGACACCTGGTCTACTTATTATCATTGTGTAGTGGCGGACAACTGTTCTCCTTATTATTATTACCAACGAATCAACTTTAGAAGTCATATAGAACGGAAAACACAGAGCTCAGTTTTGTATTCCGTCCAGTCCCAAATTTTGGGGACACGTTTGATCAGAACAGGTAAACCCTGTAAAACAGGTTAACCTGTTTACCTGACAGCTACTCACCGGCTTTTTTCGTTAGTCAGGTGAGCGAGGATTACCCTTCAGTCTATGAAAATCTACCGGCCAAGCAACACTTTGAGAGAGCCGAAGGCATGTCCTCGCTGGCAGTCAGGTATGTCCCAAAAGTTAAATGGAAGTTAGGGTTTGTATTAATGAAGTTGTTGTTTCTTTTTTTTTTTTACAGGTAATTGTAATTTTTCCAGCCCTTAGTTAAGGCCTGAAATATTTAATTGTCCCCTTGATATATCTTGTGATTTGACGAGACATAGGGTGACAGTAGGAAGTTGTAGTTAGTGAATGTATGAGTCGAGAGGTGGATGATAAGAATGGAAGAAAGACTATGTATACTTATGTGTTTGGGGAAAGTAATCTAGGTAAATCAATGTATTATTGAAAACAAATGTTGTTTATCTTTTCCCCTGAAGTATTATAATGATGTGAGTGTTGGTGAGCTCTGGAAGTCAGCAATGAAAATTATTGTGCATGAATTATTGGAAAATGTATACTGATTCGTGTTGTGTGAAAAGATAAAAACGGACAAATGGAAATCGTTCCTTGATATGTAATTAGACACGTCTAGTGATGATGATGAGCATTCTTTTCTTGAAAAAATGGCGAACAAAAATGGTTCCTTCAAATGGACAAATTGGACACATCTAGTAATGATGTGATAAGATATAAAACATCTTTTTCTTGATAAAATGGGATAAACGGAATTTGTTCCTTTATATGCAATAATTGTATTCTTGGTACTCTGAAAAGGGTAACAAGTGGAAATCCTTTCCTTCAATGTAAACAATCATGGTGTTAATCAAAGAACATTTGCTATTGTAATGCACCCACTGTATTGAAACTTTGTAGATTCTATTATGGGTAGTTTCCCATGTTCCAGTGAAATGTAGTATGTGAAGACTGACTGCTAATGACAAACAAGAACATAAATATACTAGGAAGTAGGCTAGATAATCAAGGTAGCTATCAGTTCCCCAGGTGTTGGTGGAGCTCCTGTGTCCGACCTGGAACTGACTATCATCCGGGTATGGAGTGCAGCCCATCCCCAGCCACTGTCTCTACCCTGTGGGGGTAAGGAGAGGCTGACCAAGTGGTCAGTAGACATCATATGTGCATTGCCATCCAGGCAAGAGGTGCAGCCCATGCCCAGCCACCATCTCTCTACCCCATGGGGGTATGGAGGGGCTGTCCGTGACATCAGCAATGTGCTAGCATGTCAAAGGGTTTCAGCGTTCGTCGGGACACGACTTGTGTTCTTCTGTTGTTTGGGAGTCCCTGCTTCCGTGAGCGGCTTCATTTTCCATTGAGTGGTCGTGTTCTTCTATTCTGTGGGAGTCCCTGGAAGGAGTCCACGAAATGCTTTTGTGAGTGACTTCTAATCTGTATGAAGACTGTGCGACTCGGGCTAGACGCGGCCAAGTGTAGGAAACTATTTGTGGTGACGCTGCTGTGGGTGCCAGCGTAGCCTGTGCAAGAAGGAAAATATATGTTTGATATAACACAATAGTATCTAGTGTTACTGCATGCTCTTTATGGCAGTGACATGAATTAATATTTCTGCATGTTCTCGTTATGTAATATGTATTTATAATTTAATGGTTCTGGTAGCAAAAAAAAAAAAAGGTAAAACTTAACTTGTTGCCTGGCTATCTATGTTTGTGTGGTGTGGGTGTGTGTAGGGAAAAGTCGCACACGCATCCAAACTTCTTCAGGTGAGAATCAGACAGCAAAACACGCACCGCACACCATCTCTCACAGATGCTTGGGGATTTTTTAGCCTCCTGTTAGGTGACGACATCGAATTAATATCAGACACAATGGCTGGTCTGCAAAATCAGTCAAACCGTTTAGAAAGAGCTGCATCTCTCCAGCTGAAGGTAAACATGGCAAAAAGTAATATCTTACTGTTCAGGACAAGTGAGTTTCTTGCTGCATGGGAAAAATAGATTTACAATGGTGAATGTTTACAAGCACTTTGGCTTTTTTTATTTTCAACCCGTTTAAGTTGGATTTTTGCTTGCAAAGATCCTGTAAACAGAGCTAAACAATGTTTAATTTGTATCCTAAAGAAACTGCATATACTCTGTAATGAATCTCAATAATGAACCACTGACATTGTTTTTAATGTTGTTCAATTCTCACTTTCAACCCATGGTACAGTGCAGAACTGAATTATGAGGCCTTGAATCTGCCTCTAAACAAATTGAAAGGATTCATTTATAAGCACTGAAAAACCTTCTCGGTGTTTCACTACAAACACTAAATGGACTGGTCTATGGGGAGACTGATAGATATACAATTAATTTACTTTTGGTGATTAGATGCATTCTTGCTGGCTGAAAATAACTCCAATGTTTCCTGAAAGATTACCACAAAAAGCATATAAAATGTTAGTACAGCTAGACGCCATGGGCAATTGGTCTTGTCAAGTAAGGTTGAAACTGTACAAATTTAGTTTTGGTTTTGTGTGGGAGAATCAGGGTGTAGATGGCATACATAGTTTTGTCGGTGTGTTTCGGCAAAGATTAATCTATTGTAACTGACAGAGATGGAATTCTGATGTTGACAATAGTCACCAATTTGATGTTTACAGAGTGTTAGATCCTGCACATTATGTACCAAGGTGCTTACCTATGCAGATTAACGAACATATCAGGTATATTGTCACAAAATTCAGATTTGATATATCGGATATTTATGTACATTCTAACCGTTAAAGGTCTTTGAATTATCGCATTCTGCATGTCATGAAGATGATGAAAATGAAGTTCATTCTGTTCTCACTTGTGCTGAACTACATGTTTTAGTTAGCATTTAATCCCACCTAAGTACTTACGAAAACCTTGTTTCTTCAAAACTGATTATGTTAATGACAACATCGAATGAAAACAGTTCGCTTTGTATTTGTGTCTAGCATTTAAAATACAAAATGGTGTGTTAAGACAGTCAATTATGTGATAAGCTAGTTAAATGGACTGCCTACCTGGAGGATGTCTTACCTGTTCAGCAGCTCTCAAACAGGTGTCCATGGCAGGGAGGGGGAAGGGAGGGGGAATGAGGGTTTGTGACGGGAGTGATCTACCTTGATGTCAGATTGTTTAGCAGTTCTCAGACAGCTGGTGATGGCAGGGAAGGGGAGTGGAAAGGCGGGGGGGGGGGGGGGGGGGGGGGGACCTAACTGGATGTCAAATTATTCAGCAGCTCTGAGACAGGTGTCTTTCGGAGCGGAAGGGGTGTGTGTGGGAAAGGGGGCGACCTACCTGATATCAAAGTGTTCATTAACTCTCAGACAGGTGGTGGGTGAGAATGGAGTGACCTACCTGGATATCAAATTTTTCAGCAGCTCTCAGACAGGTGTCGATGGCAGAAGGGGTGGTGCCCCAGTCCTCGTGAAGCTTCATCCTGCGGCCACACACCAGTTTGCTCAATTTATGGTCTCCCTCCTTGAAGAGGAGGGGTCTGTGATTAACAGTAACAGTTCTTCTTTCCTGATGGCGTCATTCTCTTTTGATTAACTATCTTGTTGAGTGTCATAAACAGTGACAGTCCCTCTTTCCTGATGACATCATTCTCTTTTCATTAACTATCCTTGTCGTGTGTCATTAACAGTGACAGTCCCTCTTTCGTGATGACGTCATTCTCTTTTGATTAACTGTCCTTGTCGTGTGTCATAAACAGTGACAGTCCTTCTTTCCTGATGGCATCATTCTCTTTTGATTAACTATCCTTGTCATGTGTCATAAACAATGACAGTCCCTCTTTCCTGATGACGTCATTCTCTTTTGATTAACTATCCTTGTCGTGTGTCATAAAAAAGTGACAGTCCCTCTTTCCTGATGACGTCATTCTCTTTTCATTAACTATCCTTGTCATTTGTCATAAACAATGACAGTCCCTCTTTCCTGATGATGCCATTCTCTTTTTGATTAACTGTCCTTGTCGTGTGTCATAAACAGCGACAGTCCCTCTTTCCTGATGACGTCATTCTCTTTTCATTAACTATCCTTGTCGTGTGTCATAAACAGTGACAGTCCCTCTTTCTTGATGACATCATCCTCTTTTCATTAACTGTCCTTGTGTGTCATAAATAGTGACAGTCCCTCTTTCCTGATGACATCATTCTCTTTTCATTAACTGTCCTTGTGTGTCATAAATAGTGACAGTCCCTCTTTCCTGATGACGTCATTTTCTTTTCATTAACTGTCCTTGTCATGTCATTAACAGTGACAATCTCTCTTTCCTGATGGCGTCATTCTCTTTTCATTAACTGTCCTTGTCGTGTCATTAACAGTGACAGTCCCTCTTTCCTGACGGCGTCATTCTCTTTTCATAAACTGACCTTGTCTAAACCCACAACCTTCGCCATGAAACATGGCATACTTTACCATCATCTTTGTCAGAAAACAAAACAAGCGATCTTTATCATAACACTTTACGGACTTCACAAACAGCCTTGTAATAAAACACAACGTACTACACTGACAACTCTGTCATAAACATGACGTACACTACTGACAGCTTTGTGTTTAAAAAGCAACGTACTTCAAAGACAGCTTTGTCATTCAACGCAACGTACTTCAATGACAGTTTTGTCATTAAACACGACGTACTTCAATGACAGCTTTATCATTAGACATGAGATATTTCATACATATTTTTGTCATACAACCTAATGTATTTTGCTGACACCTTTGTCATTAAACATGATGCAAAATGAGGTACTTTGTTGACATTTTTGTCATTAAACATTAGACACTTTGCTAAAAACCTTTGTCATTAAACAAGAAGTATTTCACTGACACCTTTGTGAAAGAGCAAAACAACATTAAAGCCTCTAAATTAAACACCGACAAACAAACAAAAAAACACCTGTCACCCACACTAAAAAAAAATCGTAAGGTCATTTCACCGCTCTACTCTTATGAACGTTAAAGCCTCTTAATTAAACACCAACCAACCAACAAACAAAAAAACACACCTGTCACCCACACTCAGAAAAAATCATAAGGTCATTTCACCACTCTACTCTTACTCTGCCACACACACACACACACACACACACACACCACCAAGTTGACCAACGCCCATGGTATTTGGCTAACGGCCGGTACATGCCCACAAAAGGGATTTCATCCATGGCCACACCCGGGAACTCTACCTGTCCACAGAAGAGACCAACCCTACCGCCACAGGACCTCTACCTGTCCACAGAAGAACATATCCCATGGCCACATGACCTCTACCTGTCCACAGAAGAGACCTACCCCATGGCCACATGACCTCTACCTGTCCACAGAAGAGACCTACCCCATGGCCACATGACCTCTACCTGTCCACAGAAGAGACCTACCCCATGGCCACATGACCTCTACCTGTCCACAGAAGAACATATCCATGGCCACATGACCTCTACCTGTCCACAGAAGAAACATATCCCATGGCCACATGACCTCTACCTGTCCACAGAAGAGACCTACCCCATGGCCACATGACCTCTACCTGTCCACAGAAGAGACCTACCCCATGCCACATGACCTCTACCTGTCCACAGAAGAGACCTACCCCATGGCCACATGACCTCTACCTGTCCACAGAGAAACATATCCCATGGCCACATGACCTCTACCTGTCCACAGAAGAAACATATCCCATGGCCACATGACCTCTACCTGTCCACAGAAGAGACCTACCCCATGGCCACATGACCTCTACCTGTCTGCAGAAAAGACTTGCCCATGGCCACACCTAGGATCCCTACCTGTCCTCAGATGAGATCTACCCCATGGCCACATGACCTCTACCTGTCTGCAGAAAAGACTTGCCCATGGCCACACCTAGGACCTCTACCTGTCCTCAGATGAGATCTACCCCATGGCCACATGACCTCTACCTGTCTGCAGAAAAGACTTGCCCATGGCCACACCTAGGACCTCTACCTGTCCTCAGATGAGATCTACCCCATGGCTACATGACCTCTACCTGTCCACAGAAGAGACCTACCCCATGGCCACAGGACCTCTACCTCGCCACAGAAAAGACCTACCCCCTGACCACATGACCTCTACCTGTCCACAGAAGGGACTTACCCCATGGCCACAGGACCTCTACCTGTCCACAGAAGAGACCCAGCCTATGGCCACAGGACCTCTACCTGTCCACTGAAGAGACCTACCCCATGGCACCTGCCAGAATCTGGTCTTGCAGGTCACGGGCAATGCCGTGGGCGATACTGGTGTTGCCTTTGCCAGTGAAGCCAAAGTTGAGGGGGAATGTGTCAGTGCTCTGCAGCATGTCCCTGTTCCACACCACCAAAGTTATAGGATTCAAGTTATCATAACATCTATGGTATTATAGATTCAAGTCATCATAACAGCTATGTTATTATGGATTCAAGTCACCATAACATCTATGTCACTATAGATTCAAGTGATAATAATATCTATGTCACTACAGATTCAAGTTATCATAACATCTATGTCACTATAGGTTCAAGTGATCATAACAGCTATGTCATTATAGATTTGAGTCATAATATCTATGTCACTATAGATTCAAGTCATCGTAACATCTATGTCATTACAGATTCAAGTCATCATGACATCTATGTCATTACAGATTCAAGTCATCATAACATCTGTGTCATTATACATTAAACTCATCATAACATCTGTGTCAATGTGGATTCAAGTCATCATAACATCTATGTCAATACAAATTCAAGTTATCATAACATCTGTGTAATCATTGATTTATGTCATCACATTTTCCATGTTACCATATGATTCAAGTCATCCCAAGATCTATGTCATCAAAGAGTCAGGTTATCATATCCGAATCTAAAAATTAAACAATTTAAATCATCGTAAGATCTATACCATCACTTGATTCAAATTATCATAGGAACTACTGCTGTAACTATACTACTTCTCCTCTCTCATTCCTTCTCTACTGACAGTCACTGCAAAGAATGCGCACAGCCATCAGCACTGACAGGATGTTGGGTTATTAGCATCACACAGCCATCATTACTGACTGGATGTTGGTTTATTTGCATCACACACAGCCATCACTGGATGTTGGGTTATTAGTATCACACAGCCATCACTGGATGTTGGGTTATTAGCATCACACAGCCATCACTGGATGCTGGGTTATTAGCATCACAGCCATCACCGGATGTTGGGTTATTAGCATCACACAGCCATCACTGGATGCTGGGTTATTAGCATCACAGCTATCACTGGATGTTGGGTTATAAGCATCACACAGCCATCACTGGATGTTGGGTTATTAGCATCGCACAGCCATCACTGGATGTTGGGTTATTAGCATCACAGCTATCACTGGATGTTGGGTTATTAGCATCACACAGCCATCACTGGATGTTGGGTTATTAGCATCGCACAGCCATCACTGGATGTTGGGTTATTAGCACCACAGCTATCACTGGATGTTGGGGTAATTGCATTACACAGCCATCACTGGATGTTGGGTTATTAGCATCACACAGCCATCACTGGATGTTGGGTTATTAGCATCACACGGCCATCACTGGATGTTGGGTTATTAGCATCACACAGCCATCACTGGATGTCGGGTTATTAGTATCACATAGCCATCACTGGATGTTGGGTTATTACCATCACACAGCCATCACTGGATGTTGGGTTATTACCATCACACAGCCATCACCAGATGTTGGTTTATTTGCATCACACAGTCATCACTGGATGTTGGGTTATCAGAATCACAGCTATCACTGATGTTGGGTTATTAGCATCACATAGCCATCACTGGACGTTAAGTTAATAGCATCACACAGCCATCAGCACTGACTGGATGTTGGGTTATTACCATCACAGAGCTGACACAGCCATGCTGACACACCGGGCATTGAGATAACTTTATACACTCTGTACATCTCTCTGACTTACCGAATGTTGAATTAATAGCACTCACTGCATGTTTGTTGTTAACCTGCACCATTCCATGCAGCGCTGTCCTCACCCAGTGGGTGTTGGATTATGAATATTTAATACCCACACAGCGCTGTCCTCACTCAGTGGGTGTTGGATTACTATCATTAAACGCCCACACAGCGCTGTCCTCACTCAGTGGATGTTGGATTATAAACATTAAGCACCTACACAGCACTGTCCGCACTCAGTGGGTGTTGGGATTTCTTTTCCTCTTTTTTTTTACTCCCAGTTCTTATAGACCAAGGAGTACTTTAGAATGGGAACGAAAGAAATGCTGTGTGTGTGTGTGTGTGTGTGTGTGTGTGTGTGTGTGTCCATCCGTCCATAGTCAAAATGTGGTTCCACTCGCTCCAGACAAAACTACTAGGCTGATCTAGTTGCAAAGTGAGACGACTGCAGGTGGAAATCTAAACAAATCTTAAATAAATGTCAGCAAACCGCCCAGAAAAACATGGATAAACGAGTCACAAGACAAAACACAGCACGTTTTGACCTTGTAGGTCTTCTTCAGGTAAGACGAAAACCAATAAAATAACGAAAATTCACTTAGCTTTGATCGCTTCAGATCGCTTCAGAGTTCAGCGCGCAAGAAGAAGGCTGAACTCTGAAGTGATCAAAGCTAGTGAATTTCATTATTTTATTTGTTATTGTCTCACCTGAAGAAGACCTATGAGGTTAAAATGCGATGTGTTTTGTCTTGTGACTCGTTTGCCCACGTTTCTCTGGGCGGTTCGCTGACATTTATTTAAGATTTACTGGGGTGATGTTTCTGAAAATTTGTAGGTATGTTCATTATGGGTCATGGATAATGCCTGATGTTTTTAGTTTAGCGCTATAGCGGTTACTAATGGCTGTAATGGCCTGTAATGGTTTTTCTTCTTAATGGAATATCTCAGAAAGTACTTGGCTGATCTTTGTGAAAATAAGCAGGTATTTCACTATGTGTTATGGATGATGCCTGATGTTTTAGTTTACCCCGTTATAGCTGTTACTAATGGCTGTAATGGCCTATAACAGTTTTTCTTCTTTATGGAATATCTGAGAGAAAGTACAAGGCTGATCTTTGAGAAAATTAGCAGGTATGTTCATTATGGGTTACGAATAATGCCCGATGTTTTAGTTTACCATTATAGCCATTACTAACAGCTGTAACAGTCTGTAACAGTTTTTCTTCTTTACGGAATATCTGTGAAAGTACATGGCTGACCTTTGTGAAAATTAGCATGTATGTTCATTATGGGTCACAGATGATGCCCGATGTTTTAGTTTACCGTTATAGCCGTTCCTAACGGGTGTTACGGCCTGTAATGGTTTTTCTTCTTTATGGAATATCTCTGAAAGTACTTGGTTGATCTTTGTGAAAATTAGTAGATATGTTCATTATGGGTCACGAATAATGCCCAATGTTTTAGTTTACCGTTATAGCCGTTACTAACGGCTGTAATGGCCTGTAACGGTTTTTCTTCTTCATGGAATATCTCAGAAAATACGAGAGGCGATCTTTGTGAAAATTAGCATGTAGGTTCATTATGGGTCACGGCTGATGCCTGATGTTTTAGTTTACCATTACTAACAGCTGTAATGGTTTTTCTTCATGGAATATCTCAGAAAGTACTTGGCCAAACTTTGTGAAAATTAGCAGGTATGTTCACTATGGATTACAGATGATGCCCGGTGTTTTAGTTTACCATTATATCCACTACTAACGGCTATAACCGCCCATAACAGCATTTCTTCTTTATGGAATATCTCAGAGAGTACTTTGCCAATCTTTCTGAAAATTTGTAGGTACGATCCTTATGGGCAACGGATGATGCTGGATGTTTTTGTTTACTGTTTGTGATGAAACGCCTGACAAAACCATCCGATCGGTCCCACTCAACCCCCAAAACAAAGAATAGATTTCAAATCTATGCCCACTCTCCCCTCTCAACCCCTCCCCCCCCCCCCCCCTCTCTCCCTTAGAATGAGAATGGTGTGAGCTGCCTGTCTCACCCTAACTGTTACAAGAGAAAATTATGTCATGCCGCGATCCGCGTCATTCTGATTGGCCCATTTCCCTTCCCCTCTCAACCCTCCTTCACCCCCACACAGGTTATACCTACGACGCACTAAAATTGACACTGCATTTTAACAATGGCCCGTCACATCCCCCCCCCCCCCCCCATCTCTACCCCATGACATAAAGGCATGATACTGCTCTTTCCACCACCCCTAGCCCCCTCCCCCCCCTACAAGCCACATGCGGTCTTAGTTGACACAAAGACAATCATCAAACCTCCTTCCTTCTCCAACCCCCCCCCCACCCCCCCTCCCCTCCCGTTATATATACAGTCCGTGTGCTCATGGACCTTTGGTAGATTATGTCACTGTGTTTTCTCGGCAAGAGTCTTTGCCTATATGGACACATAAATTAACCAGCCGCTGATTTCAGTAAGCCAGCGCCGACAAAGTTCAAACAATCTCTGAGGCGAATGATGATAAGAACAGATCCCTCCCCCTCTCACCCCTGGTATGAATGACAGCCTGTCAGTTAGAGCAGAAACCTGATTTGGCAGTTTAACATTCATATACCAGACACACAGGGTCGCAACTTCACTGACCCCTCAAGACTGCCTGTAGATGAGAACAGTGGGAGACAAAGGGACGACTAGAGAAGGCCTGGTAAACTCCTGGTAACCTCTATGATCTCAAGTCATTCACTGGTTCATTCCCAGGAAAAAACTGGGATCCTGGTCATGCTACACATTGTGGCTGAACCAGAAGGTGGGGGCTACTCCAGAACCCGGTGTAACACCAGACACCATGGTTTCACTGTAAACCGGGGCGACATCAGACAACCAATCTACACCAGTGGGGCAGTCACACCAGCCGCAGGAGAGATCAACTACCCTCTCCGAAGCAAAGCTAAATAAGCTTACCACCTGGACTCAAACCATCATCAGACCTTATCCTCTTTTTATGATGAAACAGTGAGAAACTGCCTATGAGTACCACTATGGCTACTGCACTGGGTGTATGCAAGCGAAGTGGATATATCTCAACCAGATGCATTCTGTGTAACTTAGAAAAACCCTCTGTATGCCAGCTTAAACTGCTGCACGGTGTGCAAGTAAGTAAAGTAGGAGTGAGGAAGGGGGCCCCCCATTGTGGTAGTCCAATGAAAACTAAAACCTAGCCTATGGAAGTGACATGCCTATATTTACCTATGTGTAAGCAAGTAAAGCTGATGTGTGAAACTGCACTTAACTTCTGTTAGTTCTCTGTTTTTCAATCAAATGTTGAATGTTTGAACTTCTCTCTTCAATTCTGTCTCTCGGAGCTACAAATACTTCTTATCTAAGAGTACAGGCCTAAGGAAAATTATCTCAGAGCCATTCTTCATTATTTTAACAAGACCTGGAACAAAATAAAAATTTCTTTAATGACTAGTAAAGGAAAGTTGCTCCTTCCACCACTAGTAAGAGAGAGGGTGTAGGTGAAATGTTAAGATAATTCTCATCGAGAAATTATTCCAAGTCCTTTCCCTACAGGACCCACCTACCACTCACATCCATCTCGTCACACACCGTTGTAGCCATTACTACGGGCTGTAATGGCCCATAATGGTTTTTCTTTTTAATGGAATGTCTCAGAAAGTACTTGACCGATCTTTCTGAAAAGTTTTAGGAATGTTCATTATGGTTCATGGATGATGCCCAATGTTTTTAGTTAAGCGTTATAGCCATTACAAACGGCTGTAATGGCCTGTAAAGGTTTTTCTTTTTTATGGAATATCTCATAAAGTACGTGGCCGATCTTTCTGAAAATGTGTAGGTATGTTCATTATGGGTCACGATTGATGTCCGATGTTTTACTTTACCGTTATAGCCATTACTTACAGCTATAACGACCCCTAACGTTTTTTTCTTCTTCATGGAATATCTCAGGAACTATGAGGCCGATCTTTCTGAAAATTTGTAGGTATGTTCATTATGGGTCACGGATGATGCCCAATGTTTAAGTTTACCATTATAGCCATTATTAACTGCCCATAATGGTGTTCTTCTTGATGGAGAATCACAGAAAGTTCTTTGCCGATCTTTCTGAAAATTTGTAAGTATGTTTATTATAGGTCACAGACGATGGCTGACGTTTCCCAGAATAGCCATTACTATTGGTTACACCAGCCCAAGACAGTTTTTCCTCTTTATGGAATATATCATGCGTATTCAGAATAAACTGGGAGTACGCTTATATGCTTTGCATCTTGGGGTTTTTTTTTTTTTTTTTTTTTTGCTGTCCCATCTTCTGGCCACCTCAGTGGCAGTGCACCCATGCCGCTCATTCTGAAATCCCTTCCACAGCCACAGCCTGGTATCCCCGGCACACCAGCAATCCACAAGCAGCAGTCAATGAATGTCAAGTTGTTAAGAGGCAAACCACCAGAGGAGACACTACACTGTTGCGGAGTCACTTCGGTGGTGTTCAGTGGTGCCTGTTCTGATCCATATAGGAAGGACACCACCTACTAAGCCCCCTGCTAACGACAATTATTTTGTTTGTTTGTGTGTGTGTGTGTGTGTGTGTGTGTGGCGCTCTTTTTTGGACATCCAGTTCATATAGAACAGAGAGTACTTTAGAATGGGAACAAAGAAATGCTCTGTGTGTGTGTGTGTGTGTGTGTGTGTGTGTGTCCATGGTCAAAATGTGCTCCACTCGCTCCAGACAAAACTACTGGGCCGATCTTTCTGAAAAATTGTAGGTATGTTCATTATGGGTCACAGATGATACCCGATTTTTAGTTCACCCCATTATAGCCATTACAAATGGCTGTAACAGCCTGAAACAGTTTTTCTTCTTATGGAATATCTCAGAAAGTACTTAGCCGATCTTTCTGAAAATTTGTAGGTATGTCCATCATGGGTCATGAATAATGCCCGATGTTTTATGTTAGTGTTATAGCAGTTACTTATGACTGTGACGGCCTGTAACGGTTTTTTTTCTTCATGGAATATCTCAGAAAGTGCGTGGCTGATCTTTGTGAAATTTAGCAGGCACGTTCATATGGGTTATGGATGATGCCCACTGTTTTAGTTTACCGTTATAGCCATTACTAATGGCTGTAACGGCCTATAACCGTTTTTCTTCTTTATGGAATATCTCAGAAAGCACTTTGTTGATCTTTCTGAAAATTTTGTAGGTATGTTCATCATGGGTCACGGATGATACCTGTTGTTTTAATTTACCGTTATAGCCATTACTAGTGACCATAACTGCCCATAACAGTCTTTTTCTCCTTTATTGAATATCTAAGAAAGTACTTGGCCAATATTCCTGAAAATTTGTAGGTATGTTCATAATAGGCGACGGATGATGCCTAATGTTTTCGGTTACCATTATAGCCATTACTAACAGCTATAATGGCCCATAGCGATTTTCCTTTTTTATGGAATGTCTCAAAAACTAGGCCGATCTTTCTGAAAATTTGTAGGTATGTTCATTATGGGTCCCAGATGATGCCCGACATTTTAGTTTACATTATAGCCATTACTAATGGCTGTAACGACCCATAATGGTTTTTTTTTTTTATGGAATATTTCAGAAAGTATGAGGCTGATCTTCCTGAAAATTTGTAGGTATGTTCATTATGGGTCACGGATCATGCCTGATGTTTTAGTTTACCGTTATAGCTGTTACTAATGGCTATAATGGTTCTTCTTTTTTTTTGGAATATCTTAGAAAGTGTGTGGCCGATATTTTTGAAAATTTGTAGGTATGTTCATTATGGGTCACGGATGATGGCCAATGTTTAAGTGTACTGTTATAGCCAATACTAACAGCCCATAATGGTTTTCTTCTCTATAGAAAATCTCAGAAAAGTATTTGGCCGATCTTTCTGAAAATTTGTATGTTCATTATAGGTCACAGATGATGGCCAATGTTTACCAGAATAGCCATTATGAATGGTTACACCAGCCCAAGACGTTTTTTTGTCTTTATAGAATATCTCGCGCATATTCAGGATAAACTGGGAGTATGGTTATATGCTTTGCATCTTTTTTTTTTTTTTAAGGGCAAATGCTTTTATTTACTTGTAAAAAAATTTACAAATGGAAAACATGAAAAGAAAAACAACATGAAAACAAACAAAAATGACAGTGTATCTTATCTTATATTAATACATTACAAAGCTGCAATAAGTTTACAAGAAGAACAGCAAATCCTATTTAACATATATATACATACAACAAAATGAGCACAACATTGTGTCTACACTGTCAGTGTCACAATAATTGCTTAGTCGCGGAGCTGGTGTGAGTAAGCTCTCCCTCCGGGAGGCGCCACCATGTCCATCCAACAATAGCTCCCATAGACTCTCCGATATCGGTGGCCCTGACGAAATCAAACCATGCCACAGACATGGAGAGGACATCAAAACTGAGGTCACTATGAGAACAGGGCATAAAGGGCCACAGAATTTGAGACTTTTTTTTAATGCTGATCAACGAAAATGAGGATGATAAAGATGATGCTACAGATTTCCATTCCGGCCTGAGACTGCAGGGTTGTACTCTACGCTTCCTTTCATAATATATCCCGATGTCAACCAGGCCCAAGAGATACAGACACCTGCAGTGTTGGTCAGGAAATTTGAGCAACACCCTAATAGACACATCCATTAAGTGGATGAAACTCGATTAAGTTGTTCCAGTCTTCCCAACTGAGCCTGTAGCAAACTCAACTCTGTGTAGGTGCTGGTCAAGGCAGGAAAGTCCCACATGACTCTGATGGGAACTGAACCTACGACCTCCCTGCCGGGAGTTCGCGGCACTAACCACTTTGCCACAATGGCTGTGGGGTGTTGGATTATTAACATTAAACACCCACGTAGCGCTGTCCTCACTCACTGTATGTTGGGTTACTGACATCCAACACGCTGTACATGATCATCACACACACAGGATGTTGCACCACTCACATCCAACACTCTCCATACACCACTGCCAACACACATGGGAATTGGGGTTAGAAATGCCACAGACGACCACCACCACCACCCCCCCCTCCCCCCCCCAACAAGGTGCCCTGACTCACCGGATGTGTCTGGGTCCTGGGGTGCAGGTGGTGGCATTGGTGCCGGTGGCAGGGCCAGTGCCACCACGAACATTGTGGTGATGCCGGCGGCGATGGCCTCGCGGGCCAACTGAGGGCAGATGAAGTGCACATGACCGTCCAACGCCCCGGCCGTCAAGATCAGGCCCTCCCCGGCCACAGCCTCTGTGCAAGCCCCTACCACCAGATTCTGCGCCCGGGATAAAACGGGACAGAGTGCTGACTGACTGGCTCATACGTTCGTTTATGTGGACAAAATCTCTCTCTCTCTGAGTGTGTGTGTGTGGTGTGTGTGTGTGTGTGTGTGTGTCCGTCAGTCTGTCCATCTCTCTCTCTCTCTCTCTGCATGTATGAAATTTGTGTAAAAACAGTTGAAAATAATCTATTGCCCAAATTAAAACACTTCTTAAACATACATTCCCGCAAACATATCCTGAAACAACTGCCGAGTCTTCGCTGATAAGCTCTAAATTTAGCTCTGTTGAAATCTTCAACATCATATGATTCTGATTATGCCATTCCTCCTTTAACGGTCTGAAATCAAAATGCAATAGAACAATTTTTCATGTTCAAAATGATCTCAGGATATGCTGTTCCATTTCTCACAGATAGATTTCAGTTTCTTAAGAACCAACATACCCCGTCCGCCCTCCTCTTCCACCTCCAATTCCACTTCCTTCATCCTTCCCACTCCTCCTCCATGTCCTTTCCTCTACAAGGCCAGGCCATTCCTCATCACTTACTGACCAAATAATCCTATGCTGAACAAGACAGGTCCTTACAATCTTATACCAAACATGCAAGGCACTTCCCCATCACTTACTGACCAAATGATCCCATACTGAACAAGGCAGGTCCTTCCCCATCACTTACTGACAAACAATCCTATACGGAACATGTAAGGTCCTTCCCATCACTCACTGACCAAACAATCCTATACTGAACATATAGGGCATTTCATCATCACTGACCAAACAATCCTACACTGACCATGTAAGGCCTTTTCCATCACTTGCTGGATCTAGTTGCAAAGTGAAACAACTGCAGGTGGAAATCTAAACAAATCTTAAATCAATGTCAGCGAACCGCCCAGAGAAACGTGGACAAACGAGTCACAAGACAAAACACAACACGTTTCGACCTCTTAGGTCTTCTTCAGGTGAAACAAAAATGAAAATGAAAATCAAAGCTAAGTGCATTTTCGTTATTGTTTCATTTTTGTTTTTCACCTGAAGAAGACCTAAGAGGTCGAAACGCGTTGTGTTTTGTCTTGTGACTCGTTTGTCCACGTTTCTCTGGGCGTTCGCTGACATTGATTTAAGATTTGCATCACTCACTTACTGACCAAGAAACCCTATACTGAACATGTAATGCCCTTCCTGACCAAACAATCCTATATTGAACAAGGCATGCCCTTCACCATCACTTGTTGACCAAACAATCCTTTAATGGATATGTAAGGCCTTTCCCATCACTTACTGACCAAACAATTCTATACTGAACCTATCAGGCCTTCCCATCATTTTACTGACCAAACAATTCTATACTGAACACACTGGGCAGTTCATCATCACTGACTAAACAATCCTACACTGACCATGTAAGGCCTTTTTCATCACTTACTGACCAAACATTCCTACACTGACCATGTAAGCCTCTTCCACATCACTTACTGACCAAGCAAGCCTATACTGAACATGTAAGGCCTTCCCATCACTTACTGACCAAACAATCCTATACTGAACATACTGGGTAGTTCATCATCACTGACCAAACAATCCTACACTGACCATGTAAGGCCTTTTCCATCACTTACTGACCAAACAATCCTATACTGAACATGTATGGCCTTCCCCATCACCTACTGACCAAACAATCCTACACTAAATATGCAAGGCCCTTCCCCATCACTTACTGACCAAATAATCCTTTACTGAGCATGTAAGGCCTTCCCTTCACTTACTGAACAAGCAATCCTAAACTGAACATATAAGGCAGCTAATCATCACTCCGTCACTGACCAAACAATCGTAAACTGAACATGTAAGGCCCTTCCCCATCACTTACTGACCAAACAATCCTAATCTTAACATGTAAGGCCATTCCCCATCACTTACTGACCAAACAATCCTATACTGAACATGTAAGGCCTTCTCCGTCACTGACCAAATAATCCTATACTGAACATGTAAGGCCCTTCCCCATCACTTACTGACCAAACAATCCTACACCGACCATGTAAAGCCTTCCCCATCACTTACTGACCAACCAATCCTTTACTGAACATATAAGACCTTCCCCAACACTCACTCACCAAACAATCCTATACTGAATATGAAAGGTCCTTCCAACCGCTTACTGACCACACAATCCTACACTGAACATATAAGGCCTTCCCATCACTTACTGACCAAACAATCCTATACTGAACATATAGGGCAGTTCATCATCCGATACTGAACATGTAATGCTCTTCCCATCACTTACTGACCAAACAATCATATATTGAACGAGGCAGGCCCTTCACCATCACTTGTTGACCATTCAATACCGTACTGAACAAGGCAGCTCCTTCACCATCACTTATTGACCAAACAATCCTTTACTGAACATGTACGGCCTTCCAAATCACTTACTGACCAAACAATCCTACACTGAACATGTAAGGCCTTCCCCATCACTTGGTCACCAAACAATCTTATACTGGACATGTAAGACCTTCCCCATGACTGACCAAACAGTCCTATACTGAACAAGGCAGGCCTTTCCCCATCACCTACTGACCAAACAATCCTATACTGAACATGTAAGGCCTTCCCACCATTTACTGACCAAACAATCCTATACTGAACGCGCTTACATCCACCATTTGCACACTATTCATACAATATTCAAGCACACAGCAAAAAGAAAATACACAATGGCAAACGCACTTACATGCATAAACTGCCTCACTGGACTAGTAGTTGTGGAGGAATTTAGGAAAGACCTAGTCATCTACAGAAGAGAATACGCTTTTTTTTTGAAGAGATAAGTTTTGAGCTCAGATTTAAAGAAGAAAGAGTAGGCTGATTACGAAGGTCTTCAGGGAGGGAGTTCCAAATAGAAGGTGCTCTAAAACTGAAGGCTCTTTCGCCAACAGATTTCAGAGAACGCTTAGGGAGGGATTTTCAAAAGTTTTTGTGAAGAAGAGCGAAGGTACGAGAGCTTTGGTAAGTGAAGAGAGAAGAAGAGAGATAGTGAGGAAGAGATTCATTGAAGTGGCGGAAAGCAAGAACTGCCAGTTTAAATTGCCACCGATACTGTATGGGAAGCCAGTGCAGTTCCATCAGCATGGGAGTGATGTGCTCATACCTCCCTCCTCTTCAAAACTAGTCGTGCAGCGCCATTTTGGACTCTCTGCAGCCGAGCAATCTGTTCTGCGGGAAGCCCAGCATAAACAGAGTTGCAGTAGTCCAGTCTTGACATCACCGTGGCACAGACTAGCCTGACAGCTACTTCCCTGGATATAAAGCGTCGGATGGAAGCAATACGTCTCAGCTCTAAAAAAGATGAGCGAGCGACAGACTACAGATATTTGATTCTGCATGGTCAGACACTGATCAATGGTAACACCAAGGTATTTAACAGAGTGATTGAAAGGCAATTCAGTGCCATCAACACACTATTGACTCTGACTCAACGAGTTTGAGGCAGGAGGAGGTTCCAACGGGCATGACTTCAGTCTTTTCACAATTTAATTTAAGCTTATTACTTGCCATCCATTCCTGCACACTGCTGATACACCGAGACATCCCAGATTGAACAGAAACAAACTCATCAGGTGTGCCACTCTTAGAAAGCTCTGTGTCATCAGCATACTTGTGAAAATCACAATCATGGTCCAAGATAACATCCGACAAGGGCTGTGAGTACAATGTAAACAACACTGGGCCCAATACTGACCCCTGAGGTACTCCATATAAAAGAGTGACGAAGTAGACCTTACACCACCCACCACCACCACCACCGCTTGCGACCTATCTCTGATGTATGACTTGAACCACTGGAGAACTATCCCATCAACACCAAAAGTGACCCTAAGCCTTTCAAGTAAAGTAGTGTGATCTAGCGTATCAAAGGCAGCACTCAGATCAAGCAAGGCTACGAGAGAAACAAGTTTCCTGTCGGATTTGCACAGTAAACAGTCGAGTACGCTCAATACAGCAGTCTCAGTGCTATGATTCTTCCTATAAGCAGACTGACAGGCCTCAAGAAGGCCATGGTCTGAAAGATGAGTCTGAAGCTGCTTCAGCACAACTCTTTCAAGGATTTTTGAGAGGAATGGGAGGTTGGACACTGGTCTATAGTTCTTTAACTTATTAAGGTCTAGTCCTGGCTTTTTCAAGAGAGGGGTAACGATTGCCTGCTTAAACTGAGGAGGTACTATGCCTGACGAGAGAGATTTGTTTACAATGTTTGTAATCACGGGAATCAAATGAGAGGCACACCGTTTAAGGAGGGAAGTAGGGATGGGGTCAAGGACACAACTTTTGCTGGAAGATTCACTTATGAGATCGGCGATCAGTTTTTCATCCACTGGATTAAAAGTACAAAAAGGTGGTCCACAGTATTTATCATAAAGGATTGGTTGGGAAGGATTTGCATCAAGATTGTCACGGATGGTTTTGATTTTATCAACAAAGAATTCGCTAAATTGTTGAGAGATCTGAGAAGAAGGAATGTTCGTGGGCAAACTTAATTTCTTTTGTTTGCCCAAGTAGTTCATTTGAAAGAGAAAACAACTGCTTTGATGAAGAACAAGAGTCAATTTTATCACGGTAGTATGACTCTCTGGCATCCTGGAGGCAGTCCCCTGCCTCACACCTGTTCGCTGCAAAGATCTGGCGGTGGATGGTCAATCGGCTCTTTCTCCAGCGTCTCTCGCTGCGCCGGCGTTGACGTCGAGCAGCTCTCACGTCCTCGGAGAGCCAAGGAGCTGAGGGACGGTCAGTAACACACCTAGTCACTGCAGGCGCGTGTCGGTCCAGAATTTCCCGAAGGCCATCGTTAAGCACTTCAACTAATTGTGTGACATCTGCATTGCTTTGCTGTTTATGCATGCCCCTGAGCAAAACTCTTGACCTCTTGGTCAAAAACAGCCACACACAATGCTTTCATGTTCCTTGACGTAACAAGTCTTTTCCGAGGAGGGTGTGTGGAGATCTTCAAACTACACACAACAACATAATGGTCTGAAAGACCAGCATAGTCACGAACTTCATCCACAGAGAGAACGCCGTCATCAATGTTTCCCACCACCCAGTCAAGAATATGGCCATGTTTGTGTGTTGGTGTTTGAACAAACTGAGACAGGTTGTGATCAGTCAGTAGAGTCTTTAGACGAATCACTTGGCGATCTGAATAGTCATCATAATGAAATTAAAGTCACCAAGATAACAAACAGTATTACGTGTAGCTGCATAAGAGGATAAGAGATCTGGAAACTCCTGTAGGAAGGCAGAGTTAGACAGCGTATTGGACTTACTTGGCGGAGGTCTGTAAACACAAACTAAAGAAACAGTAGCAGCAGTGCCTCGTAGTTTCATTTCAACACACTCAAACGAACAAAATTTCACAGGAGTGAAAAAAACACAGCATGAGAGTGTTTTTTCGAATCATGAAGGCTAATCCACCACCTCGTGATCCAACACGAGGAAATGAGTGGAAATCATAATCACAGGGGGTCATAGCAGCGATGTAGGACTCGTCACCACGATCTTACAACCAAGTTTCAGTCAAGACGAAAATCGGCTTTTAAATCAGTCACCATTTCATGGATTTCTGCTGCTTTTTTTTTGCGACACGATCGGCAGTTGAAAGCAGCACACTTTTAATGTCCGTTTGTTGTCTGCCTTCTTTCGCTTGTACCGTTTTCTTGGAAGATTGACACCTATACCAAAAGTACGAAGCCGAGATGTTAATTCACTGGTCAAACGAGATGGACTTACATGAAGAAGTTGATCACGTCTGTAATGCAGGAATTTATCACTTTGGCGCACAGGGATAGAGCACTCAACAGAACTAGACGAAAGATCAGGTATTTGGCTAGCTTGATGCACAGGTGAGTACGATGGCGGACGCACCGAGTTCAAAGCAGTCAGCCGTGTCGAAATGGTCGTGCACAGCACGAACCAACGCAGGTAAAGTTCGGCATAAATTGCCCACACAGCACAAAAGCACCAAACATCACAAACATTTTCACAAACTTTCAAATCAAGCACTCTTCCTTTTCCTCTTAAACGAAGAAAAGAACAGAGGCGACAGTCACTCCAACCTCAGCGGCGAACGACCTTGACCCATCACTTACTGACCAAACAATCCTATTCTGAACATATACGGTAGTTCATCATCACTGACCAAACAATCCTATACTGAACATGTAATGCCCTTCCCATCACTTACTGACAAAACAATCATATATATAACAAGGCAGGCCCTTCACCATCAATTGTTGACCATTCAATAATGTACTGAACAAGGCAGGCCCTTCCCCATACTGAACATATAAGGCCTTCTCCATCACTTGTCCACCAAATTATCTTATACTGAATATGTAAGGCCTTCTCCTTCACTGATCAAACAATCCTAAACTGAACAAGGCAGGCTGTTCCCCATCACCTACTGACCAAACAATCCTACACTGAACATGTAAGGCCCTTCCCCATCACTTATGACCAAACAATCCTACACTGAACATGAAAGACCTTCCCCATCACTCACTGATCAAAGAATCCTACACTGAACATGAAAGACCTTCCCCATCACTTGGTCACCGAACAATCTTATACTGGACATGTAAGGCCCTTCCCCATCACTGACTAAACAGTCCTATACTGAACAAGGCAGGCTGTTCCCCATCACTTACTGACCAAACAATCCTATACTGAACATGTAAAGCCTTCGCCATCACAGATCCAAACAATCCAATACTGAAGATGTGAGGCCTTACGCACCACTTGCTGACCAAACAATCCTATACTGCACAAGGCAGGTCCTTCCCATCACTTGTGACCAAAACAATCCTATACTGGACAAGGCAGGCCCTTCCCCATCACTTGCTGACCAAACAATCCTATACTGAAAAATGTAAGGCCTTTCACCACCACTGACCAAACAATCCTATACTGAACATGTAAGGCCCTTCCCCATCACTTACTGACCAAACAATCCTATACTGAACATGTAAGGCCCTTCCCCATCACTTACTGACCAAACAATCCTATACTGAACATGTAAGGCCCTTCCCCATCACTTATTGACCAAACAATCCTACACTGAACATGTAAGGCCCTTTCCCACCACTGACCAAACAATCCTATACTCAACATGTAAGCCCTTCCCATCATCACTGACCAAACCATCCTACACTGAACATGTAAGGCCCTTCCCCATGACCTGTTGATCAAACAATCAGAAACTGAACAAGGCAGGCCCTTCCCCATCACTTACCGACACAAAAGTCCTATACTGAACAAGGCAGGCCCCTCACCATCACTGATCAAACAATCCTATACTGCACAAGGCAGGTTCTTCCCACCACTTGCTGATCAAACAATCCTATACTGAACAACACAGGCCCTTCTCATCACTTACTGACCAAACAATCTATAAGGAACATGTAAGGCCCTTCCCATCACTTGTTAAAGAAACAATCCTATACTGAACAAGGCAGGGCCTTCCCATCTTTTGCTGACCAAACAATCCTATGGTGAACAAGGAAGGATCCTTCCCCATCACATGTTGACCAAACAATCCAGAACTGAACGTGTAAGGCCCTTCACAATCACTTACTGACCAAACAATCCTACACTGGACATATAAGGCCTTCCCCATCACCTACTAAACAGCTTATACTGAACAATGTAAGTCCTTCCCCATCATATGCTGACCAAACAATCCTATACTGAAAAAGGCAGGCCCTTCCCCATCACTTGTTGACCAACAATCCTACAATGAATATGTAAGGCCCTTCACCATCCCCTACTACTGACCAAACAATCCTATACTGACCATGTAAGGCCTTCCCCATCACTTACTGACCAAACAATCCTATACTGAACAATGCAGGTGTTACAGAGAATACTGACTACGGAGTCACACACACACACACACACACACACACACACACACACACACACACACATTTGACTCCCTGGTTCTTTTTTTTCTCCAAAGAAAAATGAAC
>JADBJO010000554.1:406398-421398 GCA_016801955.1 Conus betulinus | reverse complement strand
GTTGTTGCGAGCGCACAACACACACACACACACACACACATTTATCAACTGAACTTTTTTCATTCCAACTGCTACGACAGTTAACATTTTTCATTTCTTCCCCAAGTGAAATTAACATTTCGCATCACTGCATCTGAAACAAAGGAAATATGAGCAAATATGGCAAAAGTCAGATATAAAGACATACCATCTGAAAGCAAGTAATAACATCCACTGAACGAGGTATTCCAAATGTGTATGACGTTAACAAGTGCCAGACAAGCATTTCAGGGTACCGGCAAAATCTTACCACTAAGGGTAGGACGTCGGGAACAAGATGAAACTGCAAAAACCCCTGAGAAATGGTCTCCAAGTCAGTCAAGCTGCTTAAGTTCCTCCCACTTAAACAAAAAATCTGGTCTGCCTCCCACTTGAAACAAAATATATATCCAAAATTTTTTGCTTAAAAATCTTCGGATAGCTACAATTTGAAATAAACAGCTAATAGCAACACCAATAATACTAACACAGATGGGCGATTCTAAATAAACACCTAATAGCAACACCAATAATACTGAAAAAGAGATGGGCGATCCTAAATAAACACCTAATAGCAACACCAGTAACACTAACACAGATGGACGATCCTAAATAAACAGCTAATAGCAACACCAATGATATTAACAGATGGGCAATCCTAAGTAAATAGCTAACAGCAACACCAATAATACTAACACAGATGGGCAATCCTAAATAGCGGTTAATAGCAACACCAAATGATACTGGCACAGATGGGAGATCCTAGCTAAACAGTTAACATCAACACCAATAATACTAACACAGATAGGCGATCCTAAATAAATGGCTAATAGCAACACCAATGATACTAACACACAGATGGGCGATCCTGAATAAATAGCTAATATCAACACCAATAATACTAACACAGATGGGCGATCCTAAATAAATAGCTAATAGCAACACCAATAATACTAACACAGATGGGCGATCCTAAATAAACAGCTAATAGCAACACCAATAATACTAACACAGATGGGCGATCCTAAATAAACAGCTAATAGCAACACCAATAACACCAACACAGGGTGGGCGATCCTAACTTGTGTCCACAAAACTGTCATCCGGCGCAGTTGAATTTTTGAGCTTTATGATTGGTTCTCTCTCCCCCCTCCCTCCCTCCCTCTGTTGTTGTTGTTTTCAATTTAACGTCTTTCCGCGTTAAGTGATATTAGACGATCTGTGTGTGTGTGTGTGTGTGTGTGTGTGTGTGTGTGTGTGTGTGTGTGTGTTGCGTGCGTACATGCGTGCATGTGTGCGTGCATGCATGCATGCGTGCGTGCGTGTGTGTGTGTGCCTCTGTGTGTGTGTGTGCCTCTGTGTGTGTGAGTGCCTCTGTGTGTGTGTGTGTGTGTGTGTGTGTGTGTGTGTGTATACGGAACCATTGTTGTCTTCAAGTGCATGCAATGATGAACATATTTGGCAATATGAATTTGTAGGTCGTCATTGCCTAGCATTTCATTTGGGCATAGGTTCTGCAAATCTGGATTTAGCGTATCTTTGGATAGCTGTTCTTCAGTCGCAACATTTTGTATCTAGAAAAACTGTCCAGGAAATGGCTTTCATCTTTGACCACACCACATGCTGAGCATTTCCTGTCTTCTCTTGTAGTGTTCGTGTATCAACGACCCCTTTCCACTTGTAGGTCATGAACACTGCTGCGACTTCTGCTGTCATCACGTCTCTGTTCTTAGTACTTAACGTTTTACTATATATGGTTCTAGTCAGTAGTTTTTTGAGAAATTTTGTTATGAAAGTAAAGTGTTGGAATGCTACTTTTTGGCTGTTTCTAGAAGTCTATGTATTTTGATATCATTTTTTTATGACATATTTTGTTCTCCCGATGATATCAAGAGTGGATTGAGGGTAAAATCTTCTTCTCCGTTATGGTAGCCAGACTGACTATATACCTGACAGAAAATGAGTATTTGGATTTGTCAGTCCAGAAAGTAGGCATCTCAGGTGTGTCTGGCGGTGTAGAACATGTTGTTATGATTTGGGAAGCAATCAATGAGCTAGAGCAGAGAAACTGGCCCTCAACATGGTGTAGCTCGATCTGGCAAATGCATATGGATCAGTTCCATAAAAGATGATTCAACTGGCCCTTGTGATGTATCATATCCCAAAGAATATTAGAGAACTGCTGAGGAAGCACTTCCATTGCTTTTCCATGTGGTTCTCCACAAAAGAATACAAAACACACTGGATCAATCTGGAAAATTGTATAGGAATGGGCTGTGCAGTTTCTTCAATAGTGTCTGTGTTGGCAATGGAGGTCATCTTGAAAGCTGGCATGAGCTGTACAGGTCCAGCAGATCTCGGGGAATAGATACCAAATGCCCCTTCTGAAGGCCTTCATGGATTATACAACAGTGCTTTCCACCGAGGAAGACCAAGCATGCAAAATACTGAAGCAGGTAGACCAATGAGTTGCTTCATCCAAGATGAATTTCAAGCCAAAGAAATCACAAAGCCCCTCCTCACGGAAAGGAAAAACAGCAAAAAAAAAGTCAAGTTCACCACAGCCAACCGAGCCATTCCAACTGTAACAGAAGAACCAGTCAAGCGCCTCAGGAGGTGGTTTTGATGACTCCTTGAAAGACACAAAGTGGGGAGAGGAAACCAAGCAAATGGCAGCCTGCAGATTACAGACCAGTGCGGGCTTCCTGACAAGTACAAGGTCTGGTGTTTGCAGATCATGCTCATCCCAAAGCTTCTGTGGCCTCTTCTGATTTACGACATATCAGTACTAACACTGTGGAATCAATGGAGGCCCAAATCAACATTATACAAGGAAATAGCTAGGCATCCCACCAGGTCTCACTGACATCACACTCTATTGCCGCCAAGCAAAGCTGAAGCTTCCTCTAAAATCCATCCTTGAGGAATATAAAGTGAGTAAAACAAGGTTACTAACCACGCTCACGGACTCCATCGAAAAAGTTGTGAGATCAGTCCGGCCAAGCTGGCAGAAAATGGAGCATTAGGGAGGCAGCAGACTTGGCAAAGGGAATCCTCAAGATCAAGGAATTAACAGCCACACACAGACGCACAGACAGGGGCTGGGATCAACAGAAATAAAATGGTGGTCAAAAGCAAAGGGAAAGCAAAGGGAGACATAGTAATAGAGGAGATGAAGAAAGAAGAGGACGCTAGAGAATCCAGAAAGCAGTCCAGCAAGGTCAACGAGGACAGTGGACTATGTGGAGAAACGCACTGTGAAGAAGTCTCACCTGGAATCATGTATGGTGCATGGCACCTCAGAGTCAGCTTCATCCTTAGATTTGTGTAACCCTTCTGCCCTTGAATTCCATCCTGGTCAAATGGGGGAAATCAGATTACCCTACATGTCGACTATGTCATGGCAAACAAATATATCCTGATTTCATGCAAAGCAGCGCTAATCCACAGAAGGTACTCATGGAGGAATAACCAAGTGCTCAAGAGAGATCGCACATGTGGTTAGTACTGCTGGTGGCATGAGACCGGATATTGTTCTCCACTCAGGTTCATCAAAACAAATGATTCTGATTGAATTCTCTGTGCCATTGAAAAACCGAATGGAGCAAGTGCACCTCTACAAGACTGAGAAGTATACCGATCCAGCGATCAGCTTGAGGACAATCGGCTTCAGGCCCAGGTCTTCGCTGTAGAAGCTGAAGCGAGGGGATTTGTAGGCTCATCAGCCTATGGCCTTATGAAACAGCTTGGGATTTCAGGTAAGAAGAGGACCAGAACCTTGAACCCAATGGCAGAGGCAGCCGAAAAGAGTTCTGGTCGGCGAGGAACAAAAGTGATCTTCCTAAAGCTTAAATTTCCAACTTAGAATAGATATCCTGTTAGTAATTGGGTAAGACATTCATCTGAAAAGGCACACCTTGAGATGCCCACCCATCCCAAAGTTGCAGGTTTGAATCCTGGCAGTGTCAGGAAAACAAATTCAACAGTAGAAGGGCATCTGGGAGTCATGACCTGGATGCGGCCTGGCCCCCTCAGTGTTAGGAGTTCAGGGCTGAAACACTTGTCTGAGGGGTTTCTTCTCTGAAGACCTGCTGTCAAGCTCTCCCTAGAGTGTCTTCCTACTATGTATTTAGATTCCAGTTTCTTTTTGATGGCATATTTTGTTATGATATCAAGGGTGGATCGATTTTTCCAGATGTGATTAATTCCCAATTTACGGAGAACAGTTTGGATAAAGTCTAGCCATGAAGTATTAGATCTTTCTACATTTCAAGTCATACTGCTGTATGACTGTTTGAGGCAGGATGAATTGTCTGTTTTTTGGTGTTTAATCAGAATCCTAATGTTTAGCATATTGTTTGTGGGCTGATTGGGAAAAGACCCATTTCTGCTAGTGCTGGGAGATTCATAGCCTCTTTCTGTTAGCCTAGAAGGTTCTTGCTAAAAAAAATTCTTTTTCTTTCATGAGGAAACACTTGGGATACACTTTGTTGGAAAAAGGTGGAAATGTAGGAGTTGTTTAAATGTCATGATCCGCATAAGAAAACCACACTTCATCGCCATAAGTTGATGTTGGTGCGATCAGCATAAAGGTGCTTCAGAACGTCTGGTTTCAGCTCTGTACCTGTATTTGTCCTCAGGTGTGCAGCAGTGCTTATTGGCTTGTTCTTGTGCACTTGCGAACATACCATTTTCATGAAAAATGACCCTGAGATATTTTTGTACTGGCTTGTAATCTGTACAATATGAGAACCATATTTGAATGCAAGGGGTATTTTAGGATACGTTTTTGTGAAAATGACAATTTTTGTTTTTTCCTTCATTAATCTTAAGTCCCCATTCATGAGAATGTGTGCGTATGCGTGCATGCGCATGCTGTGTGTGTGTGTGCGTGCATGCATGTGTGTGTGTGTGTGTGTGTGTGTGTGTGCGTTTGTATGTGTGGTGCGTGGATCTCTCTCTCTCTCTCTCTCTCTCTCTCTCTCTCTCTCTCTCTCTCAATAAACAAGATTGATTCATCAACAACAAGGACAGTGATAAGAATGAAAATAATAAGAAGAATTACAATGACAGGGATGAAGATTATCATCATCATCATCATAAACGAGTGTGAATTTGTAAAGCGATAAGAGCTTGGTCTCTAGCCGAGGATAGGCGCTATACAAAGTATTCAAAATCATCATCACATTCATCATCATCATCATCATCATCATCATCATCATCATCACAAAAGTAGTAGTAGTAGTAGTAGTAGTAGTAGTAGTAGTAGTAGCAGCAGCAGCAGTAGTAGTAGTAGTAGTAGTTTCAGTTCAGTTTCAGTTTCATCAAGGAGGCGTCACTGCGTGCAGACTAGTCCATATATGCTACGCCATATCCACTAAGTTTTGAAACCACACTGTGCATGATTTTAAGCTGATGGATAAATGAATTAATAGCTAAGATGAGAGAATTTAAAAAGTAGTAGTAGTAGTAGAGGTAGTAACAGTAGTAGTAGTAGTAGTAGAAGTGGTAGTAGTAGTAGTAGTAGCTGTAGTAGTAACAACAGTAATAGCAACGACAACAAATCATCATCATCATTGTCATCGTCATCGTCATCAGCTAAGGATGGGCAGCCTTCGGTAGTGTTGTCAGACAGGGGGGAGGGGTGGAGGGGGGGGTGGCAGCTAAGGGTGTAAGGGGGGGGGGGGGGGGGGGGGGGGGCTCTGGGTGGGTGTAGGAGGCAGTCTGGGACTGAGGGCTTGGAGAGTGGATGGAGCATGGAGGGATGGGGGCGGGGGACGTTACCTTGATGCCAACGTCAGCCTTGACAATGCCAGTGACGGCATCCAGCACCAGGGCGTTGGTGATGATGACCGTGTCCAGGGTGTCACGTGACCCACGAGCCGCCGCCTGACCCATCCCCTCACGAAGCACCTGTTTGGGGTTTTACTTAATTATTTCCATTGTAATTAAACACAACAACTAATACAGTAACAAAGCCAAGAAGGGTGTTACATTCAACAAGGTTAAACTTCTACAGGTGCTAATCATTATTTGATTTTTAGGTTAAACTCCTAGAGGTACTATCATTATTTAATCTTTAGATTAAACTCTTAGAAGTACTATAATTATTTGATCTTAAGGTAAAGACTTCGAGACGTACTATCATTATCTGATCTGTAGGTTAAACTTCTAGAGGCACTATCACTATCTGATCTTTAGATTGAATGTCTACATGTACTATCATTATTTGATGTTTAGGTTAAACTTCTAGAGGTTCTTTCATTATTTGATCTTGAGGATAAAATTCTAGAGGTACTATCATTATTTGATCTTAAGTTTTACTTCTAGAGGTACTATCATTACTTGACCTTTACGCTGAACTTCTAGAGGTACTATCATTATTTGATCTTTAGGCTAAACTTCTACATGTACTATCATTATTTGATCTTTAGGTTAGACTTCTAGACATTCTTTCATTATTTGATCTTATCTTTACGTTGAAACTTCTAGAGGTACCTTCATTATTTGATCTTTGGGTTAAACTTCTAGGGGTACTATCATCATTATTTGATCTTTAGATTAAACTTTCTAGAGGTACTATCATTATCTGATTGTTAGGTTAAACTTCTAGAGGTACTATCATTATTTGTTCTTTAGGTTAAACTTCTAGAGATTCTTTCATTATTTGATCTTGAGGTTAAAATTCTAGAGGTACTATCATTATTTGATCTTAAGTTTAACTTCTAGAGGTACTATCATTACTTGATCTTTAGGCTGAACTTCTAGAGGTACTATCATTATTTGATCTTTAGGTTAAACTTCTACATGTACTATCATTATTTGATCTTTAGGTTAAACTTCTGGACCTTCTTTCATTATGTGATCTTATCTTTAGGTTGAATTTCTAGAGGTACCTTCATTATTTGATCTTAGGTTAAAATTTTAGAGGTACTATCATTATTTGATCTTTAGATTAAACTTCTAGAGGTACTATCATCATTTGATCTTTAGGTTAAACTTCTAGAGGTACTATCATTATTTGATTCAAATGAAAAACAAAGAAATCCCAGGAAGCACCTTGCCCCCCGCCAAACTTGCATTCGTCCCCGTACACCGTCAAGTCCTTCTCCACCTCAAACACCAGGCTCGTATCGCCCAACCTCACCTGGAACACATTAACATCTCATGTCACCTAACCTCACCTGGAACACATTACCATCTCATGTCACCTTGCCTCACCTGGAACACATTATCATGTCACCTAACCTCACCTGGAACAAATTACGGTGTCACCTAACCTTGTCTGGAACACATCACCATGTCACCTTATCTCATCTGGAACACATTATCATGTCACCTGAATCTCACCTGGAACACATTACCATCTCATGTCACCCCAACCTCATCTGCAACACAACAAAGGCCCGTGTCACCCAGCCTCACCAGGAGTATAACAAACACACGTATCTTCTCTCTGGCATAGTGTCACATTTCAGACCCCTTTTTGAAACATGATGCAAATGACCCTTGGGGTCACGCTTGACCAAATCTTTACTTCAAAAAACCATATTTCCAACATGTGTCAAGCAGCTCGACTTGGAGCTGCAGATTCTGCACACCACCCTCTCTTTGTGGACGCAACCCAGACTGATAATTATGTGTCTTTGTCAATTCCAGAATAGACTATTGTAATTCTCTTCTTCCTGTCATCCTGAAATACCTTCTTGACTGGGCTGCAGAGAATCAAAACAACACTGATTGCATAATTTTCTGATGCCCAAAATTGGAAAGTGTATCTGAGCTTCCTCACTCACTGCATTAGCTCCATGTCGTTGACAGAATAGATTGTAAATTCTCCTCTTTGACTTTTCCTGTCTAATCTGAAACAGCACCAGACTATCTGTTGGAACGCCTCACCAGTTCCATTCTTCTTCTGGAAAATTCATTCTTTCAGAACAGGAACATGCGGTGACATATCTTTGACATGCGCTGACAGATCTTTGACTTGCGGTGACAGATCTTTGACATGCGGTGACAGATCTTTGACATGCAGTGATAGGTCTTTGACATGCAGTGACAGATCTTTGACATGCCATGAGGGATATTTGACATGCGGTGACAGGTCTTTGACATGTGGTGACAGTTTTTTTACATGCGGTGACAGATCTTTGACAATGGGTGACCATGCAATGACAGATATTTGAAATGTGGTGACAGATCTTTGACATGCGGTAACAGATCTTTGACATGCAGTAACCATGCGGTGACAGGTCTTTGACATGCGGTGACAGGTCTTTGACATGTGGTGACAGATCTTTGACATGCGGTGACAGATTTTTGACTGCCTAGGTCCCAGCAGTCTAGAACAATGGCCCTTTCATTCTCAGACACTCCCAATCTTTCTCTTCATGGGAATCCAAGATTAAGGATAGCGACAGATTTAAATTCTATTGCTCTTTCAAATTACTTCCACATCATAAACAATACTTAACAATAATAACCATTAACAAATTTAGATCAGCACTCACCGGATTCAGATTAGGCATAAATAATTCAAAGATAAATAGACGCTACAGGAAAAATTATTCTGAGGATTGTTTCTTGACCTTGATCATGATCATCATCCACCCATCTTTGAACACCTCCCCCATTCCCCTACCGGCATTTTACACCAGTGCTACAACATTATCCCACTTATACAACAATTATCATCATCCTACAGTACTGTTTATCTCAAATGATCCATGATCATCACCCATCAGTCATCTACCCCTACCCCCTTCACCCTCTTTCTCAACCTGCAACATTATACTAATGCCACCTTATTATTCCACTTACCACAATGACCATCATCCTACAGTACTATTGATCTCACCCATGCCAATGAGCATCACCCACAGGTCATTGATATTTTCCTTTATACCCCCAACTTGCACACATTGCCACCATCACCACTACATTTTCCACTTATATAACAATAATCATCATCCTATGGTACTACTGATATAAAATGATTACCATTTATCAGTCACTGAAAATACTCCCATCCAGTGAACACCTTCATACTGCACTATATATGGAAATGAAGAAGCTGACCAATTGACAAAGGAAGGAGGAGGAGCAGCAGCCCCAACTGTAAAAGGTAGCCTCCTTGGAATAAATCAGAAGTATTTCCAAGGAGACAAATAGAAGGATGACTTGAGCAGCACCCTGACTTCAACAAGACGGATGCATACTACCGGATACCCAGATCAGACCAACCAAGTGAACATCATGAGACTCAGGATGGGGCTCTCCAGACTTTAACATCTCAGGTCCACTATATTCCACACCTGTGAGAAATCAAACTATCAATGCAGTACAGCCCCAGAGAGACAGCGGAACATTCCCAGCTAAACCCAGACTAGAAACCTAGCCTGCCAACTCGCCAATGAATGCAAAACCTCACTGACCACTGGAGGGTTTCCACCATACAGCAACCTCCGTCAGTACCTCCAGACTCCTACCCAAGTAAACGAAGAAGAAGACCATCATTGTGGGACTGAGAACAGGGCACTCCAGACTGTCACATCACATCTCCACAATATTCTACACTGGCGAGTCTTCAATTTATCCATGCCCACCCAGTGACAGCGAAACATTCCCAGTGGCACTAATGATGTAGCTATGTATATTTTTTATGCACTGAGACACAGAGAAGAACATATTATTGCTACAAATTTAAATTGATTCCTATCATCCTCTCTTTGGATAGCCACTGCTTTGTTTACATATACCTATGTTTACAGGCTGGACGCCTAACATTGAACATTCATTGTCATTCTCTTCCTTCAAGTCACATCTTAAAACTTATTTTAATTATTAGAAAGAACTGGACCACATTCTGTTGATACTTTCTATTATTGCTTCCTGAAATACATCCGTTTGATTTGTTAGATGTGTGTGCACGATGGAGAGAGAGAGAGACAGACAGACACACAGACAGACAGACAGACAGACAGAGAAAGAGAGAGAGTGAGCAAGAGAGAGAGAGAGAGAGAGAGAGAGACAACGAGAGAGAGACAGAGTGTGTGTATGTGTGTGAGTGTGTGTGTGTGAGTATGTCTGTCTGCCTGTCTGTATACGTGAGTCAACGAATCTGTACGAGCTGAGGAGGCAACGTTAGAAGTACATTTATAGTTTAACTTTTCATGGTAGCAGAGCGTAAGTATGGCGCAAAACTTTAAAGTACCGCCGAGTCTAGGACCGGACACAGTATATGAGATGTGGAAAAACGAACTTGAAGTTTGGAAGCTAGTGACAGACATGAAGCCTGAGAAACAAGCAGCATAGCGGTTACGTTATCGCTAACGGGACAAGCTCGAGCGAGAGCTTTGGAGATCGACGCTGCAGAACTGAACACCAGAGATGGTATGAACGTTTTGATTACTGCTCTTGATGCTCTCTTTCTTCAAGATGAAATTGATCTAGCGTATTCTTCATACTCGGATTTTGAGTCATTTAAGAAAGGGCAAAGCATGTCAATGGCTGATTACATTGTAGAGTATGAAAGAGATACACGATCTGCAAGAAATACACAAGATGGAGTATCCTGATGCAGTATTGCGTTCAAACTATTGGACAATGCAGGTTTGACAGAAAAAGAAAAACAGTTAGTGCTGACTGCAGCATCTGATAGAAAATTTTCTTCTATGAAGTCTGCTTTGAAAAGAATTTTTGGAGGTCATTCAGGAGCCAAAGTTGAGGATGAAATCATAGTGAAACAAGAAGAAGCGTTTGTGACAAAGAACAGTACAAGATACAGAGGAAGTAGATTTCCAGATCCACCTAATTCAAGTGATCAAAGAACATGGCCAAAGAACAAAGTTCCAAGAGGCTCAAATCCCACTGGACAGATATGGAAGGAGAACAAAGTGTGCTGTTTGCCAGTCAGTGTTTCACTGGGCCAAACAATGCCCACACAAAGAAGAAGTGAGAATGACAGACACTAACACTGAATATTATGAAGAATGTGAAGAACAATGCAACTTGGCATTATTCACTAAAGAACACAGTACAGAGAATGAGATACTGATGACAGAATCTTATGGCTGTGCAGTTATTGATACAGCATGTACCAAAACTGTCTCTGTGGCAAGAAATGGTATGAAGAATATGTGAATAGACTAGAAGAAGATCAAAAGAAAGTCATCAAGAAAAAGGCAAGTACAAAGATTTTCAGGTTTGGAGATGGTGCTCAAGTGCACTCATACATGAATGTGACAATCCCAGCTCAGATTGGCAAGACAAAGTGTAACATTGAAACAGAAGTTGTGGATATAGAACTTCCACTCTTGCTGAGCAAGATTCTTTGAAGAAAGCAGGAACTGTTCTGGATATGTCCAATGACAAAGCCACGATGTTTCAACAACCTGTGGAGCTAAACTACACCTCAACTGGACATTATTGCATTGATATTGTCGGAAACAAAGGAGTGATGCAAAATGATGGTGAAATCCTGCTGACCTTGGAAAATCTAGATGAAAAAGAACAAACAAAATCACTTCTGAAACTTCACAAACAGTTTGGGCATGCTTCAGCAGAGAATCTGAAGAAGTTAATGCAGAATGCAGGAGTTAAAGACATAGATTTGTTCAAGAAAATGAGAAAGTTAGTAGAAGAGTGTGATGTATGTGCTCGACACAGAAAAATGCCGCCGCCAAAACCATCAGTAGGAATGCCTTTGGCAAATGACTACAATCAAGCAGTGGCTGTCGATCTTCATGAGCTTGGCAAAAATGTCTGGTACCTTCACATGATTGACCAGTTTACTAGATTCAGTGCTGCTGCAATAATCAGAAGCAAACAGTCATCAGTCAGTCATAGTGCACAATTCATGAAGTACTGGATTGCAGTGCATGGCCCACCAGAAGTACTGATAAGTGACAATGGCAGAGAATTTAGCAATGATGAATTCCATGACATGTGTGAAAACTTCAACATTGAAGTGAAAACTACAGCAGCCTACAGCCCGTGGAGCAATGGTCTGATGGAACGTCACAACCAAACCCTTTCCAACATTCTGCTGAAAATCATGTCTGACAGGAAAGATCTGGATTGGGAGACAGCACTGTGCTGGGCACTGGCAGCCAAGAACAGCATGGTCAACACACATGGCTTCAGTCCCTATCAGCTGGTGTATGGGAGAAATCCAAACTTTCCGTCTGTAGTCAATGACAAATTGCCTGCTCTGGAAGGCACCACCAGAAGCAAGACGGTTGGAGAACACATCATGGTATGCATGCGGCCAGAAAGGCATTCACAGAAGCTGAAAGTTCAGAGAGACTGAGAAGAGCTTTGAGAACACAGACACGATCCTCATACGATGTATATCAGATGGGAGACAAGGTCTACTACAAGCGCCCAAATAATGAA
Source organism: Conus betulinus (assembly GCA_016801955.1). Taxonomy (NCBI): domain Eukaryota; kingdom Metazoa; phylum Mollusca; class Gastropoda; order Neogastropoda; family Conidae; genus Conus; species Conus betulinus. The sequence continues at coordinate 408,984 of JADBJO010000554.1, read as the reverse complement.
GAATGGAAGGGACCAGGAAATGTGATAGGACAAGATGGAAGTGTGATTTTTGTGCGTCATGGTGGAACTCTAGTCCGAGTACATCAAACTAGATTAAGAAAAGTGAAAGAAGAACAAGAGAAAACAAACCCTGAAGCTGAGTTTAACTCACAGTCTTCCACAAGCAACAGTTATGAGAAGAACAAAAGCTCACAGTACACCAAACCTGCTCGTGAAGAGGAAGACAACACAAAGAACATCTGTACAGAAACATTACCAGACTTTGATACAGAATCAGACATTGAATCAGATGAAATGAATGAAACAAATGACATAAAAAACAAGAAGAACATTGATTTCAAGAAACTCAAAACAGGCCAGATGATTTCATATGAACACAAAGACAATGGAAAGCGCATATCTGCAAAGATAATAAACAAAGCTGGAAAATCAACTGGGAGAAACAAAAACTGGTACAACAACATGAGTGCACAGAACCAAAAGAATATAAAGGAGAAAGAATGTCAGTGGATTTAACCAAGGTCAACAAACTTGTTATATCATCTGCAGAGTGTGACTTGGCATTGTGCTCCGAAGACACTGTCATGATGATAGAAGGAGTTTGCTTTGAGAAAGCCAAAACAGAAGAAATGGAGAGCTGGCAAAGAAATCATGTATATAGTGAAGTGGAAGATACTGGACAAAGATGTGTTTCAACCAGATGGATATGTACAATGAAACAAACTAAACAAGGAATGACTCCCAAAGCTAGACTAGTGGTGCGGGGATTCGAAGAAATAGGAAAAATGACGACATTCAAAAGGATTCCCCCACTTGTGCAAGTGAATCACTGCGAGTGATTCTCTCTATTTTCGCCCAAAGAAAATGGAGCCCATGCTCTATGGACATTAAGACAGCCTTTCTGCAAAGAAAAGAAATCGACAGAGACATTTTTGTGAGGCCACCGAAAGAAGCGCACAGCAAAGGAAAGTTATGGCATTTTGAGAAATGTGTGTATGGACTGAATGATGCTTCTCTCTGCAGTGGTACAAATGGGTCAAAGATGTTCTGCAAAAACTTGGAGGAAGGATGTCAAAAGTTGACCCAGTCTTCTTCTATTGGATGACTGGAGATGAGGTGATTGGCATCTTAGCATGCCACGTGGATGACTTCATCTGGGGAGGCACAAAGGTCTTTGAACAGAATGTGATTGAAGAAATCAGAAAAACATTCAGGGTTGGTAAGGAAGAAAAAACAAGCTTTTCAATACATTGGCATGGAGCTGTCCTCTGATGGACACACAGTGTGTCTACAACAAACCAAGTATGGAGACACTCTGGAACCCATACCCATTGACAAAAGAAGAACAAAACAGAAACAGACAACATGACAGCTGAGGAGAAACAGATATACAGGTCCAAAGTTGGTCAGATTTTGTGGATATCTCGTCAGAGTCGTCCTGATGTAGCATTTGATGCATGTCAGCTTTCTTCTAATGTGAAAGGTGGGAAAGTGGAACATCTATTGGAAGCAAACAAAGTCATCAAAAAGATCAAATCAGAACATGTTACGCTGAAATTTCAACACCTGGAATCTGAAACACTGAAACTGATGGTCTACACAGATGCTTCTTTTGGCAACCTGAAGGATGGAGGAACTCAAGGCAGCTATATCATCTTCCTCGCCAATGAGAAAGGAGAGGTCATTCCTATTTGCTGGAACTCCAAGAAATTCACAGAGTGGTACGAAGTACACTAGCTGGTGAGACACTGGCTATGGCAGAAGGACTTGATGCAGCAATATTTGTGGCAACATTGTTCACTGAAATCACCACAGGAAAAGCTTCCACTGACAGTCTACCTCTTGTCTGCCTGACTGACTGTAAGTCACTACATGATGCCTTGAAGTCCACAAAGCAAGTGACAGACAAAAAACGGTTGAGGCTTGAAATCAGTGGGATCAAAGACTTGATGGAGAAAGGCATTGTGGAAGAAGTGAAATGGTCTGACACACATCAACAGTTAGCAGACTGTCTTACCAAGAGAGGAGCTTCACCCACACTGCTGCTGAGAACGCTGGAAGAAGGAACAATCACTGCATAGACTTTTGAATTTTTTATTATGTTTTTATTTTTTTATAAAAGACAGAGATGAGTATGATAACGATAGACAGTATCGGAACAGTGCGTGCTTGGAAAACATTGTTGCCGAACTTACCGGAAGTAATGAAACTGTAACGAAGGAAATAACTTAGCAACGCGGGAAGCGGAAACGAGGAGAGAGTCAACGAATCTGTACGAGCTGAGGAGAGGCAACGTTAGAAGTACATTTATAGTTTAACTTTTCAAACTCTACTTTGGTTTAGTTGTTTTTGTTTGTCTGCATACTTGTGTTGAGAGTTGAACGATTTATCTACTTTGGTTATTTTACTATTCAGTTCAAATAGGTCAGTTGTTTCGGTCAGTTATCATTTTCCCTACTTTTGTCAGCGCTGAAAGAGGAATTCTCGATTCATTCGCAGACAAATTTTCATTATTCATGTTTCTTCGCTATAATCATCACAAGGAATGTTGAGGGCAAGACAATGCATATGGTGGAAAATTTTAGC
>JADBJO010000554.1:373898-401398 GCA_016801955.1 Conus betulinus | reverse complement strand
CACACAAATTGGGGTAAAATGCGGAGAAGTGACATCGGTGTAATGCAGTCGACATGCGCGATGTGGCCTACCTTTGAAAGATAGAGGGTGAGGATCAAGGGAAGTTGACAGCATGTTTCCCTTCAGAAATGACATGGACATCTCAGTCTGTGTGTCAGGACAAAAAACACAGGCTTTCAATTGAACATGCCAATTTTTTTTTTTTTTTCTTCCATGTTTGACTCAGACACCTTACCATGCAGCCGAGGACCAAGGCATAAATATACAAAACTCTCTTTCTCTCTCTCTCTCTCTCGTTATCTCTCTGTCTGTCAGTCTCTCTCTGTGTGTCTTTCTCTCTCTGTCTCTCTCTGTCTCTGTCTGTCTCTCTCTGTTTCTATCTGTCTCTGTCTGTCTGTCTGTCTCTGAATATTGATATGTACAGTGTGAACATCAAAGGTCAGACTGCACTACTGAAGGTTGACATGTATGGTGTATGCATCAAAGGTTGACATATACGATGCACGCATCAAAGGTTAACATGTACAGTGTACACATCAAAGGGTGGCATGTAGGTTATACACATCAAAGGTTGACATGTACGGTGTACACATCAAAGGTTGACATGTACAGTGTCCACATCAAAGGTTGACATGTATAGTGTACACATCAAAGGTTGACATATATACAGTGTACACATCAATGGTTGACACGTACGGTGTACACATCAAAGGTTGACATGTACAGTGTACACATCAAAGGTTAGTCCTACCTGTTGCCGCCAATCTGCACCAACTGCACTTCCTTGGCTTCTCCAGGTTCAAACCTGACCGCCGTTCCCGCTGGGATGTTCTGATAACACAGCCACATGAAGGAACTTCTGTCCTCGTCAGTATTTCAACATGGGGACATTGGAACACAGCAATACATATATCATTCTGTCCTCGTCAGTATTTTAACATGGGGAAATTGGAGCACACCCATACATAGGTCTTTCTGTCCTCGTCAGCATTTCAACATGGAGACATTGGAACACACCCATACATAGGTCTTTCTATCCTCGTCAGAATTTCAACATGGGGACATTGGAACACACCCATACACAGGTCTTTCTGTCCTCGTCAGAATTTCAACATGGGGACATTGGAACACACCCATACATAGGTCTTTCTGTCCTCGTCAGCATTTCAGCATGGAGACATTGGAACACACCCATACATAGGTCTTTCTGTCCTCGTCAGCATTTCAACATGGAGACATTGGAACACACCCATACATAGGTCTTTCTATCCTCGTCAGAATTTCAACATGGGGACATTGGAACACACCCATACATAGGTCTTTCTGTCCTCGTCAGAATTTCAACATGGGGACATTGGAACACACCCATACATAGGTCTTTCTGTCCTCATCAGAATTTCAACATGGGGACATTGGAACACACCCATACATAGGTCTTTCTGTCCTCGTCAGAATTTCAACATGGGGACATTGGAACACACACCCATACATAGGTCTTTCTGTCCTCGTCAGAATTTCAACATGGGGACAATGGAACACAGCAATACATATATCATTCTGTCCTTGTTATCATTTCCACATGGAGACATTGGAACACACCCATACATAGGTCTTTTGGTCATCGTCGGGATTTCAACATGGGGACATTGGAATACAGCAATACATATATCATTCTGTCCTTGTTATCATTTCCACATGAAGACATTGGAACACACCCATACATAGGTCTTTCTGTCCTAGTCAGCATTTCAACATGGAGACACTGGAACACACCCATACATAGGTCTTTCTGTCCTCGTCAGCATTTCAACATGGAGACATTGGTACACACCCATACACATATCACTCTGTCCTCATCAGCATTTCAACATGGGAACACTGGAACATAGCAATACATACATCATTCTGTCCTCGTCAGCATTTCAACATGGAGACATTAGAACACACCCATACATAGGTCTTTTTGTCATCGTCAGGGTTTCAACATGGAGACACTGGAATACAGCAATACATACATCATTCTGTCTCATCAGCATTTCAACATGGGGACATTGGAACACACCCATACTTAGGTATTTCTGTCCTCGTCAGCAATTCAACATGGGGACATTGGAACACAGCAATACATATATCATTCTGTCCTTGTCAGCATTTCCACATGGAAACATTGGAACACAGCAATACACAGGATAATCTGTCATCTTCAATAGAGTTCTAACATGGAGACACTGGAACATGGAGACATTGGAGCACAGAGACAATGGAACACAGCAATACATAGGTCTTTCTATCAGTTTCAAAAGCATGAGCACGCGCGCGCGCATGTGTGTGTGTGTGTGTGTATGTGTGTGTGTGTGTGTGTGTGTGTGTGTGTGTGTGTGTGTGAGTGTGTGTGTGTGTGTGTGTTGTGACGAGATGGATGAGTGGTAGGTGGTCCCACTAGGGGAAGGACTCGGAATAATTTCTCAATGAGAATTATCTTACCATTTCACCTACACCCTCTCTCTTACCAGTGGTGGAAGGAGCAAATTTCCGGTACTAGTCATCAAAGAAATTTTTATTTGTTCAGGGTATTGTTAAAATAATGAAGAATGGGCTCTGAGATAATTTTCCTTAGGCCTGTACTCTTAAAAGTACTTGTAGCTCTGAAAGACAGAATTGAAGAGACAAGTTCAAACATTCAACATTTGATTGAACATCAGAGAACTGACACAAGTTAAGTGCACTTTCACACATCAACTTTTATTACTTACACATAGCTAAGAAATGGCATGTCACTTCCATAGGTTGGGTTTTAGTTCTCATTGGACTACACAATGAGAGGCCCTTCCTCACTCCTACTTACTTCCTTGCACTCTGTGCAGCAAGCTTAACTCTCTTGTCAATTGGGCGCCCGCTAGCGCCCAACCGGAAATCACACAGCCAAAACGCTGAGCGCTTGCCAGCGCCCAGTAAAACACGTGGCAACAATGGGCGCTGCCATGTTTCTCGTAGAAAAGGAAGTCTCGCGAGAATGTGATTTCCTTCTTCCTGTAGCCATTTTCTACCATCTGCAAAAAAACCGCGAGTCGATGCGTGCCGTGGTTCTTGAGTTACGAATTTTTTAAGTTTTGAAGTCGAAATGCGGGTTTTTCACCATGGCTTACCTTGATTTCTGCTGTTCTATAATGACATTTAGTGATGGAGATACTGTGATTTGTAGAATTTACGCATAAGACTTAGTGAAAGTGCTGGGTGATGAAGCTTAGAGTGACCTAGATTTCGACTGGGATGAGGTTCAAGGTATGATGAGCAACGATTCGGAAGAAAGTTCTGAGAAGAAGATTTTTTTTTTTTCCCCGAGTAAATGGCTCATGTGACATTCTTCAAACTTACGATATAGCAACATATATATTCGTAGGAATTTAAAAAATTATTTTCATTTCATTCTTTCCTTTCCTCTCTTTAAATTATTTTTTTTTATTGAGTAACCATGTTCAGATTACGGAGTTACCTATCTTGCCGATGGGTTTTCAGTGTTACTAAGCTCGGATAAGTGCATACTGAAAAGGGTTAAGTTGGCATACAGGGGGTCTGTCTAAGTTACACTGAATGTATATGGTTATTATACATCCACTTCGCTTGCAAGCACCCAGTGCTGTAGCCAAAGTGGTACTCATAGACTGGTTCTCACAGTTTCATCATAAAGTGAGGGTAAGGGTCTGATGGGTTTGAGTCCAGGTGGTAAGCTAACTTAGCTTTGCTTCGGAGAGGGTAGTTGATCTCTCCTGTGGCTGGTGACTGCCCCACTGGTGTAGACTGGTTGTCTGGTGTCGCCCTGGTTTACAGTGAAGCCATGGTGTCTGGCGTTTCCCCTGGCTTTTGGCGAAGTCCCAGTTCTGGTTCAACCGCAATGTGTAGCGTGACCAGGATCCCAGTTCTGCGATAAAGAGAACTTGGTCTGTAGGTGAGAATCTGATGGCTGGTTTGTCAAGTGCACACATTTACCCTTTTCCTCTTTCTTTCAGAGAAGGGGTGTGAGACTCAGCCAGCAACGTTTTCTCTATGGTAGAGTTTCTGCTATAACTATAAATCGCCACTTTTGTTTAAAGGCTAAGTTAAGCTTACAGAAGGGTAGGAGGCAGTAATAAAATGTTACACAGTTTTAGTCAAACAACTCTTCCATGTTTCTTATGAATTAAATCACACTGGCTTAGGCTATACTTAGTCCAAGCACACATGTGGTGTAGACTTAAAATCATACACTACAAATCATTCCAACAATCACCAGTATTTAAAATCTGAGTAGCAGTTTTTCACCTAGCACAGGCATACTGTTTTCCTGATCAAAATTAATCATTGAATTACCATCTTAACAGACAGAATTGCATACTGGCAAAAGCCAAGGTGCACACAAAGAACAGTGGTCAGATTGTTAACAAAGAATCATAACCACTGGGAGAGAGCTTTTGCCCTATGATGGCAAGCAAACTACTACACAGAATAATTATTCATCAGTTTGATAAATGTTGCTAACCATTTGTACAAAGTTACAATGTTACACACACACAGCATACATAAAATCAATACATAGATTCAAAAATGTAAAACAGAGTTCCAACTCACTTTTCCTGGGAATGAACAGTGAATGACTTGAGATGAAAGAGTTTACCAGTTTACAGGCCTTCTCTGTCCATTTGTCTTCCTCTGCTCTCTTGACTACAGGCAGTCCCTGAGGGGTCAGTGAAATTGCAACCCTGTGTGCTTGGTATATGAATTCTCAATTGCTGAATCAGATTTTGACAACCTGTCATTCATAGATCAGGGGTGAGAGGGGGAGGGGGGGTTTAGTCTTGTCACCAATTGCCTGAGAAATTGTTTTTGAACCTAATCAGCACTGGTTAATGTATGTGTCCTTATAGGTGTCTGCAAGCACCTGGGCTGTAGATATGAAGGGGAGGGGGGGGGGGGGTGTTGGAGAAGGGAGGTTTGATGATTGCCTTTGTGTCAATTACAGCCGCACGTGGCTCAGGTGGAGAGGGGTGGGGATAGGGGTGGTGGTGGTGGTGAAGAGAGCGGCAATATGCCTTTGTTTCATGGGATGGGGGGGGGGTGTGTGTGTGGAGGTGGTGGCAGTGGAGAGAGTGGCAACATGCCTTCGTGTCACAAGGTAGAGAGGGGTGGGGGGTGGGGGGGTGTTGAGACGTTGCTGCGTAGTATTGCCCAGCGTGGGGAATGAGAGTTGAGAGGGGGGTGAAGGGAGGTAGGCCGATAAGAACGAAAGGTGTCACGCATTTACCGTGACGCAATTTTTTCTTCAATTTTTTTCCCCCTCAATTCAAACTCTTTGCCAAGTCATTACTATAATGATGAAAGAATTGTTAACCTGCACTTGTTTTCCCCCACTACTTAATTGTTCAGCAATTTTTTCTTGTAGCAGATAGTCGAAGCCGTGCGACTCACACCATTCTAAGAGGGAGAAAGGGGAAAAGGGGGGGGGGAGGGGGGGGGGGGGGGGGGGGTGAGAGGGGAGAGTGGGCATAGATTTGAAATCTATTCTTGGGTTGGGGTTTTAGTGGGACTGATCGGATGGTTTTGTCAAGCGTTTCATCACCTGTGTGTGTGTGTGTGTGTGTGTGTGTGTGTGTGTGTGTGTGTGTGTGTGTGCGCGCGCGTGTGTGTGTGTGGAAAAGCAAAACAAACAGTAAACAAAACAAGACACTGGAACATGGAGACACTGGAACATGGAGACAATGGAACACAGCAATACACAGGTCTTTTTATCTGTTTCAAAAGTACAAGCGCTCACACGAGTGCGCGTGTGCATGTGTGTGTGTGTGTGTGTGTGTGTGTGTGTGCGCGCGCATGTGTGAGCATGCGCGCGCATGTGTGAGTGGAAAAGCAATCAAACAAACAACACAAACAAACAAGACGAACAGAGCAAGTGCTTGTACCTCTCTATTACTACTTCGATCGAGAGAGAGAGAGAGAGAGAGGGAGGGGGGGGGGCAGAAAGAAAGAGAGAGAGAGAGAGAGGGGTGAGGTAGGGGAGACAGACAGAGACAGACAGACAGCAGACTGACTGACTGAGATTGACTGACTGACTGACAGACAGACAGAGATAGACGGAAGGTTCTTCACCAGCTTCTGAATTTCTGCGTTGGTTTTGCCTTCTGGCCATTCTTGACAGTGTCCTCCAAGTTCTGGAGTGATGGCAATTAGGTAGAACTGTTTGAAGTGGTCTGGATACTTTTCCAATGTCTTTGTTTCTTTAAGTTCTGCTAAGTGGATGCAAGCTGTATTATTGTCTTCTGCCTGACCCATCCATGGTTATCTACCTCCTAGGCGAATGAATACCTTTGTTTTCTTGACTGCCGCATGTAATCGGTTGGGGGATTTTGAAGTACTCAGTGATATGTTTTTGCCTGTTCTAGCCTGTGTCTGACCTGCATTGAAGAAAGATTATGCGGTATTGCATAATTTCAGTTGGTGTGTCCTTCACAGTCCCAAGATTACTCTCATTGCATTTTGAATTCTTTCTAATTTAAAAGATTGCTCTTGGACAGAGTTGTAAGCTCTAATCCTAATCATCAATCTCAGTGAGTACAAGTGCGTGATACAGTCGGTAGAGATGGTGCTGTTTAATGCCTTTAGCTGCTATTGCTTTTATGGCAGACAAGCCATTTTTCATTCAAGAACAATGTTCTCAGCATGTTTTCTAAAGGTCGGCATTCTATCAAAAACTATACCAAAACAGTGTAGGTTGTCAGTTGTTTCAGTTGGTATCCCATTGAAGGAAACTGCTGGAGGCAACTGTCCTGATGTCTTGTTGTTGAGGGTGCAGACCTGTGTCTGGGCTTTGTAGGGCTGATAGACAATCCAGTTTCATGACAACACTCAGCAATGTTGTTCAACTGTTGGTGAACTGCATTCGGTTTTTCTTGAGCAATTTTGATATTTTGTAGATGAATCCGTCATCTGTTTGTGTCAACACTCGAGCAATTCTGTTTCTGTTGAGGTCTGAAAGGCCTTTGGTGTAAACATTATAAAAACAGGGGAGAGAGGCGAACCTTGTGGTAATCCATGGAGAGTTTATAACGTTCAGATGTCCAGTCTCCAAATCTTAGGATAAAGGTTCGCTCTTGAAATGCTACTGCTATGCATCTTGCAAGTGTCCATAGTCAAGGAACAGCCCTATGAGAAGTGAGAACTGGACTTTGCTGTATGCAACTTTCAGATCTGTTGCAACTACTACCCATGTCTTTCTTTCTTGGGAAGCCTTCGTATACTTCATAGGCAAAAGAGGCCGCATTTCCCCATGTATTGTATTCATTCGTTTTATAGCCTCCTTGATTGGGAAGGAGGTTTTATCTATTTTCAAGGTCTCTTGCTCTTGCGAGTTTCTTGCTATGATTCATTCCATAAGCTTTCTTACTATATTTTGCATTGTGAGTATACAGTAGCCACTTAGCCGATGACGATCTTTTCCTGGTTTTTGTTGAACTTTTAGGTAACTGTATGTCCAGTCTTCTGGGACACTGCTTTTATCCAAAATGTCCTTGTAAAGACCGGAGACATGGCATCTGTCTTCTGAGAGCTGTTTGATTATCTGCATACCGTACTTTGTCCAGACTTGGTGCACTATCTTTAGTGCATTTAGCTATTGCTTAAATCCAATTTAACTGCTGTAATTTCATCATCAACGCCAGTTTGAACTAACTGTTGGTTTAACTTGGTCAAATATTTCTTCTTTTACTCCAAATTTCTTTGATCACTCTGTTATATGAGATGTTTCAGTACAGCAGACCCTTTCTCCTCATCTGTCTTGAGTTTGTGGTCCCCATCAGCATCTAGAATGTCTGGGGTGGAATATATTGTGTTCTCCTTCCATGCAATGATAAAAGTGCCAGAACTGAGTGAGACTGTGTCATAATTCAGTGACTCACAAAACTGTTGCCATTTAGGTTATTTTGCTTCTTCAGCTACCCTTTCGAACAGTCTTTTGATTCATGTCTTTTCTTCTTTCTCTCTGCCAGTTTCTCACAACCTTGCATTTCTCTTTCCAGGCTCTTCCTGTGTCTCTTTTCTATCGAACTAGTTGAATGATTTCTTTCAGTTTTAGCATTCTTTTGCAACTTCTGTTCCTTGACTTTCCTATGATATTTCCTTCATTGTTATACTGAAAACGTCCTTCACTGTTGTCAGATTGAAAGAGGATCAGAGAGAGAGAGAGAGAGAGGGGAGAGAGAGAGAGAGAGAGAGAGAGAGAGAGAGAGAGAGAGAGAGAGAGAGAGATAGAAACAGACAGAGATGAGGGATGGAGAGGGAGGAGGAGAAGAGTGCTGAGAGAGACGGAAGAGACAGATCTAAACGGACAACAGACTGATGGACGGAACGCAGGTAAACAGACAGAAAGACAGGGAGACAGGCAAAACGGATGGACAGACAGACTGATGGACGGAACACAGGTAAACAGACAGACAGACTGGGAGACAGACAAATGGGCGGACAGACAAACTGAGGGACCGAACACAGGCAGACAGACAGGGAGACAGACAAACGGATGGACAGACAGACTGATGGATGTAACACTGGCAAACAGACAGACAGACAGGCAGACAGACAAATGGATGGACAGACAGAAGACTACCAGTCGCATTCCAAGGGCCCTCCGTCGATCAAAACGCAGATTCCTGTTGGTCTCAATGAAATGGTAGTGACTGCCCACCTGCCACACCACCACTCACTGCAATGGCTCACACAATACCCTTCATTTGGATGGTCACCACCACCATCATCATCATTGTCATCTCCAATATCATCATCATCATCATCATCATCATCGTTACTATTATCATCATCATCACCAACACCACAACCACCACTACCACTATCAACATCAACACCATCATCATCATCCTCACCAGCACCGCCACCATCACCTCCAACTCCATCATCATCATCGTCGTTGTCGCCGTTATTGTCGTCGTCGTCATCGTCATCGCCATCATCGTCCTCCTTTTCCTCCTCCTCCTCCTCCTCCAATCATCATCATCATCATCATCATCATCATCATCATCATCATCATCATTATTATTATATCATCATCATCATCTTCATCGCCACTAGCAACAACACCATCATCATCATTATCAAAGTTGCCCTCGCTGTCATCAACATCATCGTTATCATCACCCTCTTCATCACCATCACCATGATCTTCATATTCAGTTCAAGGAGATGATGACGTGGACTGTACAGAAGATCCTCATCAGCAGCCACTGCCATGCCCTCACCTGACTTACCTGTCACACACACTGACCACCTCCAGCATGTCGCTGCCCCTGCCCTCACCTGAACTGGTCGGTCACACACACACCGACCACCTCCAGCATGTCGCTGCCCCTGCCCTCACCTGAACTGGTCGGTCACACACACCGACCACCTCCAGCATGTCGCTGCCCCTGCCTCACCTGAACTGGTCGGTCACACACACACCGACCCACCTCCAGCATGTCGCTGCCCCTGCCCTCACCTGAACTGGTCGGTCACACACACCGACCACCTCCAGCATGTCGCTGCCCCTGCCCTCACCTGAATGGGTCGGTCACACACACTGACCACCTCCCAGCATGTCGGTGGGTCGGCCAGCATTGAGCACGATATGTCCGTCCTTGGTCTTCAGTTCTCCAGGAACCACGTCCTGGGGGACATTCCACCGCTTCTTTCCCCGACAACTGCCATTCCTGGCTTCTGGATACACACACAGGGAGGGGTCAGTGACATGCACACACAGACGGAGGGGTCAATGACGTGGACACACAGAGGGTCAGTGACGTGGACACACAGGGAGGGGGTCAGTGACGTGGACACAGAGAGAGGGGTCAGTGACATGGACACACACACAGGAAGGGGTCAAAGACATGGTGACATACTCACAGGAAGGGGTCAATGGCATGGACACACACAGAAAGGGGTCAGTGACATGGACACACACAGAGAAAGGGGTCAGTGACATGGTGGCACGCACAGGAAGGGGTCAGTGACATGGACACACACAGAGAGAGGGGTCAGTGACATGGACACACACAGAGAGAGGGGTCAGTGACATGGACACACACACAGGAAGGGGTCAGTGACATGGACACACACAGAGAGAGGGGTCAGTGACATGGACACACACACAGGAAGGGGTCAAAGACATGGTGACACACACAGGAAGGGGTCAGTGACATGGACGCACACAGAGAGAGGGGTCAGTGACATGGACACACTCACAGGAAGGGGTCAAAGACATGGTGACACACACAGGAAGGGGTCAGTGACATGGACGCACACAGAGAGAGGGGTCAGTGACACATGGACACACTCACAGGAAGGGGTCAGTGGCATGGACACACACAGAGAGGGGTCAGTGACATGGACACACACACGGGAAGGGATCAGTGACATGGTGACACACACAGGAAGGGGTCTGTGACATGGTGACACACACACAGAGGGGTCAGTGACATGGTGACACACACAGGAAGGGGTCTGTGACATGGTGACATACACACAGGAAAGGGTCAGTGACATGGTGGCACACACAGAGAGGGGTCAGTGACATGGTGACACACACAGGAAGGGGTCTGTGACATGGTGACACACACAGGAAGGGGGGTCAGTGACATGGTGACATACACACAGGAAAGGGTCAGTGACATGGTGGCACACACAGAGAGGGGTCAGTGACATGGTGACACACACAGGAAGGGGTCTGTGACATGATGACATACACACAGGGGTCAGTGGCATGGACACACACACAGGAAGGGGTCAGTAACATGGTGACACACACACGAAGGGGGTCAGTGACATGGACACACACAGGGAAGGGTCAGTGTCAGTGACATGGACACACACAGGAAGGGGTCAATGACATGGGCACACACACACAGGGAGGGGTCAGTGACATAGACACAGACAGGGAGGGATCAGTGGCATGGACACACACACAGGAAGGGTCAGTGACATGGACACACAGAGGAAGGGGTCAGTGACATGGTGGCACACACAGGAAGGGGTGAGTGACATGGACACACACAAAAACAGGAAGGGGTCAGTGACATGGTGACACACACAAAAAGGAGTGAGTGACATGGACACACACACAGAGGAAAGGGGTCAATGACATGGTGGCACACACAGGAAGGGGTCAGTGACATGGTGACACACACATAGGAAGGGGTCAATGACATGGTGACACACACAGGAAGGGGTCAATGACATGGCGACACACACACAGGAAGCGGTCAATGACATGGGTGACACACAAACAAGAAGGGGTCAGTTACAGGGACACATACACACACAGGGAGGGGCCAATGACATGGTGACACACACACAGGAAGGGGTCAATGAAATGGCGACACACACAGGGAGGGGTCAGTAACATGGTCACACACACACACACACACACACACACACATACACACACAGGAAGGGGTCAGTGACATGGTGACACACACAGGGAGGGGTCAGTGACATGGTGACACACACAGGGAGGGGTCAGTGACATGGTGATACACACAGGAAGGGGTCAGTGACATGGTGACACACACACAGGAAGGGGTCAGTAACATGGACACACACACAGGGAGGGGTCAGTGACATGGACACACACAGGGAGGGGTCAGTGACATGGACACACACACACAGGAAGGGGGTCAGTGACATGGTGGCACACACACAGAAAGGGGTCAATGACATGGTGACACAAACAAGGAGGGGTCAGTGACATGGTGACACACACACAGGAAGGGGTCAATGACATGGTGACACACACAGGAAGGGGTCAGTGACATGGACACACACACGCAGGAAGGGTTCAGTGACATGGTGACACACACCGGGAGGGGCCAGTAACATGGACACACACAGAGGAAGGGGTCAGTGACATGGATGCACACACAGGAAGGGGTCAGTGACATGGACACACAGACAGGGAGGGGTCAGTAACATGGACGCACACACAGGAAGGGGTCAGTGACATGGACACACACACACAGGGAGGGGTCAGTGACATGGACACACAGACAGGGGGAGGGGTCAGTGACATGGACACACACAGGGAGGTGTCAGTGACATGGACATACACACAGGGAGGGGTCAGTGACATGGACACACACAGGGAGGGGTCAGTGATAAGGACACACACACAGGGAGGGGTCAGTGACATGGACACACACACAGGGAGGGGTCAGTGATAAGGACACACACACACAGAGGGGGGGTCAGCAGCATGGACACACACACTGGGAGAGGTCAGTGACATGGACACACACAGAGGGAGGGGTCAGTTACATGGACACACACAGGGAGAGGTCAGTGACATGGTGACACACACAGGGAGGGGTCAGTGACATGGTGACACACACAGGGAGGGGTCAGTGACATGGTGACATACACAGGGAGGGGTCAGTTACATGGACACACACACAGGGAGAGGGTCAGTGACATGGTGACACACACAGGGAGGGGTCAGTGACATGGTGACACACACAGGGGAGGGGTCAGTGACATGGTGACACACACAGGGAGGGGTCAGTTACATGGACACACACAGGGAGAGGTCAGTGACATGGTGACACACACAGGGAGGGGTCAGTGACATGGTGACACACACAGGGGGGGGGGTCAGTGACATGGACACATACACACACAGGGGGAGGGATCAGTGACATGGACACATACACACACAAGGAGGGGTCAGTGACATGGACACATACACACACAGGGAGGGGTCAGTGACATGGACACACACAGGGAGGGGTCAATGACATGGTGACACACACACACAGGGAGGGGTCACTGACATGGTGACACACACAGGGAGGGTCAGTGACATGGACACACACACACAGGGAGCTGTCAGTGGCATGGCGACACACACACAAGGAGGGGTCATTGCATGGTGACACACACACAGGGAGGGGTCAATGACATGGTGACACACACAGGGAGTTGTCAGTGACAGGGACACACACACAGGGAGGGGTCATTGACATGGTGACACACACACAGGGAGGGGTCATTGACATGGTGACACACACACAGGGAGGGGTCATTGACATGGTGACACACACACAGGAAGGGGTCAGTGACATGGTGACACACACAGGGAGGGGTCAGTGACATGACACACACACAGGGAGGGGTCAGTGGGATGGACACACACACAGGCAGGGTCAGTGACATGGACACACACAGGGAGGGGTCAGTGGCGTAAACATATACACGCACAGGAAGGGGTCAGTGACATGGACACAGACAGGGAGAGGTCAGTGACATGGACACACACAGGGAGGGGTCAGTGGCGTAAACATATACACGCACAGGAAGGGGTCAGTGACATGGACACAGACAGGGAGAGGTCAGTGACATGGACACATACACAAACAGGGAGGGGTCAGTGACAGGGACACATGTACACACAGGGAAGGGTCAATAACAGGGGGCACATAAGCACACAGGGAGGGGTCAGTGACAAGGATACACACACAGGGAGGGGTCAGTGAAAAGGACACACATACAGGGAGGGGTCAGTGATAAGGACACACACACGGGTGGGGTCAGTGACAGGAACACAGACACACACACAGGGAGAGGTCAGTAACATACACGCACAGAGGGAGGGCCAGTGACAGGGACACATATACACACAGGGTGAGGTCAGTGACATGGACACATACACACACATCGACACATACACACACAGGGAGGGGCCAGTGATAGGGACACATATACACACAGGGTGAGGTCAGTGACATGGACACATACACACACAGGGAGGGACACACAGGGAGGGGTCAGTGGCATGAACACACACACAGGGAGGGGTCAGCGACGTGGACACATACACAGGGTGGAGGGGGGTGTCAGTGACTGTACACACACACAGACATGGTGGGGTGGTTGGGAGGGGGGAAACACAGTGAGAGGGAATAGGTTACAGTGGTAGACATTTTGGGTGGTAGGGAGGGGTAGGGAGAGAAGAAATAGGCAACAATGGTAGACATGGTGGGGGGTGGTAGGGAGGGGGGCAGAGAAAGATGAAATAGGTTGCAGTGGTGGACACATGATGGGGGGGGGGGGGGGGGGGGGGCCAGAGAGAGAGAGAAGAAATAGGTTAATGTGGTAGACATGATGGGGTGGTAGGGAGGGGAGGAGGCAGAGAGAGAGAGAAGAAATCAGTTACAGTGGTGGACATGATGGCGTGGGGTGGGGGGGGGGGGGGGGGTAGAGAGAGAGAAGATAGGAAACAGGTTACAGTGGTAGACATGGTGGTGGGGGTAGGGGGAGGGGGGGGGGGGGAGGAGAGGGAGAAGAAATAGGTTACAGTGGTAGACATGGTGGGGTGGTAGGGAGGGGGGGGGGGGGGCAGAGGGAGAAGAAATAGGTTACAGTGGTAGACATGGTGGGGTGGTAGGAAGGGAGGTGGGGGGGGGGGCAGAGGGAGAAGAAATAGGTTACAGTGGTAGACATGGTGGGGTGGTAGGGAGGGGGGGGGGGCAGAGGGAGAAGAAATAGGTTACACAGTGGTAGACATGGTGGGTGGTAGGGTAGGGGGGGGGGGGGGGGGGGGGGGGGGGGGGGGGGGGGGGCAGAGGGAGAAGAAAAATAGGTTACAGTGGTAGACATGGTGGGGTGGTAGGGAGGGGGGGGGGGCAGAGGGAGAAGAAATAGGTTACAGTGGTAGACATGGTGGGGGGTAGGGAGGGAGGGGGGGGGGGGCAGAGGGGAGAAGAAATAGGGTTACAGTGGTAGACATGGTGGGGTGGTAGGGAGGGGGGGGGGGGGGGGGGGCAGAGGGAGAGGAAAAGAAATAGGTTATAGTGGTAGACATGGTGGGGTGGTAGGGAGGGGAGGGATAAAGAGAGAAGAAATGTTACAGTGGTAGACATTTTGGGTGGTTGGGAGGGGGTGGGGCAGAGAGAGAGAAGAAATAGGTTACTGTGGTAGACATGGTGGGTGTGTGTGGGGGGGGGAGCCAGAGAGAGAAAGAAATAGGTTACTGTGGTAGACATGATGGGGTGGTTGGGAGGGGAGGGGGAAAAGAGAGAAGAAATAGGTTACAGAGGTGGACATGGTGGGGGGGAAGGGGAGGGGGGAGACAGAGAGACAAGAAATAGGTTACAACAGTGGACATGGGGGGTGATGGTAGGAAGAGGGAGGGGGACAGGAGCTGTCACACACACACACACACACACACACACACACACATTCATTTTATTTGGCTGCACTGCATCTAGATAACCAATGCATACACATGGCGAACCAGAAAGAAAACACAATACAGCCAAGCGAGCAAGCAAGTCAGTTGACCTTGGCTGCTTCTTGGAACTGCTTGATGTCAGGGACAGGTAGAAAGCTTCCGTACAAAGCAAAGGTCAAGATCACCGTGGGGACGCGCAATGGGTTTATGTACCGTGACCTGAAAGATGGCGATGGGAATGGGGAAAAAAAAAGGCATACTTCTACACTTACACAAACACGCACGCGCGCGCGCTCGCTCGCACACACACACACACACACACACACACACACACACACACACACACACATACGTGCGCGCGCGCGCGTGCGCTCTCACACACACACACACACACACACACACACACACATCACATGCCTTGTCAGCAGAAGCAAGCAGCAGAAAAAGTATGAAAGGATCCTGCAGTAGTGATGGTAATATGCATGTAACATCTGTCCGCACTGGAGTGTTGGGGCTCCACATTGAATAATTCATTTTGAAAGAAAGCCATTTTCTGTCAGTTAGTTTGAAAACGTGCTTGTGTTTTTATTTAGCATTTGCAGAACATTTAGATTGTTTACATACTAGATTTACTTTGTCTGAAAGAAATGAAACGTCTAACTTTGCTTAGATTTGGAAACTTTGACTTCAGGAGTACTACTACCACCACCAAAATGTACATGTCCAGACTGCACTGACAGTTCTTTACTCTTTCGACAGTTATCTACTTTACCAGTTTTGTTCCGTCTGGAAAGGTCGCCTCGATTTGGATCTCGGAAATCATGTCCGAAACTCCAGACAGGACCTGGTGAAAACCTGGGCAAATGACGTCACAGCTTGTGATATGATTTGTAATTCCTTCATTTTGTCTATTTAGCCATGTAAATCAACGAACAAAACTAACATGTTCAAAACCAACTAACGAACAAAAGCAAAACTAAGACAACAGCATTAACACTAGCAACATCAGCAGTCGTCATGGCGCGCTGTTAGATGGGGAATCCCAAGAAACACACACACACACACACACTACCACCACCACCACCACCACCATCACACCATCACCACCGCCAACACCACCACCATACTACCACCACATCACCACCATATCACCACAACATCACCACCACATCACCACCATCAACCACATCATCACACCACCACCACAACATATCACCACACCTCCACCACCACACACATCACCACCACAACATAGCAGCACATCACCACCACCACCAGACCACCACCACCCCACATCACCACACCACACACCATCACATCACCACCACCACCACATCACCACTCCACCACCACACACACCATCACCACATCACCACCACTACTAAACAATCACACCACCACCACCACATCTTCACCGCCACCATCACACCGCCACCACCAACACCATCACAACCACTGCCAAACCATCATACCACCACCACCACCACATCACCACCACCATCACATCACCGCTACAACACCACCACACCACCACCTCATTACCACATCACAACGACCACACTACTACACCATCATACCAGCAGTTGCAGGCAGGACAGTCAAGTCAGTGAAATCTAACTGAACCACCACCACACTATCACACCATACCACCACCACACCACACAATACCACCACACCAGACCATCATCACACCACACCACATCATCACCACACCACACCACACCCACCATCACACCACACCACCACACCACACATTACCACCACACCACACTATCACCATACTACACCACATCACACAATCACCACACCACACCACACCACACACACCACACCACACCACAACACAACCACCACCACCACACCACACCACACCACAATCACACCACACCACACCACACCACCACCACACCACACACACACACCATTGCACCATACCACCAGCAGCAGGCAGGACAGCCACAGACAGACAGACAGACAGAGGTAAATCCAACTGAACCATTGCCACACCATCGCACCACCACACCACCACCACACCAGCAGCATGCAGGCAGGACAGCCACACAGTGAGAGGTAAATCCAACTGAACCACCACCACACCATCACACCACTACACCACATCACCACCACACCACACCACCAGCAGTAGGCAGGACAGTCACAGAGAGAGGTCAATCCAACTGACCCAGCATAGTTCGGCCTTTCTCCATCAGCTGGCTCACTGAATTGCCATCCCGCACCAGTTCCTGCAGCTGGGTACACACAACCAGTCCTCAGATTGATCCTCTCATTGATCACTCCATCCATCAATCAATCAATCAATCAATTACTCATTCCTGTAACTGGGTATACACCAAGCAGTCCTTAAAGAGATCCTTCCATCAATCAATCAATCCATGAATCTATCAGCCAATCAACCAATCATTCCTGTAGTGGGCACACACCAACAGTCCTCACATTGATCATCCCATTGATCACTCAATCAATCAATCACTTCTGGAGTTGTGAAGACATCAACCAATCCTCACATTGTTCATCCCATTGATCACTCACTCAATTAGTTATTTGTGGAGATGGGAAGACATCAACCAATCCTCACATTGTTCATCCCATTGATCACTCACTCAATTAGTTATTTCTAGAGTTGGGAAGACATCAACCAATCCTCACATTGTTCATCCCATTGATCACTCACTCAATTAGTTATTTCTGGAGTTGGAAAGACATCAACCAAGCCTCATTTTGATCATCCTATTGATCAGTCACTCAGTCATTTCTGGAGTTTGGAAGACATCAACCAAGCCTCATTTTGATCATCCTATTGATCACTCACTCAGTCATTTCTGGAGTTGGATGACATCAACCAATTTTCACACTGATCCTCCCACCGGTCAATCAATCAACCGATCAATCAGTCAACTGTTCCACTGGCAAGCAAGCCAGTCAATCATTCAGCCAATCATAATCAATAAAACATCATTTTTTTTCCTGCAAATCAATGTATAATCACTCAGTTAAACAGTTAACCAGCCCAATGGTCAATCAGTCAAATTGTCAATCAGCTAGTCAATCATTTACTCAACTAATCATTTGATCGCCGGTCTATAATGAATCAATCAACCAATCTTTCAATCAATCCATTACCATCAGCCAGTCAGTCTACTAGTCAGCCAATCAATTAAACAGTCAACCAATCCATTGGTCAGCCAGTACAACTACAGGTCAGCCGATCAATCAGTCAACCAATCCATTGGTCAGTCAGTCAGTCTCAGTAAGTCAAGCAGTCAGTCAAGCAATCCATTGGTCAACCAGTCACTCTAGCAATCAGCCGATCAATCATTCAGTCAATCCATTAGCTAGTGGTCTGTCTGTTGGTCAATCAATCAATTAGTAAACGAATCCATTGGCAGCTAGTCAGCCTACTAGTCAATCAGTCAATCAGATGGGTCAATCAGTCAAATGGTAAGCATTCAGTCTGTTAGTCAGTCAATAAATCAATCAGTCAACCAATCAACTGGTCCACCAGTAAGTCACCACAATAGCAATGAGTGCCACATATGATTAAAAAAAAAAACAACTCACCACACTGGTTGGTAATGAAGGTCACAGAAACAGACAACTCATCACACTGATTATGAGGGTCACACACACAGACAACTCACCACACTGGTAATAAGGGTCACAGACACAGACAACTGACCACATTTAGTAATGAGGGTCACAGGGACAGACAATTCATCACACTGGTAATGAAGGTCACGGGAGTTGACAGGACTATAATTTTAATCTTAATCTTAATCTTAAGGTCACGGGAACAGACAGACAACTGACCACACTGGTAATGAGGATCACAGGAACAGACAACTTAACACCCTGGTAATGAGGGTCACAGGAACAGACTACTCACCACACTGGCAATGTGGGTCACAGTAACAGACAACTGACCACATTGGTAATGAGGGTCACAGGAATAGACAACTCACCAAACTGGTGATGAGGGTCACAGGAACAAAAGACTACTGACCACACTGGTAATGAGGGTCATAAGAACAGACAACTGACCACACTGGTAATAGGGGTAACAGAAAAAGACAAATGACCACATTGAAAATGAGGGTCACAGGAACTGACAACTGACCACACTGGTAATGAGGGTCACAGACAGACAACTGACCACACTGGTAATGAGGGTCACAGACACAGAGAACTCACCACACTGGACAGACAGACAACTGACCACATTGATAATGAGGGTCATAGGAACAGACAACTGACCACACTGGTAATGAGGGTCACAGGAACAGACAACTGACCACACTGGCAATGAGGGTCACAGAAACAGAACTAACTAACTGGTAATGAGGGTCACAGAAACACAGGCAACTCACCACACTGGACAGACAGACAACTGACCACACTGGTAATGAGGGTCACAGGACACAGACAACTGATAGCACAGGTAATGAAGGTCACAGACACACAGACACTGACCACACTGGTAATGATTGTCACAGAAAAAGACAACTGACGACACTGGTAATGACGGTCACAGGAACAGACAACTGACCACATTGGTAATAAGGTCACAAGAACAGACAACTGACCACATTGATAATAAGGGTCAGAGGAACAGACAACTGACTGACACACTGGTAATGAAAGTCACGGGAACAGACAGATAACTGACTACACTGGTAATGAGGGTCACAGGAACAGACAACTCACCAAACTGGTGATGAGGGTCACAGGAACAAAACACTTCTGACCACACTGGTAATGAGGGTCACAGGAACAGACAACTGACCACACTGGTAATGAGGGGTAAGGTAACAGAAAAAGACAAGGAACAGACACACTGAAAATGAGGGTCACAGGAACAGACAACTGACCACACACTGGTAATGAAGGGTCACAGAGAGACAACTGACACACTGGTAATGAGGGTCACAGACAGAGATTCACCACAGTGGACAGACAGACAACTGACCACACTGGTAATGAGGGTCACAGGAACAGACAACTGACCACACTTGTAATGAGGGTCAGGGCAGAAACAGACAGACAACTGACTACATTGGTAATGAGGGTCACAGAAACACAGACAACTCACCACACTGGACAGACAGACAACTGATGACACTAGTAATGCGGGTCACACACACAGACAACTAACCACACTGGTAATGATTGTCACAGACACAGACAACTGACCACACTGGTAATGAAGGTCACGGGAACAGACAACTCACATTGGTAACACAGGAACAGACAACTGACCACATTGGTAATAAGGTGTCACAAGAACAGACAACTGACTACACCCTGGTAATGAAGGTCACGGGAACAGACAAACTGACCACACTGGTAATGAAGGTCACGGGAACAGACAACTGACACACTGGTAATGAAGGTCACAGGAACAGACAACTGACCACACTGGTAATGAAGGTCACAGGAACAGAAAACTGACACACTGGTAATGAAGGTCACGGGAACAGACAGACAACTGACACACTGGTAATGAAGGTCACAGGAACAGACAACTGACACACTGGTAATGAAAGGTCACGGGAACAGACAACTGACCACACTGGTAATGGTAACGAAGGTCACAGGAACAGACAGACAACTAACGGCACACGGGTACACGGAACAGGCAACTGACACACTGGTAATGAAGGTCACGGGACAGACACACTGGTAATGAAGGTCACAGGACAACAGACAACTGACCACACTGGTAATGAAGGTCACAGGAACAGACAGGCAACTGACACACACACTGGTAATGAAGGTCACGGGAACAGACAACTGACCACACTGGTAATGAAGGTCACGGGAACAGACAGACAACTGACACACTGGTAATGAAGGTCACGGGAACAGACAACTGACACACTGGTAATGAAGGTCACGGGAACAGACAGACAACTGACACACTGGTAATGAAGGTCACGGGAACAGACAACTGACACACTGGTAATGAAGGTCACGGGAACAGAGACAACTGACACAATGGGTAATGAAGGTCACGGGAACAGACAACTGACCACACACTGGTAATGAAGGTCACAGGAACAGACAGACAACTGACACACTGGTGAATGAAGGTCACGGAAACAGACAACTGGCACACACTGGTAATGAAGGTCACGGGAACAGACAACTGACACACTGGTAATGAGGTCACAGGAACAGACAGACAAACTGACAGGTATGAAGGTCACGGGAACAGACTGGTAATGAAGGTCACGGGAACAGACAAAACTGACTAATGAAGGTCACGGGAAACTAACTACACTGGTAATGAAGGTCACGGGAACAGGTCACAGAAACACAGACAGCTCACCACACTGGACAGACAGACAACTGACCACACTGGTAATGAGGGTCACAGGAACACAGACAACTGATAGCACTGGTAATGAGGGTCACAGGAACAGACAACTGACACACTGGTAATGAGGGTCACAGGAACAGACAACTGACACACTGGTAATGAAGGTCACAGGAACAGACAACTGACCACACTGGTAATAATGAAGGTCACGGACAACTGACAACTGACCACACACAGACAACTGGTAATGAGGGTCACAGGAACAGACAACTGACCACACTGGTAATGAGGGTCTCAGGAACAGACAACTGACCACATTGGTAATGGGGGTCACAAGAACAGACTACTCACCACACTGGCAATGAGGGCCACTGCCTCAGGGTGGTTGAGCCTCACCCCCCGGGCCAGACGTTTCTGGGCCAGGAAGCCGGCCTGGTGGACCAGCAGGGACTCAGTCTCCCGAGGTGACAGACGCATGGCTTCTCTTCCCTCCTGCTCTCGCTCTTTCCTC
Organism: Conus betulinus; assembly: GCA_016801955.1. Taxonomy (NCBI): domain Eukaryota; kingdom Metazoa; phylum Mollusca; class Gastropoda; order Neogastropoda; family Conidae; genus Conus; species Conus betulinus. Next base: position 379,315 of record JADBJO010000554.1, on the reverse strand, counting down.
ACTACTGTCTCTCTGTTCCTCCTCTTCACGCTCCTGTCTTCCTCACTGCTGCCTCTCTGTTTCTCCTCTTCACGCTCCTGTCTTCCTCACTGCTGTCTCTCTGCTCCTCCTCTTCACGCTCCTGTCTTCCTCACTGCAGTGTTTGGCAATGGGGTGCTTAATCTCTTTTGATCTTCACCCTCTGCACATACTGCGTCAACATTATGTTTACTGTAAGGTCCTGCCCCACTACCCTCATCGTCATCATCATCATCATCATCATCATCATCTCTCTCTCTCTCTCTCTCTCGTTTGCTTCAGTTAATAAAACTTTGCTGTGATCTATCGTGTTTAAAGTAGTCATATGAAAGTTGAACTATGTATGATTGTGTACGAACTCCAAGCGCCATCTGGGGCAGTTTTAACGATTCCAAGAACTGTTGGTGTGACACAGGGTTGCCAGTAGCCTCGTTTTGTTTTCTTTGTACATAAATACACTGACACATTTGACAGAATACATTAATTAAACCAATTCAGTCCTGAATATGCTAAAGCAGTTCAGTCCTGACCATGTGAAACCAATCCACACAGAGCTGTGGCGAGTTTTCGGCTTCCTCCATCGATTACACTGACCGGACTGGCTCGAGTTCGGCGAGTGTCACCACGAGCAGAGTTCACCACGAGCAGAGTTCAACATGAGCAGTTCACCATCAGTAGTTCACCACGAGTAGAGTTCACCACGAGCAGAGTTCACCATGAGCAGTTCACCATTATTGTATTGGGTATTTATATAGCGCCTATCCTCGGTCACAGACCAAGCTCTAAGCGCTTTACAATAAACACACTACCTCACTCACTCAACGGGCTGCATACCCAGGTAGAGCCGGTGTAACAGCCCGTTCTTACCCCTTTCTGGAATTTACCCCGGGGTAAGTCTGGGCTAGCCTGGATTTACCCCCCCCCCCCCCCCCCCCCCCCACACACACACACACACACATACAAACGGTCAGTCTAGGACTATTTGGAATCTTCCTCTACCCCACCCCACCCTTCAAACAAGAGGGTTATTCAGGGTTTTTTGCTCTGCCTTTCCCCAACGCGCACACCCGCTTTAAAAAAAAAATTGTGTTAGCCTGCATATTTACCTCTCCTCTCCCACTTCCTATATACAGTCAGTTCGTTTAGAGAAAGTGTAGTTCTAGACTCTTCTCAATAGATGAACCTCCTACTTCCCAAACTCCCCCACCCCCACCCCCCATACACGCACACCCTAGCTGCTTCACTAACAGATATGTATTAACATTTCTCGCGTTAAATAATAAATAAATATATTAAAAAATAATAATAATAATAATAAAATAAATAATAAATAAATTAATAAAATAATAATAGTGGTAGCACCATTCTTGATATCAGTATGAAAAATCAGACACATTCTTATCACTAATATTACAAGCCATATAATTTCACAGCATACAAGTTCACACCAGAATGATTTTTTACAGGTCATATCTCAATTCCATTTAAGATTTTCATTTTTAGAGTTTTGAGGGACTGGAGAGGGTAAAGATAAAGCCCGATACCAATCCGAAACCACAGCAGAGGCCATCCAACCAACCAACAATTTATCTACTGGGTAGGCCAGTCCGCTGATTAGTCAGCAGAACACAGCCACAGTATTGCGTTGTCAAATCAGCAGCGGGCTCAAGACCGTGCCGGTGTCGCCTTTTCCCTCAAACGTCCACCGCCCCTCCCGTAAGCAACAAACAAAAACAATAACAACAACCTTAACAACAACAGAAGTAAGGTCGAAGTTCTGAGCGGCGACCAGACTGTAGAGGTGAAATAATGTTGCCTGCCTCCTCCCTTCGACTAAGGAAGAAAGGAAAAAGTAGGAGTTGTGGCACCTCCCCTATGTCCTCCATCCTTCCATTATAAACGAAAGCGAAAACACAGAAGGACAGAGCAAGGGAGTAGCCAAGAATGCACAAGAAACACAGAGCTGACCCCCATCCTTCAATTAGGAAAAAAGAGGAGAACTCACAATGTAGACAAATTAGACGACCCGGTGTGATTTCATGATTAGAACAGTAACATCATCAGCACCTATTATTGAGCCTACACATTATATGGGATTCTAACATAAAAATAGTAGTATTAATAAAAATAATAAAGATACTAATTAAAAAAAAAAAATAATAATAATAATTAAAAAAAAAAATGTAACAAGGTACCAGTACTAGTTGTACATAGTAGTACAATATATCATGAGCCTTACCCCTGTGTTAGTCAGAACTTCAAAAAGTGTACTAATGAAAAAGGCTCATTTAAAGATTGATGGAGGATATTTCCAGTGGGAAAAAAGACCGACAGTACAAGCAACCGTCTACCCCAGCATAGGTATCCACCAGAGGCGTTACTCTTCAATTACAGAAGAAAAGCTTTTATGAAACTAGTGTTTGATATACTGCCCATTGTTCATTAAAGAGAGGCAACGTGCCTTCCAAAAAGTGTATGTACCTAAGATCTGTATATTTTTGTTCAATACACCAAGAAAGCCTTGCGTACTGGGCACTGCATTTTTCATGTAAACCTTATAAAGGTAAAATTTTTCAAGCAATAGGATATAATTAAGACCAAAGTCTGTTTTGACTCCTTCTTTACATCCAATTCAATCAATGTTTCTGAGAATGTCAAACGACACCAATGTTGACAGCTACTGGACAGCATACGGTTAAGATCGGTCCAAAACTTTTGGACAACACTAGAGCCCCATAATAAGTGTTGTATCGTTTGGATTTCAGTTTGACAGAGATTACATACAGGGTCTTCTACAATTTTACAGTCGTACAGATATTTCCTTGTATTTAAGAGGCGATGTAGTATTCTCACCTGGAACCATCTTAATTTAACATCACGACACTTATGACACCGTTTGAAGATCTCAAACCAATTTAGATCGTTATAGATTTCGTCCCATTTTAAGGCTGCAGTAGGATGAACCTCTGATCTTGTAAGCATTGCCTGGACACTTTTGCCTCCTTCTTTGATTACTTTCCAAGTTTTATTATCTTTTACACTACATCTAGGATCAATCTTAATCCTACATTTCTGCTGATATTCCAAGATGGCATTGATAATGCCATTATAGAGGAGAAAGTTAGTTCGCCTGTTATTTGGATAAAGTTCCTTAATTCTCTAAAGGTAAGGAATTATTATCATTTAAATTATACAATTGGTGAATAAATAAAATATTTTCATCAACCCATTCTTTAATGAATACTACATGCCTGTCCCTTAGTATATGCTTATTATAATGTATGCACTCAGCCAAAAATTCTGCTGGTTTCAGTGGGGGGCATTTCATGTATATATGTTTTGCAATGTTTCAGCACGTCTGTCAAAAAAAAAATTCTTACAACTTTTCAAACAAACATGTACATATTCTTCACCCAGTTTTGACAACTTTACAAAAACAGGAAATAAGGCATACACAAAGGTTTGCAGACTTCCTTCATACGTTAGCCGTTTTAGCCAGGATACTTTTAATGAAGTAATATAAGCATGTAAATCAACCATCTGCAATCCACCGTCAACATATGGTTTACACACTATGCTCCCTTTTATCTTGGCTGGTTTATTGCTCCATAAGGAGAACAAAGCTGTCTGTAGTTCTTTAACAAAATTTACTGGAGGATCAGGTAGATTTATCAAGAGGTAAGTTAGTTTAGACAAAACCAATGTTTTCATACTGTTATCTTACCTAAGGGAGAAAGGTCTCTCTTAGTCCATCTACCCTGTACCCTTTTAATGTCATTCAATTTGCCTTCAAAATTTATATGTTATTCTTCTGATGTCTATGCAAAACTGTATACCCAATATTCTAAAAATTCCAGGATTCCAGCGAAAGTTTTCATCATGCAAATATCTAACATTTGAATGCTTCATACTTCCAAACCACACAACATTTGTTTTTTCCTGATTAATTCTTAAACCAGACATTTGGGCAAAAAGTCTCAATACGCTTATGGTTTCATTGAACGACTTTTCTGTACCATCCAGACATTGGTATCATCTGCGAATTGCGACAGGAGGACCTCTTGTCCTTTCACACATGACACCCTTTATATCAATATTTTGTCTAATAAGAAGTGACAGGACCTCTGCGCCGATCAGGTATAGGTAAGGAGAGCAAGATCCCCCTGCCGCACTCCACGTCTGACTGGAAACTATTTTGAATATTGCCCATTAACAGAAACACAGGATGTCATGTCTTTGTAAAAGGAGACAATCTACCTTATAATATCCGGGCCGAAATGAAAAAAATTCAAGTGCTTTATTCAAGAAAGTCCAAGAGATGGTATCAAATGCCTTTTCAAAATCAACACTAAGTAGTAGACCTGGGATGCTTTCTTTCTCGGAATATTGAAGTATATCATAGATTTTTCTAATATTCTCTCCAATGTATCTTCCTCTGGTGAAGCCCTTTTGGTCCTCATGAATTATTTTTGGTAAGACACATTAATACGATTAGCAATTGAGGCTGATGCTGTTTTGTATGCCGAATTTAACAGAGAGTTTGGTCTCCAATTCTTCAAATACTGTTTTGGCTTATTCTCTTTGGGAATACAAACAATAACACCCTGTCTCTGCGTAACTGACATACTCTGTTTATCAAAACCATCGTTAGAGATCTGACGAGGAAGGTGCCAATATCTGTGAAGAAGAATTTATAAAATTCAACAGTAAAACCATCTGATCCAGGGCTCTTGTTGTTTTTTTCATATTTTTTAGGGCCTCACCCACTTCGTTTAAGTCAATGGACCTTCCAGTCGATCACTTTCTTCTTGTGTTAATTTATTACCATCCAGTATCATACCATTAAAATCTACGTTCCTTGCTACTTGTTCTGTATATAGTTGTTCATAAAATGTTTCAACCTCTTTTAGGATACTCTTCTGATCGGATATAATATTACCATCAACTCTTTCAAGGAAACTCATAAAGCGATCTACAAAATTTTTTTTTTCCAAGCTGCAAAAGTATTTACTAGGTTTCTCCCCTTCGCGAATCCACTTTACTCTTGATCTAACAATCATTCCTTCTATTTTCTTTTCCTGAAGTTCTTCTAGTTCCAATTTCAATTGTTCTAGTTCTCCTAAATTCTCTTCATTCACATTAGAACTCAAGTTGGAAATCTTTGTTTCAAGTTCCTTTTCCCGTTTTAAATCATTTTTTTTTTTTTATAGCATGAATAGCCTATTGTTTTTTTTTCTCTTATTTTTAGTAACACCATTTCAAAAAATAACTGATCTGAAATTGTAAACTGTAGCATATCATTTGCCACCTCATTAATATTCTGAAAATTAAAGACTGATAAAGCATATTCTTTTTTTTAACTCTGAAATGACTCCTTTTATTTCATCTACAAATTTCTT
>JADBJO010000554.1:351398-368898 GCA_016801955.1 Conus betulinus | reverse complement strand
TATCAACAATTCAAAGTACAAATTGTGTTTATATGTTAAGATGTAAAACACATTTTTTCCTTTCATCTTTGTCTCGCATCATATGTTTCAAAACCCTCATGAAAATGAGAATATTCTCAAGTGTAAATGTTTCTCAAAAGACATGTAAACAAAATAAAAAAAATAGTTAGTTTTTTTTTTCCACACATGTAATGTTATAGTCCATTGAAAAGTCAAACATATTTTCCATGTTGACAACGGACTAATGAAAACAATAGGTTTATGTCACAACACAATCAAAACATGTGTGATGATGATGATAATGAATACTTATATAGCGCTATTCTCGGCTAGACACCAAGCTCTAAGCGCTTTACAATCAACACTCGTTTACACAACGGGCTGCCTACCTGGGTATTGCCGACTGAAGAGCTGCCAGCTGGCGCTTCATTCAGTCGTTTCCCGTGTCATCCAGTCAGTATCGTTCAATATCGATCACTCATTTTTCTTACTTCCTTCATTCTTTCCATTTCTCACTCAGGGTGCATGCTATGTGTAACGTGTCATCCATACCAACGGCCAAACTGGCCTACTCTTCCGAACGTTGGTGATGGGATTTTACGTGTGTGCAAGATGTTATGCGTGCGTTCACACACGGAACCTCGGTTTATAGTCTCATTCGAAGGACTGTATGGGAAATGGAGTCAGAACCAATGTTAACTCCGAGGGAAAAATCCCCCTGTACCGAAACGCCCCGGCGGAGGTTCGAACCGCAACCCCAGGATCACCAAGATTGCGAGTCAGGCGCTCTACCAACTGAGCTATTCCAGTGTATATGTATTTCTAAAGAGTTATTTGCTCATGACACATACATATATTCACCGTCACAAGCAAGTTAGACATAAATAGTACATGATGGTTTTTTTATCGTTTACTAAAGAAGAAAGCAAAGAATAGATGTGTAATACATCAACATCAAATAGTTCTTGCTTGTAAAACATATAGTCACTTCAACAAGCACATCAAGCACAAATACCCCTTGATTTAAATAGTCAGTAGCATACAATTCACTGTCAAATGTGAACACACTGTGATCATACAGAAAGACAAAACAGCAGAAATACTCTTTCCCCTGAAGACAGTTACATTTGTCCATGAATATTCATACACGTGACAACAAATCTGCCATGACATTTTGTGTTCCAGGCACTGGTTCAATAGTAAATTTGAATTCCTGCAAAGCCAAAGACCACCTTAGTAATCCGTTGTTCTTAGTCTTTGACGATTGCAGGAACGTCAATGGTCTGTGGTCGGTCTGTAACCGAAACTTTCTTCCAGTCAAGAACCTGGCGAACTTCTCATATGCCCATACAATAGCCAAGCACTCTCTCTCAATGGTGGAGTATTTCTCTTGTGTCTTCGAGAACTTTTTACTGGCATATTGTAAAGGATGTCACAAAGCATTTTTTTCTGCAAAAGTACCGCTCCCATTCCTTTGAAACTGGCATCGGTTCTCAAAATAAAGTCCTCTGAGAGGGAGGGTAACAAAAGAACAGGAAATGAGTTGAGGGTGTTCTGAACACACTCTAAAGCCTTCTGGCACTCATCAGACCACACAATACTTTTGTTCTTCGTCCCTTTCGTCAATTCAGTCAAAGGGGCCGTCAGGGACGCAAAGTGGGGTACACAGTAAGACAATAATCCGATGAGTGACCTAGTGTGTTTCTTCGTAGTGGGGGTGGGGTTTGTGTAAGGATAAAATCTTTTCCACTTTCCTTCCTTCTGGCATCATTTTTCCACTGAAATACTGTGACCCAAAAACTCGAGAGTTTGAAAAAACCGGCACGAATTTTGGATGGTCTCGCAGTTAGACCAAAACTTCGGAGTCTGGAAAAAAAAAAAAAAAAAAAAAAAAAAAAAAAAAACCCCAGCTCGTAAGTTAGAAAGGAGGTCACTCCATGACTTTGCAGCCAACAAAATGTCGTCAAAAAAAACTGACTGCTCCACATTCATGGAGTTTCAGGGCTCGCATCATTCTGGCAAAAGAAGCTGGGGCATTTTGCAAGCCGAATGGCATTTTCGTCCATTGGAAAAGACCAAAAGGTGTTTGAAACGCTGTCTTTTCCTTGTCAGCTTCAGCCATTGGTATCTGCCAGTATCCTTTAGTTAAGTCTACTTTCACAAAATAATTTCTTTCCGAGAGCTGACACAGAAGTTCTTTTAGATTGTGCGATAATAGTAGCAATTATTATGATAGAAGGGCTGGACAATATTTGACTGATATCTTGGACTTTGGTGTCAATATAATTTTCTTTATAGATCGGAGTTAAGACGGAACATTCCATCAATAGATGATGCACTGAAATAGGCTTACCACAAGTACAAAAAACATGGCAAGAATATTTTGTGTTCCATGCATTCAACTTGAGTTTTGTTACTATCTTGGAAATGTGACGAGGACACGTATTTACATATTTAAGATTTTCTCCACAAATTCTGTTATAAACACAACTTTCTAATTTTAGCAAATTTCTTACGAAGATATTTTCAGTAAAGATAAATAATTACAATCAGGGCAATAATTAGCTCCAGCTTTAGCAAGAATATCTGCTACTTCGTTCCATTTCAAACCACTATGAGAGGGAACCCATGAGAAGTCAATACATATTCCTTGAATCCTCAAACAGTGTATATGAGGTGATGAATATCAAAAAGTAAGTCTTTCTGAGCCTTACCGTCACAATGCTCTAGAGATTGCAAGACAGATTTAGAATCCACACATGAGAATATTATATGAAAAGGCATAGGAGCATCATAAATGTAGCTCAAAGCCGTCAATATTGCATATAATTCTGCTGTAAATATGGAAAACCCTTTGCCAAGATGATAATTCTTTTGGACATTTAGACTAGGAATGACAAAACCAGAACCACTACCAGTGTTATCTAGGACTGAACCATCAGTGTAAATTTTTCGGTGTGATTACTATAAAACTTGTCAAGATGAGCTTTGACATCACTAACCAAGAGATTAAAGTTTTCAGTTTTAGAAACACTTGTGTAACTGTAATCAAAATTCCCACACAAATGCTCCCAAGGGGGAATCTTAGCGTGATGGGATCTTCAGAAATTGTTGATAAATCAATGTTACAATCAGACATATATACGTGTGATTTCTTATTCGTTGTTAATAAATGATATTTCTAGCTCGTTTGGGATAATCTTTTTGTTCGAGTCTATCAAAGTTTGCTGTAACTGAGTTCTTAACTGACAGGCTTCTGATCACATATTTTGATATACGTCTAAGAGCCGTTGTTTCCAAAAGGTAACACCTCTGCAGCTTGATAACTTTTGATAGTATTTGCATGAAATGGAACCCTAAGGCCAATTTTACTGCTTTGCTATCCAAACTTTGTAGCTTTTTCAAAAGATATTTTGGAGCAGAAAATAAACTTCTTGGCCATACTTTAATTTGAAAAACTTTTTGGATCGAACTAAGAAGTAGACAAATGCAATAAATTTTTTCGTGTCTTGCCCCCAAGGCTGGTGGTTGATTATCTTTAAAAAGTTTATTCTTTTTCTCGCGTTGGCTAATAAATGTTCTATATGCTTTTTCCAACTAAGTTTTGTTGTCAAAAAGACTCCTAAAAATTTAACACAATTTTGATATTTCAAGATATTATCCTCTAATTTCAAAATAGGTAACATGGAAGGATTTTCACCATTATTAAATAACAGCAAACATGTTTTTTCTCCTGACAATTTTAAACCATTTTCTCTTATATGATTTGATAAATTCTTTAGTTCCTGTTGATATATTGTCTGCACATGTCTGATAGTCCTCTTATTCGAATTTTTCCTTAAACTGGTGTTTATCCATACTGCAATATCATCAGCGTATTGAACCACATGTGTGTGTTCTTAGACAAAGCTTTTGGAAGATCATAAACAAAAATGGAGAATAAAATTGGAGCAATGATTGAACCTTGTGGGATCCCCATATCTACACTTCTGAACGATGAGTAGGTATTGCCAATTTTTGTACACATATGTCTATCCTTCAAAAAGGCTTTAATATATCCATACAATTTGCCACAAATTCCTATTTCCTTTCATTTGAATAGTAATCTGGCATGCCAAACAGTATCATACGCTTTTTTAACGTAAAAAAAATGTAGCTAGTGGGCTTTTTCTTCGTGAAAATTGACGTTTGACCTGAGTAGTAAGCTTAACCAAATGATCTGTAGTGCATCTCCCTTTCCTAAAGCCAGCCTGCTGGACTGGAATCTTGTTATTCTTTTCACAATAAAAAGTGATCCGTTTGAGTATAATTTTTTCCATTATTTTTCCAACACGAGAAGTAAGCGAAACTGTCTATAGCTGTTAACTGAAGATCTAATTTTGCCCTCTTTTAGAATTGGTACAACTACTGCACTCTTCCAGATCTTAGGAATAGCGCCAATATCCCAACACTTTTGGAATAAAGAAAGTAGCAAACCTATCCAAGAAGGAGGCAAGTGACATAGCATCTGGTAAGAAACGCCATCCAGACCAACTGCTGAAATTGAAGAAGAGATAGAAGCTAATGCTTCTTTCAATTCTGTAATTTGTAAAGGGGAGTTTAAATAGTGTTCTTGAATTGGGCTAGGGTCTGAATACATATCTTTTTCTTCTCGGTTGTTCTAAAAAGTTTAGCCTCTGGATTCAGGCTTGCTGTACAACTGTTACATGAAAAAGTGTCTACAAAAGCCTCAGCCTTTTCTAACGCAGTTGGAAATTCCGCATCTAATTTTACAGGAAATGATTGTGTCCTGTTACATTTTTTCATTTCTTTTATTTTTTTCCAAACCTTGTACATATCCTTTGATTCTGTAATCTCCGAATTACAAAATATTTTCCAATATGTCTTTTTTGCTAGAGCGATGATCTTTTTGCAAACATTTTTCTGTATTTTCATAGATCGAAAGTTTTCCTCAGTCTTATCTTTAATCCATGTCTTGAATGCCTTGCGCTTTGATGTCACCGCTATTTTACACTCCTCTGTCCACCAAACATTACCAATATATTTACCAATTTCTTGTAACCGCATTTTGGTATTGCCTTATCAGCTGCAAGAAGTAATATTTTCTTAAAATTTGATAAAATTGATCGATATCTTCACTGATTATTGAATCAGGATCATGAGACTCAAAGAAATTTGCTATAATCTCCCAATTTGCAAATTTGTAGTTATATTTTGGTATGTTTTCTACTGGATCTGTCGAGTTTGAATTGAAATTTACATTGAGAGTGATGGTTATGGGAAGATGATCACTACCAAGACAATCTTCTCCTGGGGACCAGTCATAATCTACAGCTAAGTTTGGGGACACTAAAGTCAAATCAATAGCACTGGATTATGAGCTGATACATCAGGAATTCTTGTAATACGACCATCATTCAATATTATTTAACTCCGAATCTACAACATTCTCAACAAACCTATTACATGTTACTTTAGAGCTGTTTGTATCCCAGAAAGGGGCACGGGCATTAAAATCACTGCATCGAACACGGTGATCTTGTTTAATTTCCTGTAATCGATGCAGAACCGCACCGAACCATCAGGTTTGTCCACCAATACAACTGGTGAGCTGTGCGGAGATGTAGAAGATCTATATAGCCTTTAAATCCAGCATTACTTTCATTTCTCTCTCGACAACCTCTTTTTTTTGCAAACGGGAGGGGGTATGGTCTGGTTGGCACTGGTATTTCAGTAGTTAACTGAATACTATGGGGTTCAATTCCTGTCACTGTGCCTGGGGTATCTGTCAACACATCCTGAAAGTCTTTCAAAATTTCTTTGAGCTGTTCTGTCTGACTTGCAGACAAATCACTCGACAGAACCACATCATCATAGGTTTCACCTTTGATAGACAGAGTAGGAACGGGTACAACATCATCTGCACTGACTGGTAGATGTTAACAATCCTACATTTGCTGTTTTCACAACCTTTGATCTGTCCTTGTACGTTACATTGGATACAAAATCATCACTGATAATATCTGTCATGTTCACATCAGTTTTTGACATAGGATATATCCATTCAACTGACTGGTTGATGGCAACATTTGTACGCTGAACATACTTCTTCAACATGTTCACGTGGAATACCTTCTCAGTGTTTGCCATTTTGATCTTATAATTAACTGCAGAAAGTTTTTCGACCACCTGAAAAGGACCCTTCCACATAACACGAAGTTTGTTATGTTCATCAGTGAGTAGTACAAGGACCTTATCCCCTACACTGAAGGAACGTGCCTTTGCTTTTCTATCTGCAAAGACCTTGTACACATCTGTTTTTCTATCAGCTGACTGTATGTCCGTTGGTATGTCAGTGACAGTCTGTTTAGCAGCAGAAAGTATTGTCGTCAGCGTCTCGTCTTTTCCCTGCATTTCTTTTAGATCATCTGGGGTAATTTGGAGTTCACCCAGTTTTGAGACTTTTAGCGGCTTTGTAGCCTTTCCCTGCTCTACGATGTCTGATCTGGTACTCACAAGACCAGGAATGAACGATCCCCCAGCACCACCATGTACTGTAGCGACACTTGGCAAATTGCCCAAGATCAAGTCGCAGACTGAGTTATCGATAACACAGGCAGTGAGAAATCCGGAGTAGTACGGTGTATCGACCGAAATTTTTTGCCAGCGGAAACGTTTCAATCTTGCCTCCAAACGACCTACACTTTGGGACAGTGTTGAGATACTGGTTTTGAAGCACGAAAGATTTTCTTACACCAGCGGTGGTGCACCCAGTGTCTCGCAAAACCAAAGCCTGCAATCCGTTTTCTAACACCAGTCCATCAACCGATTGATGTGGTGCCAAAACAAGGCCTTCTTCACAATCAGTGGAGACTTATGCGGGTTTTGAATCATTTGGTTTGAAAGGGCAATTCTTTTTCAAATGGAACTTTCTATCACAAAAGAAACATCGCACTGTCTGATCGAAAGCCGACTGATTGGTGTTACTTTGTAAACTTCGGTTCTGTCCACGAACTGACCCAAAAGGTCTACGCGGTGGTCGTTGTCCACGACCTCGGAACGTTTACTGAGGAGCAACGGGTTTTTCCGGCGGTGAGTACTGGTACTGAAGAAAGTCACACGAACCGCAAAAATATCCCTGTCCGTTCCTAGGATAGGTATATACTTGAGGACCCGGAAATGACCCACGATTTCCTTTCCTGTAACTTCCCTGTCCCGATGGGATTGTACATGACGCATGAAACTCAAAGATGGAAAATTCTCCTTTCCCAGCCACGCCCCTATCCGGGTAAGCGATACAATACTGATCTGCCATCTGACACATTTCCTCAATGCTTTCAAATGCCTTTCTTTAAGGAAAGTGGCCAGATCTTTGCTCACGCTCTGGAAAAGTTTGTTCTCTAAGAAAGAGATCTCGCAACGATTGAAAAGTTTTGTTCGTTTTTGACAAATCGATCCACGATCTAAGCAATGACTCATACGGGTTAAAAATGACGGAAACGATTCTCCTTTGTCAGGGCGCACAGAACGGAAACGTTCGCGAAAACGATCGGCAGAACATTGAAATTTCTTGAGGAGTTTTTCTTTCAACTGATCCCAAGTTAAATTTTCTTTTGCCGCGAGTGTGTGGTACAGTGCCAAAGCACTACCCTTAAATAACGACGCAATATACATGTGCACTTTTCCTTTGGCCATCCACAAGACGTTGCGTGACTTTCAAATCGGAAAAGAAAACTATCGATGTCATCTGTTTTTTTCCTCAAAACTTTAGAATATATGCTGTTTTTTTTGGTTGAGGCGCGCTTGCAGAACCGACTGGTGGAGCTGGTGGAGGTTCTCTCGATGCCTGTCATCTTTAAATTTCAGCATCGGTCTCTAATTCTTACTGCCTCAACTTAAATTGATGTTCTTTATCTTCAGCTTCCCTCTGTAGTCTTTTTTCTTCAGCTTCCCTCTATAGTCTTTTTTCTTCAGATTCAGCTTCCCTCTGTAGTCTTTTTTTCTTCAGATTCCCTATAGTCTTTTTTCTTCAGATTCAGCTTCCCTCTGTAGTCTTTTTTCTTCAGATTCCCTCTATAGTCTTTTTTCTTTCAAACTCTAGTTCTAGTTTCCTTTGATTTTCTTCTTTCTCTAGTTTCCTTTGATTTTTTCTCTCTCTCTCTCTCTTAGCCTGTCTGGCCTATCTATGCATTGTTGCACATAGTTGGTAAGCTTTTCTCCATAAAAATCCAAGCGTTCTGCTTGTTGAACTTGTTTATCAAAATCATCCATAATGAGCCGTCAACAGATATAAACACAAAACAATTTCTAAGTATGAATAAAAAATAAGGCGATATATGATGGTGTTATGTTTCACAAAACCGTAATCATAATATATACAAATAAAGAATCAATTTCCGGTGGAAACAGAAAACAGCTTACTAAAACAGGATAGATATGAAACCCAAGGAATGCATTTTTACAAAAGTAATTTGTTTTAGAAAACAGCTATCAATTTGGAATTTAACAAAAAAAAATGAAGTTCAATGCTAATCTGTGTGTTTTTCCTAAGAAATGAAAAAACACAATACTAAAGTTTTCTGGAAGTAAATTCTTTATAAAGTTTTAGTTCTTAAATGTTCTTGTTGTCAGTCTGTCTTGCTTACTTAATTTCAAATGAATTCACAAAACAAATGTATCGCCTTATACGATAAATGCAAACGAATTTACAAAACAAAGGAATCACAAACAATTACAAGGAGGGGGAGAAACACAAACTAGCGGAAATCCTACCTAAAAGATGAATATGTTGAAAAGAAAACTAGATAGGAGCTTACTGAAGAGAAGGTTCAGAGGTTTTGAAAAGGGGATGAAAAGGAAATGAAAGGATACACAGGATCGGAATAGTGAGAAGAAATAAAGAAAAAAGCAAAAGAAGCCCTCAGACAGCACCCTAGAGGTCACTGTCTCCCGTGAAACTGGAGATGGGAAAAAAATCATGCACAATATACACACACACTATAAAATAATAAACAATCAATCAATAAATACACAATCGCTCAAACGCAAAACTAAGAAAAATGATAATCAAGAAAAAGATGTTTATTAGGAATGAGCAGTAATCAACTCCACCACCTACACTAGTTCCGTGATGGAGGTGAAGTCTATCCCACACTCAGAGGGGTAAGGGGAAAAATGAAAATGAAACGATAGGAAAGGGAGAGAAATAGATATTTATGAGAAGGGAAGGACTACCGACTCCCCAACGCCATGCCCCCCTGCTGCCAGGTACGAGCAAGAGGAGGTTGAGGCTATCAGTCCTGGGGAAGAGGACAAAACAAATTCTAATACTCAAGGGGAAGGACAGCGACTCCTCAACGCCCTGCCCCCTTGCTGCCAGGTATGAGCAAGAGGAGGTTGAGGCTATCGGTCCTGAGGTAGGGAAGGGTCTAAAAGAAATCCTTAAAAAAAAAAAAAAAAAAAAAAAAACTAACAGAGTTGAGCAACCAAAAGAAATCTCAACCACCAGAAACACACACATAGAAATAGAAAAAAAAACAAATGCAAATACTATACACAATAAATAATTGAACTACTTTCTCTTTTTTTTTTCTTCCTTCAAACCCTTGAGGATACAAATCAAAATCCTCTTTTCCAGGCCCCGAGGGCACAAATAGAAATCTTTCTTTTTTTCCCAGGGGACAAAAACAACGGCAGCTACGTCGGGATCACCACTGTCACACTGTCACTTTTGCACACACGCAGTCATGACAGCATTTACTCCATACGCACACGCAATCCCTCCAATCAACCAAAAGGCGCACTACCGAATGTTTTTTTCTCCTTCCTCTCCGTCGGGGGGTAAACACTTTACTAAATGAATCAAACAATTAATAAACAGAGTTTTTACTCATGTATCTCTCTTTCTTTTCACACTGAGAGATAAATCAGGTTATGAATTGGAATCAATAACTTCTTACAAGATTTCTCCTTCTTGCTGAAGAAGAAAGAATATTCACACATCCTCCAAAAAATGTAAAGTCATGGCCTTCTATATAACACTGGCCCAAGATTCAGACCAGGAGATTAATAATTTCCTGCAATCATGATGCCATACCTGCATCAGAGATAAGACTCGCTTCATAATGTCATGATGCCTTGTCTGCATCAGAAAAAGTGTTGCCCCCTTGAATTCTCCTGTCACTAGATCCGACTCCTCTACCTGGAGTCTTTAACTGCTGGGGCTGAACTACCGGTGTGTTCCCGACACCATGGCCATCGTTAATCTCCCGTCTCCGAGGAGGAATAGCTGATGGGGTGAAGAGTGAAGGGTGAAGGGCTGAAACACGAATAAGGTTCGTGTAAGTAACCTGCTTCCTAATTCAACATATGAATTTTTTCTTTCTCTTTTCTTTAGGTTTTCCCCTGTAGCTTTCCCCAACTATCTATGGCTCACCTGGTAATGACTGGTCAGCGGTGAGGACCCCTTGACCAACGTCTGACAGGTTCGAGTCTCTAGGCCATCTGCTGGGCTAAAACTGATTCTTTCCTCCCTCCTCCTAGTGAGTGCATACTCAATGTTCAAAACACATGACCAGCACCTTACCAGCCCTTATTAAACTATCTCTCAGTGGTCACTTTCACCCAATGACCACCCATGTCTATCTGACTGAACAATCCTCACAATTATTGGGTACACCCGCTACACAGTCAAGCCACATGAATATTTTTCCTTTTCAGTCGTGGCATGGGGAAATGATTCATATCACTAGACTACATGTGATGGAGAGTCACATGTGAGGCTACGTCACATGACAAACAGTAAGTGACAATTTTTGTGGCTTGGTAAGAAATACCAGGCGGCTATCTTCAATCTACATGAGCAGCTCACCATGAGCAGAGTTCACCATGAACAGTTCACCATGAGCAGTTCATCACGAGCAGTGTTCACCATGAGCAGTTCACCATAAACAGTGTTCACCACCATGAGCAGAGTTCACAATGAACAGAGTTCACCATGATGAGCGTTCATCATAAGCAGAGTTCACCATGAGCAGTGTTCACCATGAGCAGTTCACCATGAACAGAGTTCACTATGAGCAGAGTTCACCATAAGCAGTTCACCATGAGCGGAGTTCACCATGAGCGGAGTTCACCATGAGCAGAGTTCACCATAAGCAGTTCACCATGAGCAGAGTTCACCATGAACAGAGTTAACCATGAGCAGAGTTCACCATGAGCAGTTCATCATAAGCAGAGTTCACTATGAGCAGAGTTCACATCTGTGACGGACCGTTTCCCATCCAGTCACAAATTTCTGTGCAACCGTGCTAACCGGAAGGTAGTCGTCCGGAAGCCGGTTGAAAAGTTTACCTGACTGCTGCTCACCTGCGCACCGTTAAACCCGGGTGAGTTGAACCGGTTGGCAGTCTCTGCAGTGATTCCAGCAACGCAACTACCCAGAAGTCGAAGATGGACTCCATTGGTGTTTTGGTGGCAGTCAGGTATTTATCATTCAATGTTTATTTATCAGCAAACCGAAACCGTATTATTCCCTTTAGGAGTGACTGAAACTTCCTCAGCGCACCATTAACGATTTGTTTAGAAAAGGAAAGTATTTGTTGTGTTCTGTTATCCTATGACTTGATAGGGTAGCAAAACGAAATGCTGTCGGAAAACATAAATAGATGAAGTGAGAGTTAAAGGAAGTGGTCTTCACGAGGAAAAAAAAACGATTTTGTTTATTCTGTTATGAACTTCATGATGAAAAAAGATGTTTATTCTAATGTGGTTTGCGAGAAGAGGAAGAGTTTTGATGTTATGGATAATAAGCTCCCAGAGTGATCAACAGAGACTTGATATGTACTGGTTTTGATTTTTGATGTGGATGAGTATTTAATTCACTCTTGATATGAATATTGAATAGTTGTGTGTGGTAAACAAGAGTGTGTGGAAATCTTTCCCTTACATATATTGAAGTGGATGAATCCTTTGGAAAAAGATACCTTCTAAAATCTGGTGATTATATGAAATGAAATGAATATTCTTGTCGTGTTACAAGAAAAAAAAATGAATTTGTCGTTACATTCATAGTTTGATAAGTAATCATTAATTGCGTGTAATGAATTGTATTCATGGTTTATTGAAGAGGGTCTAAGTGAGAATCCTTTCCCCAATTTGGAAAACTAGATTCTGAAAGGTTTATATTGAAATCCTTCTTGTGTAGTGCTGCGATTCCGGAAAAGGGGAATGTTGTAGTGTTATGATTCCGGAAATGGGAATGTTGTAGTGTTGTTATGATTCCGGAAATGGGAATGTTGTAGTGTTATGATTCCGGAGAAGGGAATGTGGTAGTGTTGAAGAAAGAATATGCTGATGTTTGTCCTAAGTTCTAGTGAAAGGTGATGTGGCTAATGAATATGAATGTAGTCCTGATTGTAATGAGTAGTAGCCATTTTAATCAAGGTAGTTAATCAGTTTCCCCAGGTAGAAGTGTTCCCTGGACTGAGGGGGACTGGCTGCTACTGTCTGAGGGTCGGGGCCGTAGCTGTGTCTACCCCCTTGTTCTCCACCCTGTGTCGGCATTGAGAGGCCGGCCTGAATGCCGACAACTACCCTACCTGCCACTGCGCCCGGGACGGACTACCCGCCGAGTCAGTTGGGCTGGAGACGCCGCTGCTGCCAAGCCAGAGCGCTGCTCCCGAGTTTTGAACCAGCGACCTGTTGGCTAGGCCATCGCTGCGTTCTGCGTTTCTGTGTGTGTGAGCCACAGCTCCTGTGTGAGACTGTCGCTTTGTCACCGGCAGAGACGCCGTGAGTGTAGTAGTTTTTCTTTTTCTTTCTTTTTTTTTTTTTTTTTGAGCCACAGCTCTGTGAAGTTCTGCAAGACCTGTGTCGGACTGGACGCTGTAGACGTCGTCTTCATCATCTTCATCGTCTCGTCGTCTTCGTCCTTTTCATCGTTTTCGTCGTCGTTGGAACCAGCAGCGCTAGTAGACAGCGAATTATATATAGATTATATTTTGTGTCGTGCATCCTGTTTGGCGTACTTGAAGTATTAATATGTATATACTAGTCACATAAAGTTAAGCACAGGGCCTTTGCACACAGGGGGTTGATTCATCCCTTCAAAAAACATTGGTTTTTTTTTGTTATGCGGCAACCAATGATGGAATCTCACACAGCAGTGTGTAATCCAGCCTGTGTCAACTGGTAGTGCGCACGGGGGTCTTGGTGACCTCGTTACCGCGCGGGATAAAAAAGTGCAAAGTTGCGTTAACTGTGCCTGTTTTGCATCAAGCTTGCTGGCGACACAAGATGTGTAAAATGAAAAATTCTTTTTTCCCGTGCAAGAGCAGTCTCTCAAGTGAGTTTTATGCCCCTTCTTTTGCTGTTTAAGCGCGGGGTTGGTTACTGTCAGCCCTTTCTCACCATGCCACCACGAAGAAAACTTAGCACCTTTGACAAAACCAGGGCGATTGCGTGGATACAAGATGGCATTGCAAAGGCTGAAGTGGCGCGACGACTTGGTGTGCATCATTCAGTTATTGTTTAGACTGAATCAGCGTTTTAGGGCGACCAACAGCGTTGAAGAGAGGCCACGGTCAGGTCGGCCTAGGCAGACTACTCCCAGAGAAGATCGTTTCATCGAGAGGCAGGCCCTATTGCAGCGGGATACCACTTCCACCATCCCAAAGGCAGCTTCGTATGGCAAATAACACCATCCTCAGCCGTCAAGCCATACGAAACCGTCTTCACCACTTCGGCCTCAGATCACGTCGCCCAGCTGTTCGACCACGACTGCTAGCAGCCCATAGGCTGGCTCGCCGAGCTTTCTGCCATCGTCATGTGAGATGGAACCAACAACAGTGGTCCCAGGTCCTCTTTTCAGATGAGTCGCGGTTTTTAGTCTTGAACACAATGACGGCCGAACTAGAGTTTGGAGGCGTGTTGGTGAACGTTACATTGATGCAGCTGTTCGCCAGACCGGCCTTTGGGGGAGGATCTGTTATGGTATGGGGTGCCTTCAGCCTCCACCACAAGACACCAGTCTACCATATTGATGGAAACCTCACAGGCATCCGCTATCGGGATGAAATCCTGGCGCCTTTCGTTGTTCCGACCATGCAACGGATAGGACCCATGGCAGTCTTCCAAGACGACAATGCTCGGCCACATAGGGCCCGGGTGGCCGAAAACTTCATTGTGCAGGCCGGCATCAACAGGATGATCTTCCCGGCGTATAGTCCCGACCTCAATCCCATCGAGCATATGTGGGATGAGTTGGGGAGACGTGTGAAGGAGAACCATCCACCTCCCAGAGACCGCCAGGATCTCTTCCAAATGCTGCAACTGGAATGGCAGAGAATCCCTCAGAGGGTCATCAGAACACTGGTCAACACGATGAGGAGTCGCTGCGTGGAATGTCTCGCCAATGGCGGTGGCCACCCACTATTGAAATGATTTTGTGAACTGAACAGATTTTGCGAACTTTGATTTCGACCCATCCTCTGTTTAATTGTCTGTAAATCACCAACCGTTCATTCGATCCCAATGAAATTCAATGTACGTTGGAACAAGATAATGAATTAAATCTGTTCCCAATTTCAAATCGTGGCTTTTATATTTTGGAAATTATGCGGGTACATGTAAACTGTGCTTAACTTTATGTGACTAGTATATATAGTTCTGTGTGTACGCCTTGTGGTTGGCGTGCCGACTATTGATGTTCTTGCATTTATTATATGTTTGTCTAATGGCTCGGGCAGCATAAAACAAACGAAAAAAGTGTTGTTCTGTTGCCTGGCTGTCAATGTTTGGGTGAGTGTGTGTGTGTATGTAAATTGGAAAAGTCGTGCATGCATCCGTAATTTCTGTGCGTGAGTCAGACAGTCAGATACCCGCAAACACGACCCATTCCATCCGTAACAACCTCGAGCAGAGTTCACCACGAGCAGTTCATTATGAGAGTTCACACAAGCAGAGCACCACAAGCAGAGTTCACCACAGAGTTCACCACGAGCAGTTCACCATAAGCAGAGAGTTCACCATAAACAGTCACCACAAGCAGAGTTCACCATAAGCAGAGTTCACCACGAAGCAGAGTTCACCACGAGAGTTCACCATAAGCAGAGTTCACCATAAGCAGTTCACCATGAGCAGTTCACCACGAGCAGAGTTCACCACGAGCAGAGAGTTCACGAGCAGAGTTCACACGAGCAGAGTTCATCATGAGCAGTTCACCATGAGCAATCACCATCAGCAGTTCACCATGACCAGAGTTCACCATCAGCAGTTCACGATGAGCAGTTCACCATGAGCAGAGTTCACCATGAGCAGTTCACCATCAGCAGTTTACCATGAGCAGAGTTCACCATGAGCAGTTCACCATCAGCAGTTCACCCATCAGCAGTTCACCCTGAGCAGAGTTCACCATGAGCAGTTCACCATCAGCAGTTCACACAATGAGCAGTTTACTACCATGAGCAGAGTTCAACATGAGCAGTTCACCATGAGCAGTTCACCATGAGCAGAGTTCACCATGAGCAGTTCATCATGAGCAGTTCACCATGAGCAGAGTTCAACATGAGCAGTTCACCATCAGCAGTTCACGATGAGCAGTTTACCGTGAGCAGAGTTCAACATGAGCAGTTTACCATGAGCAGTTCATCATGAGCAGTTCACCACAAGCAGAGTTCACGATGAGCAGTTCGATGACATGAGCAGTTCACCATGAGCAGAGTTCACCATGAGCAGTTCACCATGAGCAGTTCACCATGGGCAGTTCACCATGAGCAAATCACCATGAGCAGTTCACTATGAGCAGTTCATCATGAGCAGAACTCATGGCATGTGACTGAACAAGGGAAAAACAGATGGCACGCATGGTGTGTCTTCCCCTGGGCTTGGTGCCAGCAATCCAGGAGGAGTCCTTTCCCCTATTCTGGAACCAACAGTAGTCTCAGTCCAAAACCAACACAAAGTTCTGGGAAAAGTGAGGCTGATGAGGGGCCATAGGTGCTGCTACAGGGGATCCCTCGCTGTGCTTTGATTCTCCTCCTCAGCTGTCTGTTTCTCCCACACAGAACTGATCCCTCCCTGTGCTGTGGTTCTCCTCCTCGCTGTCTGTTTCTCCCACACAGAAGCGGTGTGGGTCCCAGTCTGCACAGTCCGTCCTGTACATTCCCCCCACTGCTGGCGCTGGTCGGTGCCATCTGTGGCGGCAGCAAGTTTGTGACGGTGCTGTAGGGCTGGGCATGGACTGCTGCTCCCAGTGTCTGACTTGTGTGGCTCAGTTTTGGCTTCAATGTCCGCCTTCAATCACCTCGCTTTGAAACTAACTCACTGACGCTGACACAATGGATAGGGACATGTCTGTAAAAAAAGCAGGCGATGGAGGAAGGGGGGAGGAGAGAATGGGGGTGGAGTAAATTTGATGAATATTGGAGGGAAAGGGAGTGGTCCTCTTATTCCCATAGTACGTCCCCACTTTGTGGAACCCGAGATATTGCACACCACTCGCGGATCCACAGAAAATGCGGCATGGCAAGTTCACCTCATTAGTAGCTTCTGTATTAGCAGGCGAATGCATGACCCGCCGTTAGTGTTGTGGAGGCTATGTCTGGCTGGATGTCCATACCTTACACAGACTTACCTACCATCAGTTCAACTACCTGACGCAGGCATAGGCAGGAAGCCAGTACTGCGCGCTGAACGCAGTCACGTCACGTGTGGGCATACAAAAAAATCCTTCGGTCTACTTTCCTCAAGAACTGACACAACATACAGGCAACAGTTTTCCTCCCTCCCTCCCTCTCTCTCTCTCTCTCTCTCTCTCTCTCCACCTCTCTCGTCCATCTCTCCAACTTGACCCTCACTAAAGTGTGTGCCAAAGAAAACATTATCATTGCCGACCACACCTCCATTTTCATCACCAAAAGCGGAAGTCCACGAAAGGACATGTACACCGATCCCCTCCACCCCAGCCCCAAAGACACAGACAGGCTGGCGTACAGCCTCAAATACGCCGACCCAAAATACTGCAGACAACCATTGCCGAGGACGCCCATTCTAAGACCATGTGGCGAGAGCTGGATGCAGTCCTCACACACCCCGCCCTCCCAGCTACTATATGAACACCAAAGAGACACTTAATAAGAATATAGGTTTCTGGATTCGACATTATAAAAGTAGTTAGACTCAGAATCAAAAACTTACTTGGAGAATATTTCGACAGGGTCGCCCTGTCTTCATCAGCTCACTGTTGCTGTGTTGTGGCAGCGAGGCCTGGAGGCCAGTGTGAAAAGTCGGGACCCCTTACATAAAGGAGTCTCACAGCGTCTAGCCAGGACCTTCCAACAACATGGATGCAAAGTGTTCCACAAACCCACCAACTCCCTACGCCAGCAACTGACCCATGTCAAAGACAAAACGGACCCCCTCAAGCAGTATGGTGTAGTGTACCAGGTAGGTTGTCAAGACTGTGCCCATACCTACATTGGCGAGACAGCAAGACCACACA
>JADBJO010000554.1:311398-348898 GCA_016801955.1 Conus betulinus | reverse complement strand
GTAGACTCAAAACACCTTTTCCTGTTATCTCAATTAAAGCGCTACGTCAACAGTACTGTGCTTAAACTTTTCTTCAATGCACACATAATGTCACGTATGAATTACACTTCAACAGTGTGGGACGGGAGTAGTAATGTCCACAAAAAAGGCTGACTTCTCTCCATAGACTTAAAGCAAAACTACTCCATTCAGCTGTATCTCTAACAACAAACAAAAAACTAAAAAAAAAAACTGAACATACTTACTCTAAGTAAGCAATTGGAATTCAACAAGGCATCATTTATGTTTACAATCTGGACAGATATTATGCCATGTTATATCAAAGCCCTTTTCACAAGATCGAACATCTTTTCTGGCTCGACGAAATTCCTCCTTCCCTACCCACGCATTGATCTATACAAAACAAACCTAGCTTACTCTTACTCTGGACCATATGTCTGGAACTCATTTCCACCGAATCTACAAAATACAAATACTTTAAAACTTTTCAAGAAACATTTGCATGAACATTTGATGTCTCAGTAATTTAATTATTATTCGATTAAAAATAATTAGCGCCCATTCGCAAAGTTTTCTGTGAAACATACTGTGAATACATCGTCTAAACATATAGCCTACTCCGTTAAAATCGCTCATTCCCACTCCCACTCTGTCTGTCTACTACCCCTTTTCTCCCTCCCCCTACCTACCATTCTCTCTTCCCCACCCTCCTCTGACCTCTCTCTCTGTAGTTTTGTTTGTTTGTAAGTTTCCTTCTGTTTCACCATCCCCCATCTCATTAATAAAGTACTTTTATGAATAGTTTGTTTTCACTGTAGAATTAGAATACAACGTTGCTATTCTGAATTGTCAGTATGAATGATATGTGATGAAATAATGTATGCATGACAAGGACAGATGCTTTGGCCTAAAAAATTTTCATCCTTGCGTATTAAACAATCAATTTTCATCCTTGCGTATTAAAGATCAATCAATCAATCAATCAATCAATCCCTCCCCCCCCCCCCCCCCCCCCCCCCCCCCCCCCCTTTACTAAATCGATGACCTTCCGACAGACCTGTTGCAGAAAACAGTAGAGGATAAAAACATTTGTTGTTCCACTACAAATAGACTCATCTTTTCTCAGTTCATGGAGCGATATCATCATGTCGTTTGTACATGCGTCTTTAAGTCAACTTAAGTCACATCAAACCCAAGACATGCAGGTCTGAATCGATGATCATAAGTGATGTCGAACTTTTCAAACCACAAGTGTCTGCGTTACAGGCACACCATTTTCCACTCATGTTTTGTTAAGTTGGCTGATGGGGCAAAATAGACCTGGTCCGGAAAATATTCAGGGGAAGAACACATGCCGTTCCATGCAAATAGAGTTACCTTTTGACAGCTTAAAGGGTTCTCGGTTTCATGTGACTTAAGTTGACTTAAAGACCCATTTTTACAGATCTATTTTGACCAAATACACGGTTTGGTATGTGGTCGTATTGCGAAACCAAGCCCCGAATCAGCCGCCTGTGCTCTCATCTTGCAGTGAGAGCAGCAATTCCTGCGGATGGGGAAAGCGAGAGGCTAAAACTGGAACGAGAGCCTCGATTTCGATAAAAGGAGGATTTCCCGATTGATGACGTCAAAAAGCCAAGTCGTTCTTCGTGTCGGCTGAAAGTGAGATGGGGCGAATGTGTGCTGCGTCTGGTTGCGGAATTTCATCAGGAAATAAGCAAAGAGTAAGCGTTCATGCTTTTCCAGTTGCTTCCAGCCAGTTTAGCCGATTGTGGATAAATTTTGTCACCACAACGAGGAAAGATTCTGTTCTTCGGGACAGTTATGGCATTTGCGGTCGTCACTTAGAAGAGCACAGTTTCCAAGACCAACACACCTGGAAGGTAAAGGTGGAAACTGGAATTCGGGTCCGAAGACAGCTGAAAGAGGATGGTGTGCCAACTATAATAACAGAAAATGTATTAAAGCACTCTCTGTTCATTCGCCAGCTGCAAGTGCAAGCCTAAAACGCAACAGTGACACGGATTCTGTCAGGAGCAAGAGAGCCAAACTCAGAGACGTAAAAAAGGTAAGGTTTGTGGAATGGGTGGCTGATCTTTTTGTGTTTCATTTCATTCTCAGTGCATGGTTGGTTGTAAAGATAGTTGTTGGTTTTTGTAGAGTGTTGGCATCAAACTGAAACATACATTGTTACTTTCAGTCACACATGCCAGAGTCATAGTGGCAGTCAGTCAGTCACACTGCCTGCTGCCACTGAAACTGTTGCATGTTTGCGATTGATTTTTTTCCCTGCTGTTGCTGTTTCGAATAAAACTGAAGTTGTGATTCTTATTAACAAGAAAGTGTCCATGTCAACAAATAACAGCTTGTTGGACTCCAGTGAATAATAGTTTGGGTTTTTATTTGTCAGGACATTGCTGAACATCAAGCACCCCAGCAAGTTCAAGTTTCCGCCCAACAACCATATCCTTTAGTTAAGTGAATTATTTATCAGTATTTTTGGATACTGGATGGTGGATCAGTGTGCATTTTAAGATATATGAAGGTGTAGTATGTCTGTATGCTATAAACTGCCCTGGTGAGCAAGAGAATAATGAGCTTAGATCTCCAGCTTAGATCTGATGTACGGCACGTCACCCATCAGTTTTTAAAATAACAGCTAGAATCGTTGACTGCAATATACTGTAAAAGACCCCTCAGATTCTAATTGTCATTGTGGGACTTCAAAATTTAAGTGGAGAGAGTGAGATTGAAAATGAGGAATGTAAAAAAAGTGTGTGTGTGTGTGTGTGTGTGGGGGGGGGGGGGGGGGGGGGGGGGGGGGGGGGGGGGGGCCTTATGTGAACAGCTATTGAAAAGATTTCTCCAGCAGGGAAGAGAATTAGTGTGATGATGCAGTAGCTGACAAACTCCTGTTCAAAGGAAAAGATATTATCTGATTGGTCTAAACAACTGAAGGAAAATGTGGTTCATCACATAATCATTTTAAAGTTGTTGTTGTTGTTGTTGTTTTATTAACTTTTTTCAATTCGTTTTAATCGATGTACAAAAACATAACAACATATGTACATAAAGAGTTATATTTTTTTTTTTTTTTTACCAAACATACACAAAGAAAAAAAAGGGCTATGAAAAAAAGGACACACACACACACACACACACACACACACACACACACACAGAGAGAGAGAGAGAGAGAGAGAGAGAGAGAGAGAGAGAGAGAGAGAGAGAGAGACACGTACACGTACATCTATGTAACGAACAGCTATCGATCAATACATATAGATGTAAACAGCAACATCAGCAAGAATAAAGACATTTGTATACATGTATGTTCATAATTGTCAATGCACTCTGAAGTCATTGATGAATCCAACCCAAAGTATTGTTTTATAAAATGCAGCATTTACAGGAGAAAATATCACTTTACATAATTATAATTTTCATATTTTCTTTCATCTTTTTCCTTCTTTCTTTTCCCCCCTTTTTTTTTCTCATGCCGTTTCTATAAGTGGTAAATATGGTAACCATCTTGTTTTAAAAACATGTCCATTCCAATTTATATCTGCCTTGTATTTTTCGATTCTATAACGTGAAAGTAGGTACCTTTGGAAGGAGACTATATCAGGAAGACAATGGTCAAATTTGCATTTATGGATATAGTGTTTTCCTAAAAGAATATTTAAATCTAAAACCGAGTCTGTAGATATGATTTCATCATATCCAAGAAGTATAACTTTCTCACGAAATATAAAGTTTGTACATGGAAAGCATTTTGATTTTGGCAGTCTCTCCAAATTTTCCCAAAGTTGTTTTGAGTAATGACATTCCCAGAAAATATGCTGTATATTGTCCTTAGTTCTCTACAGAAATCACAATTGTTGTTGTTCCTCACTATCCCCATTTCCTTTAAAACTATGTTAGTTCCAAGAATCCTGTGTACGATACGAAGCTGCAGCCATTTAAGTTTTATTTCCTGTATTTTATGACTTTGGTTGAAAACCTTTTCCCAAGAAATTTCTGTTCCCAATTTTCAGTCCATTTCTGGCACGAATTAGGTTTGCTGTCAAATATGAAAAGGTCATAGTACAGTCTTGATCCCTTGGATATAGAGTATATTATTTTTAGAGCTCTTGGTTTTTCTTTTACATTTTGATTAATTGATATACTAAGACCAGTTTGCTGTATATATTTCCTAAAAGAGCTTACACAGCCGTAGTAAGCCAAGAAGCATACACCCATATAACATTTTCTATCAAATTCGTTTAAACTTAGAAAACGTCCGTCGTTTTTCAAAAAAAATGTGAAACACAGTAAACCCCTTTGCAAGTCCAATTATATCTGATTCCATTATTACCAATTTTAAATTTATCATTATGAAAGACTGGCTCGGACAGTACATCCGATTGTGTTTTGCTTCAGGTGTCTACGAAAATCTCTATATGCCATGAATGCATGGTTCCAGAATACATTATTGTATTTATTCAAAGGATAACAAGGACCATAATTGTCTATTTCTTCGAAAAAAGGATACATTACACTGGTAATATTTTTCCACTCGTGTTTTTGTTGTTTTAAATCTTCTAAGCCAGGTAAGTTTTAGAGCATTGATACGCTTTCTAACATTGGGTATGCCTAACCACCACCACCACCACCACCACCACCACCCCCCCCCTCCCCTCCTTTATGCTTTTTATTGCAATTTTTCTACTTATTTTATCCCGTTTACCATTCCAAACAAACCAAAAAACACATTCTCTGACAATCATTTATGAAGTCATCTGGTGGATTTGAAAGTAAAATCCATAGATGAATCAATTTAGATAAAATCAAAGATTTTAACACAGCAACTCGTCCAAGAGGAGTAACGTTTTCTTTTCATTCATATTTTGAACAAGGCTGTTATTTCTGACAATTTTTCAGCATAATTAATCTTTTCACAGTTTTTTTTTTTTTACATCATTTGTGAACCATATTCCCAATATTTTAAACTTATCAGGGTTCCATTGTATATTTAAATGTTGCATATATTTTATTTCTGAACCTTTCTTGCTACCTAGCCATATTGCTTGTGTCTTATCTGCATTTAGGAAAGTCCTGAAAACTTTCCAAATTTCTCTATTAATTGGACAGATCTTTCAAAAGATATTCGATCTCCATTATTCATTAACTGTGTATCATCAGCAAATTGTGATATGTTAAGTTCTTTGTTGTTTTTTTAACACCCTTTTATATCTTTATCTTCTCTAATCATGATTGCTAAGATTTCTACACATAGTATGAATAGATAAGGCGAAAGTGAATCACCCTGTCTACAGCCTCTTTGAATGTGAAACCAATTCGAAGTTTGACCGTTAACTATAATAGTTGATTTTATGCTTTTATAAAATGTTTGTATCCAATTACATATGCTGTTTTCGAAACCATATTCTCTCAAACTTTTAAATAAAGATTCCCAGTCGAGAGAATCAAACGCTTTCTCAAAAAACTAAAAACAGAGTAAAAGTCTGGGTAATCGTCTCACTTCCAGATAGTTAATTTTGTCATAAATAAGCCGTATGTTATCCCCAAGATATCTATTTGCAATGAAACCTGTCTGATCTTCACTTATTAAGCTCGGAAGAACCTTTTTTTTTTTTTATTTCTGTTTCGATGCATGCAGACCCAATTTTATACAGAACATTTAAAATTGAAATAGGTCTCCAGTTTTTTATATTCTCTCTCTCGATTTATCCAGTTTAGGTATGCAGGTGATTATTCCTTTTTTGAGTGGCTGACAGTTCCCCATCTTTCACTGACTGATTTAGAGCACAAACTACAAAAGAACCAAGATTTTTCCAGAAAAATTTATAAATTTCAGCTCCAAAACCGTCAGAACGAGGACTTTTACCATTTTTCATGTTTTTCAAAGCAAAGCCGGCTTCTTCTAAACTTATTTCTCCATTTAAGGAATCTTGTTCTTCTCTCTAGATAATTTTGCACATTCTTGTATTAAGTCTTTTACGTCACATGTATCTAGGTTTCTTTTGGAATAGTCGTTTATAAAATAAATGAACTTCTTTCTTTATCTTATTTGGCTCATCTATAAGTGTTCCATTGCTGTCCACCAATTTTGTCATACTTTTATTAACATAGTGTCTATTTTCTAAATTACAAAAGTAACCTGATATTTTTTCCCTTTCAGCGGTCCATCTAGCTCTTGATCTTAATATAACTCCCTGTATTTTCTTCTCTCTGAGTGTCACTAGTTGTTGTTGTTTTTCTTTTAACAATTCAAAGTCTTCCTCTGCTTTATTCTCTTTGTTTTCTAATACACCGATTTCTTTTAATAAATCATCTTTTTTTTTTTAAGCCTTTTTGTTCCTCATAGTAGCATATGCAATAGTTTTCGATCTTATTTTCATGAACAAAAAGTCAACAAAAACTTTATCTGATACAGTAAGTTCACATCTTTAAGTGGGATTCGAGAGAGTGTTTCTACGTCATACTGTTCTATCGAATATTCACAGATAATTTCATCGATTGAATTATGTACTTCTTCTACATATTGTTTGTCTTTTAACAATTCACAATTAATTTCCAGAATGTGTTGTGTTTAATAGTTTTCCCAAAATTTCAATTTCAGAACAACCATTGAATGATCTGTTCGATATCCAGGTGTAATATCTGCAGCTTCAAAATTTAACATAAGGTCTTCTGAGATAAGAAAAGAAATCTAACCTACTCTGCTTTAAAAGCGATTGTCTGTGCCATGTATAGCGTTTTACTTGTGGATTATTATCTCGCCAACGTCTGAAAGAGCGAAGTCCGCCATCATGTTTTCAACACTTTTTTTTTTTTTTGCCTTTGGATTGTTTTAATTGCTATAATTATCATAATCTAACTAGGGATCAAGGACAAGGTTCCAGTCACCAACTGAAACAAGTGCATGATTTTCATATTTCTGTATTTTGCCCTTTTTAAGTTTTCGTAAAATTCAGGATTATCTTTATAAGGTCCGTAAATATTTACCAGCAGAATCTTCTTCTCGAAGGTTGTCATGGAGATAATGATATAGTTTCCGTTTGAATCCCTTTCTATTTCATTGATTTTAAATTCGAAATTATTATTAAATAATATTGCAACTCCCCTTGCATTTGACTTAAAGGAGGAGAAAAAAACCATCTATATCCCATTCAGACGTTACATATCTTTTAAGTTTTTCATTGAAGTGAGTATCCTGAAGGCAATAAATACAGTGTGACTTTTTTCTAAGAAAATGAAATACGTCTCTTCTCTTCTGAAGGTCTCCTAGTCAATGGCAATGCAGGGACGATATCGTTATTGATGCCATGTTAAGTCATAAGGCATTTTGCATACATAATTTTCTTGTACATCACTTCATATACAAATTGAAAAACATAATGAGGTATTTCCATAAAAGTAATGAATTAGTCCATATTTTTTGTCTTTGAGAAACCATTTCACCTTGGAAGTAACAACAACAATAATTACAGCAACAGAAATCCACTGCTGTTGATAGAAGGTAAATGAAACTGAGGTGGGCTGGATAAAAAAAAAAAAAAAAACCAAATCTTTGCAATACATCGCGATGGATACATGAAGAAACCACACACGCACAAAAGGCATACTGTGTATATAAAAAAAAAAAAAAAAAAAAAAAAAAAAAAAAAACACGAATAAACAAACACAAGAATGGAGGGAAAAAACATATTCTTTATAAATGACAACCGCATTGGAGAACACGGGGCTTTGTTTACCTGCTAATTAATGCACAAATCCAAACATAATACCATATGGGAAATAGGGCTATTACAGACAGGGAGGCAGATGAACAAACACACACACACACACACACACACACACACACACACACACACACAAAATGATTTTCTCTGCCTGTACGCATGCATTCATCTCTGTATTTGTATGTGTGTGCGTGCGCGCGCACGCGTGCGCGCGTATAATTGTATGCACATGAATACGTTCGCGCACGCGCGCGCGCACACACACATGTGTTTTTCACCGATAAACCAAACATGTGCTAATACAATGTGCACATTTTTCAAGTATGATGGATATGAACCACCATGCAATTTCAATAGCAATAACAAAAGCAATGACAAGAAGAAAACGACCACCACCCTGAGAAGAACAAGAACAAAGAAACAAAACAAAACAAAACAAACAAAAAAGACAAAAAAAATGGCAACAATTGCCAACTGCTGCCACCACCGACATTATCTGCGTCATCCCCATCATCATGCACACAAGTATTTTAAAGTTATTTACATACTACGGTAATGTGTGTGTGTGTGTGTGTGTGTGTGTGTGTGTGTGTGTGTGTGTGTGTGAACAGATGTATGTATGTGCATGTGTGTATCATGTATTATGTGTGTCGTGCGTATGTGTTTACATGTACATAATACTCGTAGCTGGGAGCATTTGTCATTATCGCCTTGAGGTGTTGGCATTTATACATCACTTGCAGAATCCCCGACTCTCGTCTCTTTCCGTACTGTGCTCGGCTATCTCCGTGGCGAGTCACAATTTGGCTACTTGCACGACCCGAAACACGGATAGAAGTGAGTTCGAGAAGAAAAGTAACACGTACATCGAAACACGCTCGATTATACTTTGGAACAACCCGAACATGCTATTTATGGATGAGGACCCCTTTAAGTGTGAAGCAAAATAGATCAAGAGAGTGAACTATTTGGTTTGAAGCGCACGCCAGGATACGATACGGATGCCTTCCTTTCAGATTTCGAACATTGTCTATTCTGCTGACTGTAATGGAATGTAATGGAATATCACCTAGACTAACTTAATGTCATCAAGCTAGCGACATCTTATTTCTGCCCCTGTCAACTGCCTTTCTGGCTTAACTACAAGTCTTCTCAGTACCTTGTTAAGGGGAGTCACTTGTTCATTTGTTGAAGGAAATTCATGTTTGTGTGACATTCTGTCTGATCGTGCATTAACTTTAGTGTTCCATAACACTTCTTGTTTGCTTCTTTAGGAAAACGGTAGTCTCCATCGTCAGGAACCAATGTCACAATTCCATGGCGACTTTTTAGGAGAAATTTATGCCCTTCTTTCTTTATTTCTAAATATGGCATTGAAACCTTAAAGAAGTGTGAAAACCACACATAAGCAGCAGTTTTTTTCGGTGAATTGGATGCCCCTTTAAATGGGAGTTAACTCCCAGGGTATCCTTATCTCCCTCCGCAGGGGTGCGATAAAGTTACATACAGTGTCCATAGGTATCAGCTGATATACACACATTTTAGGCTGTTGACCACCTGGAAGGTCAAACACAGGGTCATTTGGGTGACCCACGTCCCGTGCATTAGCCCACTGCCCAGCAAAGGCTGGGAGAGTAAAACAGGAAAACCATGCAAGGAAATTCAGCTGCAAAAGAAAGTGGAACTAAACAACATGTAGTACGCTGCTCTGGGTTTGGGACTTCAAAGGGTTGCAACGCAAATGAGAATTAACGTGCACGGTTGTAGGAGCTGGTTCTACTGCATTCCTAAGCACTGTGAGGCAAACAAGCACTGATACAAAGATCTGGCTTGGACAGACATATAAGCGCACGCAACTCCCCATTGTGGGCAAATACCCGCAATTCACTTGTTGTTGATTTACAACTGTATTTTTCCAGTAATATTACCAATCCAGCGACCCATAAGCACAGCTCAAATCTGCTCTGCACACGTCACATGCTATGTAGACCAGAACGATTGTGTGTTGACACTGAAAGTAACGAATAATAGCTGGAGTCCATGTGTGTCACATTGTCACACTACCATTTCTCTGTTAGCTGAATGGTCTGCCACATGTCACATTGTCAAGCCACTCCCATTTCCCTGTCAGCTGACTGGTCTGCCACAAGTCACATTGTCAAGCCACTCCCATTTCCCTGTCAACTGACTGTTCTGCCAATGGGAGTTAAAACCATATTTCTTTTTCAGATGGAGTTGGATGGAAGACATTCAGATGTCTACCATGCCATATTATTCTTTACAACTCTGCCATTCCACACAGCTCCGTCATACCAAACAGCTCTGTCTTACCGTACAGCTCTTTCATTTCTATACAGCTCTGTCAGACCATACAGCTCAGTCATTTCTATACATCTCCGTCATACCATACAGCTCTGTCATACCATACAACTCTGCCATTCTACACAGATCTGTCATACCATACAGCTCTGTCATACCAAAGAGCTCTGTCATACCAAAACACCTCTGTTGTTCCTTACACTCTGTCATACCATAAAAGTTCTGTTACTGCATACACTCTGTCATACCATGCAGCTCTGTTGTTCCTTACACTCTGTCATACCATACAGCTCTGTTATTCCATACTCTCTGTCATACCATGCACTCTGTCATGCCACACATCTGTTATTTCATACAGTCTGTTATACCATACAGCTCTGTTACTTTTTGCACTATGTTATACCATACAACTCTGCCATTCTACGCAGCTCTACAGTTCTGTAATCCATAGAGTTTTATCATACCATACACTCTGTCATATAATAAAAACTCTGCCATTCTACATAGCTCTGTCATACCATACAGCTCTGTCATACCATACAGCTCTGCCATACTATACAACTCCATTCTACACAGCTCTGTCATACCATACACTCTGTCATACCATACAGCTCTGTCATACCATATACTCTGTCATACCATACAGCTCTGTCATACCATACACTTTGTCATACCATACAGCTATGCCATACCATACACTCCATCATACCATACACTCTATATAGTTCTGTCATATCATACAGCTCCGTCATTTCTATACAGCTCTGTCACACCACACAGCTCTGTCATTTCTATACAGCTCTGTCATGCATCCAGCTCTGTCATACCATACACTCTGCCATACCATACAGCTGTTATTCCATACAGTTCTGTCATACCATACGGCTCTGTCATGCCATCCAGCTGTCATACTGTGCAGCTCTGTCATACCATACAGTGCTGTTATTTCATACACTCTGTCATGACGCACATCTCTGTTATTCCATACACTCTGTCAAACAATACAGTTCTGTCATACCATACAGCACTGTTGTTCCTTACAGCTCCGTCATCTCTATACAGCTCTGTCTACTCATACATTTAAATCATTCCATTCCAGTCTATCATATAATACAAATCTGTTATTCTATAAACTTAAGAAGAAACAAAACATTCCACCAGACAAAACGGACAAACATTACAAGACACAACACGAGTTTCGACCCGTTTGGTCTTTTTCAGCAAAGATAAACAACATTCTGGACAATGAAAACGAAGAACCAGCATCCACTTAGCTCCTCATGTTGGGCGCAAAATGGACGTTGAATCACACACACACACACACACACACACACACACACACACACACACACACACACACACACACACATATAACAAAAGTTATG
The DNA here is from genome assembly GCA_016801955.1 of Conus betulinus. Classification (NCBI taxonomy): domain Eukaryota; kingdom Metazoa; phylum Mollusca; class Gastropoda; order Neogastropoda; family Conidae; genus Conus; species Conus betulinus. The sequence continues at coordinate 337,446 of JADBJO010000554.1, read as the reverse complement.
AGTCAATTATGTTTTTGAGGTTGGGCATATATATAAATATGTGTGTGTGTGTGTGTGTGTGTGTGTGTGTGTGTGTGTATAAGTTTAAAAGTATGATTTAAAAATGGAGGTTAAAAACCGACAAAATCGTTTCGAGCTGTTGCTCTCGTCAGGGTATTCAGTTTGGGCACGCTACCGGTGTTATATAGTGTGTGTGCAAGCGTGAGTTCTGCACGTATTTCACGTGGCCTGTAGTTTTTTTTACAATTTTGTTCAGGGGGTGTGTGTGTTAAGGAATGGTGTGTTGACAAGGATTTCCATTTATGCATGCAATTGTTTATGATCTCTACTTTTGAATTCAGAGTTGCTAGATGAGGTTTGCATAATATCAGTCACTTTCTGTAGAACATATGTTGCATTTTTTTTAGAGTATTATTGTGTGGTGTTGCTCTTTTTATAATTTTCCATGACATATTGTAGTCTATTTTTTATCTTTAAGTTTCCAAATGTGTTTACTGAGTTCTGTTTGGTTTTTATATTTTTCATTTTTGAAGGACTGTTTATGGTTTGCATATCTGGTTTTAAAATGGTTTGCAGCAATCCCTATGTATGTTTTCTTTGTCAATATCTGTTGTTACTGTGGCTTGATATACAATATTATTGTAAAGGCATTTGTTATTCAGGGGGCACTGATCTTTTTTAGTGCAGTTACAAGATGTCCTTTTGTTACCCTTTTTGGCTGTGTTGCCTTTAGTTTTGTTAGATGAGTCAATTATGTTTTTGAGGTTGGGCATACATGAAAATGATAGCTTGATGGTATTTTTATTGAATATTTTAGATAGTACATGTTCTTTTGGAAATGATGTTATAAGAATTTTAAAGAATTCTTTTCCTACGTTAGTCTTTATTCTTCCATCATATGGGGGGGTATACCATATGATCTTCCTTTTCCTGTTTTTCTTATTACTGTTCATGTTATTATCTGGGTTATATTGTAGTTTGTAGTTGTAGCCACTTTTTTTTTCAGCGCTCTTGGTATTCAACTGCTGCACTGTTGAATACTTTCTCGTTGCATGACAGGTTAGACAGTCTTTTGTTTATGCCATTGGGTATAGTTTTTTTATAGATAGAAGGTGGATGGTTACTTTTGATGTCTACGTAAATGGGTATGTCGTTAGTTTTTTTTTTATGGTTTGTATACATGGTCATTAAGGTCTGTTATGTCTAGGTAGTTTACTACCTTCTTGTTGGCTTCTACTGTGATTTTTAAGTTATGGCTTTGGAAGATTTTACAAAGTTCTTTTTCTCTTATTTTCAATGGTTTTTGGTTTATTGTTAGCATGGCGAGGCCGTTGCCTCTGTACAAACCAACCTGTTTACCAAGTGTTTTCTGTATATTGAATAACATGAATAGTCCAACTAGTTTCACAAGTTTCAGCACCATCATATGAACCCATTGTGACATCAAGTGTGTGGAATTTTAGCTTTTTTTTTTTTTTTTTTAATCCAAGTATCATACTGCTGCTGTGGAGTAGGGTTTTCTTAGTGTGGAAGATGATTTTTCCATCTGAGCCTCTGTTATGCTTGTGTATTTGTTAGCAAATTTTAAAGCTTTGGTAAGCAATTCCTCATCTATAGATGGATAAAAAAAATCCACTATGTCAAAAGTAATACACACTGTTTTTCTGTTTGTTAAGTTCCTTAAACCATTGAATAACTTCATAGCTATTTTTCCAAAGGTTGTATTCAGTGTGTGTGTTTTTATGTCCTCTATAGCTTTTTCCAGAATTTGTTTTTTGCTTATTTTGCCTAATTCAGACTTAGATGGGTTTATTAGTCTACATGTTGGTTGTTGGGGAAGTTAGGTTTGTTATCTTTAAGTGTTATAAAAGCTTCTTTTATTGCTGTTGTTTCTATCCTATCACTTAGATCCATATGGTGCACAAGTTCTTTTTCTTTTTTACAAATGCTGTCATGTGTGGTTTTGTCAGTTTTTTTGTATTTTTTCTGAATATTTTTGTTGAGGAGTTGAAAGTATTCATTAGTTTCCATTTTATAGAAATTGCTCGTCTTATCAGCCTTTATGAATTTTTTTTTGTTGTCATTTTGAATTTGTTTTATTTCATTTTTAATGTTGTTTGGAAACTGTTGTATGATTTTCTGAATTCGATGTTGGCTATTAGTCTTTTCATATTGTCTTCAAAAGGTTTCATTTCCTCTATTATAGGTGGCGATCTCCATGACTTAAAACCATATCATTTTTTATCTTCACTTTTTGCATCAGGGTTCAGAAAGAAGAACGCCTTCCATCTCATGTTGCGCACAAATTTCTCAGTCTGCTTTATTAGTTTTCTGATGTAAGATTGTGGGTTAGAAAACGGTATATTTTTGGTGGACTACCCAAAGTTAATTTTCTCCATTTTAAGTTTAGGTTCCGTCAGGCCACAGTGCTCAACGTAAGGAGCGATTATCACAAATAAAATCAGAGAGCCACTCAGAACTCTAAAAATACTCAACAATTGCAGGCATAAATGGAAATCCTTGTCAACAAACCATTCCTTCACACACCCTCCCTGAACGCACCCCCCCAAAAAAAAATCAAAACTGTAAAAAAAACTACAGGGCCACGTGAAACACGTGCAGAACTCACGCTTGCACACACACACACACACACACACACACACACACATATTATATATATATATATATATATAAAACACCGGTAGAGTGCCCAAACTGAACACCCTGACGAGAGCAATAGCTCGAAACAACAATTTTGTCGGTTTTTAACCTCCATTTTAAATAATACTTTTAAACTTATGTCACTCCCTTTTTGGTTGAGCATTTTTTGAGTTCTGAGTGGCTTTCTGATTTTATTTGTGATATAACACAACATTAGACAATAAGCTCACTTTCAATACACACACCAGGTCCGCATACAAAAAATGCCAAATTAGAATGCATTTCCTACGCAAATTGAGGAATCTGCATGTCCAGCCAAAAATTCTTAAAACATTTTTAAAGGAGTTTTATTGAGTCTGTCTTGACTTTTTCATGCATTTGCTGGTATGGAAATCTTAATTTGAAAAACAGCAAACTCTTGGATAGCGTTGTGAACATCTGCGGCAAGATTGTTGGTGAGAGACAGGAGAGTATGAGTGAGTTGTATGAAAGGCGTGCGGTCAACAAGGCTCGTGCGCGATTGTTAGTGACAGTGGGCATACGCTTGCGCGACAGTTTGTGCTCCTTCCATCAGGCAGACGATTTTGTGTTCCCAGAGCTAAGCTGAAGCGCACAAAAAAGAGCTTTGTGTTCAAATCCATTGCGTTTTTAAACAAACACAGCGTGTAAGAAGAGGCGATGGATCACCTTGACACAAGCATGTGCGCGGGTGTGTATGTCCGTGAGCAAGCGGGAAAGTAATACAGATGCTGGAGTGTGGGTGTGTTTCTGTTTTATGTGTGCATGTCCTGGAACAGTGAGGATTAGAAATGTCTGGAATATGTGTCTCATCTTAATGATTTTTAATGATAAATCACCTCTCTCTCTCTCTCTCTCTCTCTCTCTCTCTCTCTCTCTCTACGTGCACACGTGCACACATGTATATATAATCAAGAGTGGCTGAGTGTGTACTTTATTTGCACTACCAAAAGGAGAAAGATTGAAATTCCCATTTTGGTGTTACACGCATGTTTTATTGTTTGTAAGTAATTTTAATTTCCATGTCACGTTTGTAACTATAAATATGTATGTCTTAACTTTTAGGGCAGCGGTCACAAATGTAATTTCTCTTGTAACGAGAGATATTAAAGTTTTCTGAATCTGAATCTGAATCTGAATACCGAGAGGCAGGAATATCTGTGTATTGTTATAATCTGTATAATCTCCGAGTGGCATTTATCAATGGCCTATGGAATGAGACCTTCACCAACACAGACGTAATGAAATACTACGTATAGAAACGTATCACTGTCAAACTTCAGCAAATGCGCTCTCTCTCTCTCTCTCTCTCCTCTCTCTCTCTCTCTCTCTCTGTGTGTGTGTGTGTGTGTGTGTGTGTGTGTGTGTGTGTGTGTGTGGTGTTGAGGAAAACCAAGCATCTTCCTTCAGGAAAACGTGTGTACCCTTCTGGACAACGCATGGAAATGACCTGTTCTCGTCAGGAAACAAGTCAGCATCCTTCAGGAAAACTTTGGGTGTCGGACTTTTAAAACAAATCAGTATCGTTCAGGAGAACTGGGGATGTCAGCCATGTAGAACACAAGCCATTATCACTCAGGAATACAGCGGGAACTGGGACATTAGGCGCTGTCGAGAAGAAAACACACCACTGTCCTTCAGGAAAACAGCTATGATAGATAAATCAGTTATCATCCTTCAGTACAACAACGAATACAGGAAAACATGTCATCATGCCACAGAAAAGCAGCTGTACTAGGGGAATCAGTAACCACTGGCTTTTGATCCTACGATATTTCCATAAACCTGGCCCGCGAGCCGAGAAGCCCAAAACTCCACGAGGCAAGTTGACGGGGGAGTGAGAGATGGGAGCGGGCGGTCGTGCGACAGGACCGGGCGTGAAGTAGTGGGGAGTAGGACGGAGGCGGGGGGGGGGGGGGGGGGGGGGGGGGGGGGGGGGGGGGGGGGGGGGGGGGGGGGGGGGGGGGGGGGGGGTGGGGGGGGGGGTGTCAACACGGTAGACAGCGCAGAGTGACAGATGACATGACATATATGGAAATCTCTTTCTCTCTCTCTCTCTCTCACACACACACACACACCAGCGCACTAACAAGGCTGTAAGTGGGTGTGTCAGTAAGTGCGTGTGTGTGTATGTATGTGTGTCCAAACTCGAGGGGTGGCTATGGGCACCAAGATGGGGCCGAGTTACGCATGCCTCTTTGTGGGTTTCATGGAGGAGCAGATACTCTCTTCATATCCTGGACGCATCCTCCATTCTTCAGACGCTTCATTGACGACATCATAGGTATCACCACAAGCACCAAGGCTGAACTTCTAGATTTCATACACTTTGTGTCTTCATTCCACCCAGCCCTGAAATTCACCTACACCATCTCTGAAAACACAACTGTATCTTTTCTAGACATTCAAGTGTCCATCACCAGCACAGATCAACTGAAAACATCAGTATTCTACAAAGAAACTGATTCACATTCTTACCTCAAGTTCACATCCAGCCACCCACAGTCTACCAAGAAGAGTATCCCTTACTCTCAATTCTGTCGCCTCAGAAGACTGTGCAGCAATGACGATGACTTCAAACTGCAGGTCAACTGGATGTGTTCCTTCTTCAGAAGGCGAGGAGGATACCTGAAGCAGTCATCATCGATGCCGCCAATCGTGCCCTTCGCACCCCCAGATCTCAGGCCATGACCCCATCTCAGAACAAAGATCAGTCAGACCGACCAGTCCTTACTCTGACCTACCACCCACACAACCTCCCAGTTAAAAACATCCTTGTGAAAAACTTTGACATCCTGCAGAAAGACCCCAAACTCAAGTCCACCTTCGACAAACCCCCACTAGTGGCATACCTGCGTGACACCAACCTCAGGGATCATCTAGTACGAGCCACTTACAAAGACTCACCAAGCAGCTCTCCACCAGGAAAACCACCGCTGCAACAAACCCCGATGCAAAACCTGCCCCTTTTTAAAAATAAACCACTAACACCTTCAGGGGCCCATCAGGCAAAAGTTTCACCATCAGATCCCCCTTCACTTGCCGATCTTCCAACCCTGTGTGTACATTCTTTCATGCCAGCCTCTGTTCCAAACTCTACTGTGGTGAGACCTACCGTACCCTGGATGACAGATTCAGGGAACACCTCCAGGCTGTCAACCTGAATAAGGACACCCCCGTAGGTACACATTTCAATAGCCCTGGACATAACGTGTTTCATATGTCAGTCTCTCTGCTGTTCACCAAAACCACTCAGATGCCATACACCGTAAATTCCTTGAATCATCTCTGATCTCTAGGCTAGGGACGCTGACTCCCCATGGACTGAACATCAAGGACTGAGGTGGAGGAGTCGCCATTGTAGCTGTACTGCCTGAATGACCGTTGGAGGTCCTCTCCTTTTTTTTTTTTTTTTTTTTTTTTTTTTTTTTTTTTTTTTTTTTTTTTGTTCAACATGCCGGCAGCTAGGAGGTACATAGCTTGTTTGTGGTCTTCAGCACTACCCTACCCTTGTTTTCAAAAAGATTTTTTTGAGGTTGAAAAAAAATTGTTTGCGGTTGTATATGTTTATATCATATATATGCCTAGACATCTTAAGGCATGCATATCTTTATGAGATGTAAACGTTCTTTCCCCCCCCCTCCCCCCCCCCCCCCCCCCCCCCCCCCCCCCCCCCCCCCTCTCTATAATGGTAGGTGTGTGGGGGTGGGGGTGATGCCGGGATGGTGGGGAGCGCGCACATGTGTGCGTGTGTGTGTGTGTGTGTGTGTGTGTGTGAAAGTTTTTTTTTTTTTTTTTTTTTTTCTCCCCTTCTCCCTCCTCCCCCTCCCTCTTTGCCCCCTCCCTCCCAACAACAAGCGTCTACTTTCAAATCAGATTTCCTGATTTCCATTCACTCACCTTTCTTAGCCTGTGTCTACCCAGCCTCCTTTATTTTATTTTATTTTTGTGTGTGTGTGTGTGTGTGTGTGTGTGGGGGGGGGGGGGGTTGTGTTGAGTTCTTGTCACGTCAAAAATTTATTGTGACGTCTTTGTTGTTTTATCTGCGTCTCCCCGTTCTTTACGTCATTAACACAGCAAAATTTGCGTGTACTGTCGTTTCATGTCACTTGAAAAAAAAGACTCTAAGAGTCGAAACGTTGTGCATTGTTTTTGTTTTCTTTTTGACCCCCCCTTTTTGGTTGGTGGAGCACAGTGACGGCCAGTAGCAGAGCGTTACAGTCTGTGACAGTCAGGCTGATTTGTAGATTTATACGTCGGTCGGCCGCCGTGCATACACATAGCTAGTCTGTCGCGCCGTTTGGGAGCGGCGTGGTCGGATCAACACGGCGATTGGTGCGAAATGGTGTGATCACGTGACTCCAGACTGTAAGTAGAGTGGAGCGGAGGTAGACATACACGCTGGGTCTACTGAATTATCAACGTCGCTTGGCGTCCATGTGAGTACATTTGTGGATTGGCTTTTGCCGAGTCTTTCATAGGATCGTGTGTTACCGCTACATGCTCTCTGATTTGTTTTCATATCAAACGCGGAAATAACCGAGATACTGTTTATCCGAAAAAAGCTTCGCGTGCAAACGCTCCCAAGTCGAGTTCGGAAAAATCCGCCGACTGCACTGAGCGCCATAGGGACAGTCCCTATTTGGGTTTGGAGTATGTGGCCATAGCCGTGTGAAATAACTTTATTTGTTTTATTGACTAGAGAATTTCCCTTTCCATGTATCATCTGTAAAGTTAGCCCAGAGCCCGCGTTTGATTCAGACTACACACACACACACACACACACACACACTTCTTTTCTTCTTCAGTTATGTGGCCACAATCAACACTGATTATTTTGGACACACACACACACACACACGTGCGCGCGCGCGCGAAAATCGGAGTGAAAAAGAAGGCAGTTGACTGAAACCGGTCTCTTCGCAGCAGCATGAGTGGGTCTTTTAAAACCCGAGCCTTTACTTTGCTTTGCGGCTGTATAAACTCGTCCTTCTAGCGGGGCCCTTTTACATTGTGTCCGAAAGGGTGTCCTTGTGTGTTTAGAATGCCCTTAACATTTTTTTTTTTTTTTTTTTCATATTTCTGTTTCTTAGAATAGCCTTCTTCAGATGGTGCTATAGCGTTTTTCCCACGTTATTCGAGGATCTCTCTCTCTCTCTCTCTCTCTCTCTCGGAAAAAAAAAATGTCTGTTGCTGTTTTCCTGTGAGGAAGTGCTTTGGTTCTCCGTATGTCATACTTGGCCATTTAGGCCCACGTTTGGTGATCTTGTGTTTGTCGTTAACGTTATTATTCCCAGATAGATCAATACAGGGAATCATGTTTGTAATATATTATACATTTCTCGTTTCATAAATTCTTTACGCTGCATTAATGATAGCCGCCTTGACATGAAGACTGTATTTAGTCATTGTCAATGTCAAAAAAAAAAAAAAAAAAAACGATTCTGATGCGTCTCTCTCTCTCTCTCTCTCTCTCTCTCTCTCTCTCTCTCTCTCTCCATACCCCTTAGTTGTCTCATCCTCTCTCTCTCTCTCTCTCTCTCACTCTCTCTCTCTCTCTCTCTCTCTCTCTCTCTCTCTCTCTCTCTCTCTCTCTCTCCATACCCCGTAGTTGTCTCAGCTCTCTCTCTCTCTCTCTCTCTCTCTCTCTCTCTCTCTCTCTCTCTCTCTCGTCTTTCCATAGCTCTTACTTGTCTCAGGTCTCTCTCTCTCTCTCTCTCTCTCTCTCTCTCTCTGTCCTTTTACCCTACGTTCACATGTTTTCCACTGCAGTATGACAGCAGACTATTTGTGTTGCATTGTGTGTGATTTTGTTATCCGTTTATTACTCTTGCATGTAATTTTCTTGATTTGCTCTTTGTTATTTTTTTCTGATTTGACCAGGGCTGGGTGGGAAAAAAAAAAAAAAAAAAAACCATTCATATTTGCTTTTCTCAAAACCCTGGTAAAATGAATTTTGGTTTCGCTTCGTTTCTGTCATTTTCGTGTGTCTTCCCATACCGCTCAGTTGTCTCAGGCGTCTTCTCTCTCTCTCTCTCTCTCTCTCTCTCTCTCTCTCTCTCTCTGTCATTTTTTTTTGGGGGGGGGGGGGGGGGGGGGGGGGGGGGGGGTGGAATCATGAGAATAATGGCGGCGATACGGATGGACCTGTGAAAAAGCTCTGCACAGTTTTCTTTTATTTTCGCCAGACACCGTGAACAGACGACGCAGAGGCCTAATTCGTGTTAGTGAAGTGGGAAATATCAATCAACTGGTTTGTGCGAAAGAAAAGGTTGACTGATCATTGGGAAGGGGGGGGGGGGGGCATAGTTAGCAAAACAGTAAAGCGTGCTGAACTGTGTGACCGACATTGTGCAACTTCGGGAGGGGGAAAGAAACCCGTATGCCTCTGGATGCCAGAGTATAAAAATATTTATTAACAAAATCCAAATTGCATGTCACATATACTGATTTCCAGAAAGACTTCGACTCGGTGAAGAGAAAAACATTCCATGGAGTATTCTGAAGAACAATGGCGTAAAGGGGAACGTGAGGAGAGTTGGGAGTGGATCGTTGGGTCCTCGAGGGGAAGGACTTGGAATATTTTCGCTATGAAAATTGTGTTAAAATTTCACCACCACGCTCTCTCTTACTAGTGATGGAAGGAGCAACTTTCCGTTACTAGTCATTGAAAGAAAATTGTATTTTTCCAGGACTGTTAAAATACTCAATAGTGGCTCTGGGATAAGTTTCCTTATGCTTGTACTTTAAAAGTAGTTGTAGCTCCGAGAGACAGAATTAGAGAGAAGTTCAACATTCAATACTGATTGAAAAACAAAGACTTGACACAAGTGCACTTCCCCACATCAATTTCACTTGCTTACACCCAGGAAAGTAGTAGTTAAGTTAGTAACAATAGTCATGTTCTCACTGTTTCATGATTAAGTGAGGGAAAGCTCTGGATGAGATGAATTGAAGACCACTTGGAATATTATTACTTAACTGAAGTCGGAGAGGATGGTTGATCTCTCTTGTGTCTGGTGACTGATCGTACTGTGTAGACCTGTTGCTGTAGTGCTGGGCTGTGGTGTATCTGCACACCCTGTCTTGCCCAGAGTATGTAGCGTGGCCACGATATGTAGCATACCCACGGTTACCAGGGTCCCAGTTCTGCGATAAAGAGAACCTGGTCTGTAGTTAAGTAGCTGAGACTTTGGCTTGTCGAGTTCACACATTTGCCCTCTACCTTTCAGAAGAGGTGTGAGAACTCAGTCAACAAAGGATTCTCTATTGTAGGGTTTTTACTATGATTATCAATCTCCACTTTTGTTTAGAAGTTGAATGGAGTTTACAAAAGGGTAGGAGATAGTAATACAATGCTAAACAATCTCAGTTGCGAAGTGAGACGACTGCATGCGGAAATCTAAACAAATCTTAAACTGATGTTAACGAACTGTCAAGAGAAACGTGGGCAAACGAGTCACAAGACAAAACACGACGTATTTCGACCTCTTAGGGTTTCTTCAGGCAAGACTCAAACAAATTATACAACGAAAATGAACGAATTTGGTACTCAGCTTCGATCCAAGAGAAACGTGGACAAACGAGTCACAAGACAAAGCACTATGCGTTTCGACCTCTTAGGTCTTCTTCAGGCAAGACACAGGCAAATAATACAACGAAAATGAAAACGAGGCTGTTAGAAGGGAGATAATGTGTGAGTCAAGGTAGTAATTATGATAATTATATTACTGATAAGAATACTAATAAGTCTACACCACATATGTACTTGGGCTAGGTGTATTCCAGGTTAATGTAATTTAACTCATAAGAAACACTGAAGAGTTATTTAACTGAAATTGTTTAAACAACTCTCTTAAATAAATGTTACCAAACCGCCATGAGAAACATGGACAAACGAGTCACAAGACAAAACACGATGCATTTTGACCTCTTAGGTCTTCTTCAGGCAAGACACAAACAAATAATACAACGAAAATGAAGGCCGTTAGAAGGAGATAATGTACGAGTCAAGGTAGTAATGATGATAATTATATTACTGATAAGAATACTAATAAAAGGTCAAAATATTGAAATAATAAATTAAGACAGGATTACTAGTACTTTTGGTGATAATAAAGCAATAGCAGTTGTAGTATGGGAGAAAGAGAGAGTGGGTTAGAGGGTTCTTAAGCACCATGGTTGCCATGGCAACAGTCTTCATGGCGATGGGGATGTCAATATTAATAATATTACTGATGATACTACTAACAACTGTTGTGATGGTAAAGCTCATAAAAGCATTATACAGAAATATATTTAGAAAATACATTTTTATAATAATCATAATAAATAAATTCAAGAAAAAAGAAAAAAAAATGAATGAAACATAATTGTTAAAAAAAATGAATAAAATGAAGAATAAATAAAATTTAAAAAAAAATAATGAATAAATAATAATAAAAACAAAATAAAAAACAGAAAAATACAAAATAAGCAATATAATAATAATGAATACATAAATAATTGAAAAATAAGAGAGAGTAGTATGAATAAATAGAAATAATAATTTTTAAAAAGTCAACAATTTTAATAATATAGTAATGATACTAAAGGTATTAATACTAATTAATACTAAGGGGATTAGCACACACACACACACACACACACACACACACACACACACACACACACACACACACATGCACACACACACACACACACACACACACACACACACACCACACCACCACCCCCCCCCCACCCCCACCACCATAACAACAACAAAAACAACCAAGGGGAGGAGGAGAGGAGGAGGGCAGGAAGAACAGAAAGGAGACAGAAGGTATAAATTATGGGAAGGATGGAACCTAATAGGTATATTAGTAAATGGCCTGTACCCATTGTCAACACAGCGCAGGCCTCCAAGGGTGGTACAGGACTGCTCAAAGGGCAGGTGAAGGCAGTGCTTCTCTGGATCCTCCCCAGCACCTTCGGGTGTTTCTTTTTCATAATTATATGTATATTAACAGTTTTCTTAATGATTGTGATTGTAACTATACAGTAATGATAGTGATGCTGTAGGAGGCTGGAAAAGTGGTAAACTTGAACGTCAGAAATATTGTAAAGAATGATAAGTATATTAATGATAGTAGTACCTATAAACATTAGTAATAGTTATGAAGTTATAACAAAAGGTGTACTGATTAAATAAATAAATAAAATGAAATAGAAAAATAAAAATGTGTGTGTGTGTGTGTGTGTGTGTGTGTGTGTGTGTGTGTGTGTGTCCGCATAGTTACAAACATCTACATAACATATTCACAGGAAAGAGGGAAGATGGAACAGAAGCTGTTGTACAGGAAATAGTATGTGAATTTTATATGAAAATAAAGCCAAATGAAAAAAATGCAGTGGACAAGTATCTGAAATAACAAGAGATTGATGTGAGAAATAGACTAGAGGGAGTGTAGTGAGAAGGGAAAGGAAGGTAGCTATAAGTAATGTGTGAGGTAAATAGTGGGAGATATGGTAGTAGGATATTATGGGCTGAAACTGCAGTGGTGGATAGGTACATGTTACTTTATGGTGGTGTTGCTATGGGGGTGGAGGAAAGAAGGGGATGGGTTTACATACTAACTGGGGAAGGGGAGGGGCAACATATATTCACACCTATACACAATCTCTCTCTCTCTCTCTCTCTCTCTCTCTCTCTCTCTCTCTCTCTCTCTTAATATATAAGTTATTGTATCTAAGTATTACTACTATTTTAATTCTACAATTAATGCTAGAAATGGGATTAATGAAAATAGGACATTATAAGTATAATGGTAAAAATGATAATGATGGTAATAATAACAATGACATCAGTATTGTTGTAATGATGTAATGAAGGTGATAATGATAACAGTAATGGTATTAATGATATGGTGACAGTGATACAGTAATGATGGTTTTAAGTAATATTGGTGAGGATAATATTAGGTGGAAAGCAGCTGAAATGCTCAATGAACAATGGCAGACAGTACTGTTGAATGATGATAATGATAGGAAAAAACTATCAGTTGTGCTAAGAAAGGGATGGAAACAACCAACAATAAAGGAGCTAGCATTCTATTTATCATGTGTGTGTGTGTCTGTGTAATGTCAGCCTAACTCACTGCCCCCCCCCCCCCCCCCCCCCTTTTTACAACCACCCCCAGCCACTGCCATCCCCATTACACCCATCATTACAAGGGGTGGGGGAGGGGGGGGGGGGGGGTAGTAAGTAGATTGATGTAGTAAGTGGAGAGACTGGCCAGTGTAGGAAAAGGGAAAGGGATGATAGCTGTAACTTATGTGTGAGGTAAACAGTGGGAAATATGGTAGTATGGTTGTGTGTAGGTGGAGGATGTTGCAGGCTGGAACTGCAGAGGTGGAATGGTACATAGTAGTTTTGAGTCTTGATGCCATGAGGATGGAGGGTGCCCAGTTTGCAACAAGATGAGATTCCTGCATAAGGCATTCCAAGTTGTCACTCTTTGATTGCCAAAGTGCCAGGACATTGGATCGGCCAAGTGTTCAGAGATGCACATCTCAAGTGTGCGAGATGTCTCACCTACATAGATCTTACCACACAGCTGGCAGTGGATGGCAATTGGCATACGCAATGTTGCGGCTCTGCAGGAGCAAGTGTATTTAATGGTGAATGAGCTGTTGGGGGCCACGTAATATAATTAACATCATTACTACCATGACTCACACATTGTCTCCCCTCTAACAGCCTCGTTTTCATTCAACGCCTGCCAACCTTGCAGTGAAGAGTGAACAGATCGAAGCTGAGTACCAAATTCATTCATTTTCGTTATTATTTGTTTTGTGTCTTGCCTGAAGAAGACCTAAGAGGTCGAAATGCATCGTGTTTTGTCTTGTGACTCGTTTGACCACGTTTTTCTTGGCGGTTTGGTAACATTTATTTAAGATATTTTCTAACAATTTCAGTCAAATAACTCTTCAGTGTTTCGTATGAGTTAAATTACATTCACTTGGAATACACTTAGCCCAAGTACATATGTGGTGTAGACTTAAAGTAATACACTACAAAGCATTCCAACAATCATCAGTATTCATAAATCAACTTAGCAGTTTTCACCTAGTACAGGCATATTGTTTGATCAAAGGTTATCAGTCAGTTATCATCTTGACAGATAAAATTGCAAACTGGCAAAAGTCAGATTGTACACAAAGAATGGTGGTCAGATTGTTAACAAAGAACCATAACCACATGGTGATAGCTTCTACCACATGGTGGCAAACAAACTACTACTACAAAATACTCATTTATCAGTTTGATAAATGTCACCATGTACTGGTACACAGTTACACTGCTAAACCACATGGCTTGCAATATTGCATGTAATCAATGCATAGATTCAAAATGTAGAAACATAGTTTCAACTTAAATTTCTGGGAGAATACGAGACGCAGACCAGGTTAGACTAGTGAACGCCTTCCTTGCGCTGAACTCTGAAGCGATCAAAGCTAAGTGAATTTTCGTTGTTCTGTTCGTTTGTGTCTTTACCTGAAGAAGAAGACCGAAGAGGTCAAAACGCGTCATGTTTTGTCTTGTGAGTTGTTTGTCCATGTTCCTCTGGATGGTTCACTAACATTTTAAGATTTGTTTAGATTTCCGCCTGCAGTCATCTCACTTTGCAACTAGATGATAGCCTAAGTCAATGAGATAGTGTGTGTGTGTGTGTGTGTGTGTGTGTGTGTGTGTGTGTGTGATTCGCTTGTATTTTGCAATAGTTATGTATTGGACTGTTTGTAAGTTCAAAAGGAAGGGTTTTTTGCATTGGTTTCCTCTTCAGTCATCGCCTTGAGCCGCTGTTACCAGCTGTTATTCATGATACCTCTTTGCCAATATGACTTTCTGGCTACTGGCAATAAATATGTGTCAACCTCACTCTGTCGGTCTGTCTCTCTCTCTCTCTCTCTCCTCTCTCTCTCTCTCTCTCTCTCTCTCTCTCTCTCTCTCTCTCTCTCTTGGGAGAGAGTGAACGGATGTTTTGCACAGGCAGGTCGCATTTCACATCTTCCATAGTTTTTCGCGAAGAAGTGGAGACTGTGGCAGTGTACCAGTTTAGTACTTTGCGGGTGGCAGAGTAGAGGACATGCCATTGGCTCCTTTGGTTTTTAGGGCCAGTTGTGGCTGTTTCAAGCTGATATTTCAGGCCTTTATGTCAAAGCGGGCCAGGGCGAAAGCAGCTACGCGGATCGCCATGTTGACACCGCGCTGTCGAGCGGACGGTGTCACCCTGGGCCTGCTCCTCACCCTGATGTTTTGGGGCGGGCTGTTGTTGAGATGTGGTGACGTGGAGCGGAACCCCGGACCTCTGAGATTAGACAGTAAGCAGCCCAGGACCTCCAGCAGCAGTGGACGCAGGACCAGCGCGGGGAAGACGGGTGGTGCAGCGGGCAGTCGGCCTCCTTCCCTGTTCCTTCTCAGGATCCCCCAACTCTGGTGGACGTGATGGCCAGACTGGACTCCATGGACAGCAACATGAACAGTAAGTTGGACAATGTGGAGCTTAGTGTTAATGAACTCAGAGACCAGTTTGTGGACCTCCAAGGGGGAGTTGGGGGGACTGAGGGAGGAGCTGGATTATCTCCACCAAAAGAACCAGGAGCTGATGAAGACTAATGCTGATCTTCTGGATAAAATTGATGCGCTTGAAAAAAGAGACAGGCAATTTAGAAGGGAGATCGAAACGCAACAATTTAATCCTCCATGGTTTAAAAAGACGTGCGGACGAAACGGTTGAACGACTGTGAGAACACTGTTAAAGAGTTGATTACTGACTGGTTAGAAATAGCAAAAGATATTGAATTTGACCGTGTCCATTGCCTGAATGGTAAACCCAACTCTCCTGTAATAGTCCGATGTTGTTTTTATAAGTATAAAGTTCGAATCCTGAAAAAAAAAAAAAAAACTTAAGGAGTGATGTATTTATTGGAGAGGACTTCCCGTCAAGTGTTCGGGACATAAGACGAAAGTTGGCACGACATTTAAAAGCTGCCAGGAGTAAAGGACAGAGGTGTGTCATGGTCTATGACCATCTCATTATTGATGGGCGGAAGTTTTATCTGAATGGTAATGATAAACCGCAGAATTCAAAATATTGTTCTGGCCGGCCCATTTCTTCCCATAAAAATCCTGCACACGATCCTGGTACAAATGGGAGGGGGTATAAAGTTAAACTGTCACCGGAACAATGTTAAGCGGCTGACACACGAGCCTCCCCGCCCGTACGGTTGAGACGAAAACGTTTGAACCTGTGCGGTCTGACCAGTCAGTGTCGAACGGACGGAGTGCTTCACGATAGTTTTAAAAACGGATGTGAGGTGAAGGTCATTGTGATCCCACTTGCCGCTTCAAACGACTGTACAATTGAATAGAAAGCTTTTTCTCGAATATTCAGATTCTTAAATTTTTTTGAATTGACATTCCAAAGCACATCATGGCCTTGGTACAATTCAATTAATTGTTTGGTCTCTGAATCGGACAGTTTGACCACCTTGCTGGAAGACGCCATTGTTTCCCATGTGCCAAGGGTGTCGGCTCAATGCTGAGCGTTGATTGGTTGGAGGATACTAGCTGTCCGTTTCGAATAGATCACGACGTATCTCGAACGGTCGGGTTGAACTTGATGCCGAAGGCCGTTTGAGACTGTGACACACGCTGCGTTTGGGATCGGGTTCGACCGGTACTTCCGAAGCGTACGGGCGGGGAGGCTCGTGTGTCAGCCGCTTTAATTTGTCGATGTCGCACGTGAGAACTTGTCCAGTCAGAGTGACAGCCTTGAGTTGCCAGAGGTGTGTGAGCACGTGCAGTTGGGATCGACGTCACACAGTCAAGGGGAGAGCGCATCTGTGTCTGATGAAATATGAGTTTTGTGACACATTACCGGAAATGTCAGTAGCACGTTCCCCCTTTCAAGCGTCGCCTGTAACTGTAAATAAACGTCCCTTCTCCTTTTCTGTTATGGAATGTTAACGGATTATCAACTAAAATCAAAGATCGGGACTTTGTTACATATGTTTGTAAATTTGATTTTGTGTGCTTGGTGGAAACTTTTGGGGAGAGTTTTGACAACGACTTATTTTCTGATTATACAGCCTTCTTTAAGCCTGCCTTTAAACTGTCCAAACAGGGGAGACGATCAGGAGGGGGTTGTTTGTTTGTTAAAGAGTACATTTGCCCCATTTATACAAATAATTAATGTGAAATTTGTAAATGCTTGTGTGTTTTGATTGATAAGCAACTGTTTGGCACTACAAAAGATATAATCTATTTTTGTACATATGTTCCTCCAGAAGGATCACCTTTTTATTCTTACTTTGATCTTGAAAATGGAATACTTTCGTTGGAAGAAAGTTTACAGGATTGTCCATTGGAAGGGATGCGCATATTATTATGTGGTGACTTAAACAGTAGGATAGCTAAACTTTACCAGATTCATCTTTCAGAACCTGCCATGGATATACAATGTAAAAGTCACTCACTTGATTATGGTCATGTTCAGAAGACTGTCATATAAATAGTTTTGGAAAAACATTATTAAACATGTGCACTGCCTTGAATTTGATATTTTAAATGGAGTGTGTAATGGTGACCTTGAAGGTCACTACACATACATTTCTGAAACAGGTAGTAGTGTGACTGATTATTTTATTTTGTCGAATGATCTATTCTTTGTCGTGCGTGATTCCTGTGAACTTTGTGTTGCTGAACGTATTGACTCTGACCACATGCCTGTTGTATTTTCTGTTGTTTTTCCTAACGTAAATCTGGTTGAAGATAAACACTGTTAACAATCAGGTCAGTGAAAAGTTTGTGTGGAACAGTGATAATAGCCAATTATTTCAGGATATAATGTTGTTGTCAAAGCTGCTAGTATAAGATTTAATATAGCTATGACTTTGATTGATGTTGACATAAACAGAGCGCTGGATGAGTTAAATGAATGTATGAGAGGATGTGCGGAATGTATGAAAAAACGTATTTATGTTAATAAAACTAATAAGAATGATGACTGGTTCGACAGGAATGTAAAGCAAGTAAAAGAAACGTTGAAAATTGCTACGACATTATAACAGACGTCAGCAGACAATACAGCCTGCTCTGAATATACAATAGCAAGACGTGTATATAAAAATTTGTTGAAAAGAAAAGAAAAGCTCTTTAATAAGGTGCTATTGGATAGACTTGAGAGATCCATTCGTAATCAAAGAGAGTTCTGGGATAATGTACATAAACTGTCGTTTAAAAGAAAACAACCAAGAAATAGCATTAGTGTTGAGACCTGGTTTAATCATTTTAAATCATTATTAGAAAAAGAAACATCGGATTGTAATACGAACGAAAGCTTTGGTGAGCATGATGATGTTGATGGTTTCATGAATCGTCCACCAATTTCGGTAGAAGAAGTGTTGTTATACGCTTTCAGAAAGTTGAAAAGTCGCAAAGCAGCTGGACCTGATAGTATCATTAGTGAATTATATACAAGAATTCTTGTGATCATGTGCTCCAGTTCTTTTTAAAACTATTTAACACACTGTTTGATAAGGGTATCTTTCCTCGAGATTGGAGTGAATCTCTATAGTTTTACCATTGTTTAAGAAAGGTGATGTGAATAATCCCAACAATTACAGAGGTATATCCCTTAGTGATATTAGTAGTAAATTATACAGTACAATTATTAATGTTAGATTGCAGGAATGGGTAAATGAGCATAATATCACACAGGTGAGCACCAAGCAGGTTTTAAAAAGGGGGGGTATTCAACTATAGATCACATGTTTACTTTATTAGCCTTGATACAAAAACAATTTTCATTTAATCGTAAAACTGTATGTAGCATTCATAGATTTTGAGAAGACATTTGATTATAAATATAAATTTGCTTTGGCCAGTCTTGATAAAAAATGGTGTAAGAGGTAAATTGTACAAGTGTATTAGGAGCATGTATGATACGTTTAAATGTAGGGTTAGGTGTGGCTCTCAACTGACTGAATATATCAACTGTACTGCTGGTGTGAAAAACAGGGCGATGTGTGCAGCCCCATCTTATTCTCATTGCTTATAAATGAACTGGCCCTAGAAGTATTGAATAATGGTAGGCATGTTTTCTTTTGATGCATTTGAGTCGTTTATTCTTCTACTTGCAGATGATATTGTTCTATTGTCTGAAACCATCATTGGCCTTCAGACTCAGCTTAATAACTTAAGAAATTCAGCATTGGCACTTCAGTTGAAGGTTAATATGGAAAAAAGTAACATCACAGTGTTTCGGAAAGGAGGTTTTTTGGGTGCGAGAGAGAAAAAGTGGACTTATAATGGTGTCTTAATGCCAGTAGTAAATGTGTAAATACTTAGGGATTTTGTTTTCCACTCGTTTAAGCTTTAACTGCTGCTTGCAAGAATCTTGCTAGCAGAGCAAAGAGGGGTCTGCTTGGCATAATGAAAAAAATTATCGACAATCAATAACAATTCGTTGACATTATTTGTTAAAAAATATTTGATTGTCATGTGCCACCTGTTGTACAGTATGGATCGGAACTGTGGGGACTCAACCGAGCTGCTTTATTTGCTGAATCTGTGCACTTATTTGCTTTAAAGAAATTTTTGGGTGTAAGCATGTGTACACCCAATGATGATTTAGTTTATGGTGAAACCAATAGATATCCCTTATATTTAAATTCTGCTGTTCAGTGTATTCGTTATTGGTTTAATTTGCTTCAAATGGATGAGTGTCGCTTACCTCGTAAAGCATATAATATGTTGTTTGAATTAGATAAGAAAGGAAAGCAAAATTGGGTCTCGGAAGTACGCACATGTTTATACGAATATGGTTTTGGAGAGAAAGTGTGGATGAATCAGGGCGTTGGCAATGTTAAGGGATTTATATGCGGTTTTTTCGCCAACGTCTAATTGATTGCAGATGGCAAAAAATGGCATGATCATGTTCAAAACAGTGAAGGATTTAATATGTTTAGGATGTTTTGTAATACACATGAAATCAAAACACACCTTTTGTTGAATATGGATAGTCATTTGAAATATATAACAACGAGATTTAGGCTGGGGATTTCAGAGATAGTGGTGCATCATTATAGATACAGACAGAGAACACAATGAAGCAAATCTGATATGTTGTTTATGTAAAAAATTCTAAGGAAGATGAGGTACATTTTGTTTTATGCTGCCCAGCTCTTAGTAAAATTAGAGGAAAGTTTATTCCCAGCGAATATTATCAATGCCCTTGTGTCTTTAAACTCTGCTTGTTGATGGCATCCTCTAAACACAGTGATGTTAGGAATCTATCGCTTTTCTTGTATAAAGCTTTTAAGTTCAGAGAAATTATGACATCGTAATCGTGTATTTCAAATGTCTTATTTCATTAACAAGTTCGTCGTTGATGTCTTGTGTTTACTCACCCCCTTCATAAGGGGCCATGGCCTAATGAATAAACCATTCGCATTCGCATTCTCTCTCTCTCTCTCTCTCTCTCTCTCTCTCTCTCTCTTTCTCTCTCTCTCTCTCTCTTCTTCTCATTTCCCCCTCTTTTCTTACTATCTCAGGTTTCATGTCTTTTGCCATGGTCAGCTTGCCGGCGTCAGCTGGTCCAAATGATAGCCATGGGCCACTCGTTTCCTTCTCTTTCAGTCTGTGGAAACGACAATCATAGGTCGGACTCAGGGCCGTAATCGAGCAAAGTTCGTAATGGTCACAAACCATCAAAAACAGTTAACATAACATGCACTCAGATGTCCAAACGTTCATATGTTTGAGTGACATTGATCATTTTTTTTTTATTAAATGGAGAGCGAAAGAAAGGTTGTTTTATATTAATTTATTTCATTGCACTGTATGTTGGTATTAATTTTTTTTTTTTAATATTTGCAACATTTGCAGCGGTGTGTGTGTGTGTGTGTGTGTGTGTGTGTGTGTGTGTAGGCCTGTATGTCTGTGTCTTTGTATGAGAGAGAGAGAGAGAGAGCCCTCCGAGGAGGGGGGGGGGGGGGGGGGGTGTTCGACCTTGCCGTGGTCGTCGGAGGGCTTACGCAATCCAGTGATCCCCCAGGCTCTGCTGGTGGGGAGATCAGTACTGCCCAGTTTGGATTCATGAAGCAAACATCCAAAAAGTTAAAACTGAAAATAAAATATCTTTTTTTTTTTTTCAAGACATGGAGGCAGGTCCTTGGTAATCAGTCCACGCTTCAGCTGTAAAGAAAGTTTCTACGCGTTCTGTTTCCTGTCAAACCATTGCGTTCCATTTCTCTGAAATATTGCAAAATAAAGTGTCTGGCCAATTGGGAGGCAAATCCACCACCTCCCATAAAGTGTCTGGCCATGTTGGAGGCAAATCCACCACCTCCCAACTCAGAGTGGATGTCCCTTTCGGGGGTGCTAAATTCGCCACTTTTAAAACTGCTCAGCAGTCTAGACTATCTGCTGTCGGGCAGAATTTAGGGGGGGGGGGGGGGGGGGGGTAAACTCTCTCACCTCGAAATTGCCAGAGCAGTGCTCGTGCGGGCAAGAGAGCCCATTGAAGTGTGGAGATGGTAGAACTGAAATGGCGACTTCACAATCTCCCCAACCTGCGGGCAAGTTTGCCAGCGGGTCTGGAGAGCCGAAGAAACCTGTCACTCTGCGCAATTGGACACTGACGACGACTCGGAGATGAACTGATTTCTCTCCTGTTTGTCTTCTGCACCATGGATAGTACAATAGTCCATTGGAATATCCGTGGTTCAAAAACTTACTTTGAGGGGCTCCAGTTTTTGTGCTATACTCTGAAACCTCAGATAGTAGCTCTTGAGGAAACAAAAATTCAAAGCCAGAATACTTTAACTCTTTCTAGCTTCAATATTCTGTTGAAACTGCACAACCTTCCACGTTGGGATTAACAGGCGGCGCTGCCCTTCTTATCCTCAAAAGCTTTGCTGTTTAGCCATGTTGCTCTTACTTCCCGACTTCAGGCAATAGCAGCGAGAGTCACTCTCCATAAAACCGTTACAGTTTGCCCGTTATATCTTTCACCTTCTGTCTTGTCGTCAGGACCTTGTGGTCTGTTCATGTCGATATGCATGGGAAGTGAATCTCTTACTAATACTTTGATTAAGTCTGCAAAATCCTGTATTTCAATGTCTTCCGATAAACTCCAACTGCCATAAACACTTTGGTTCGATTATGACTGCCAACAAATCACAAGAGAATGGAAGCAGGCTCAGCGTCGGGTATGTCAAAGACTTTCCACTCCCAACACTCGAGCCCATAAAAAATTCGGAGCCAAAACAAAACACACACATTTAAAGTCAGTGAACGTTAGTCTTGGAGAGACTTCTGCTCCACGCTAACATCTAACATCCAAGAAAAAAACTCTGGAAAATTATAAAGAAAATCAAAAGAAGAACAGCAACCCATCAGTTCATCGCCTGAAACTCACTGATGCTTTCACAATGGACAAACAAGCTGTTGCCAACCTGTTGGCCTCCACAATCAACGAAACTTGTTCTCCTCAAGTGAATCTTTTTGTTTTTGAAAACAAACAACTGAAAGAAAAATCTCTTCATACAACTTCACTTCAAACAACTGTGAAGTGTACAATGTCCTATTTTCAATTGATTACCTGAAATCAGCTGGGCAAACCTGCAACGATTCTGCTCCTGGCCTGGATGATATTCTTTATCAGCCTCCATGAACTGACTGACTCCATGAACCTACTTCAGACAGTGAAAAGTGGAAAGGGAAGCCCTGCTTGGAATGAACTAATGCGCAGCCTTCCATTGGAGAGATTCATATGGATGTACTGCCATGGACATGCTGGAGTTAAAGGAAACGAGAGAGCAGACAACTGGCTAGCAAGGCAACGATAAGAACTGGATTACTCCGATTACATTTGGGCCGATCTGATGTGATAAGAAATCTGAAGAATCAGTTAAACAAACAAGAGCAAAGCCACTATATCATAGACCATTTTTCAGATCTGAACATCAAGAGAGGAAGTCATCGCACATCCAGACTTAAGGGAAGAGCAAGAAATATCACCAACCAAACAAACATTGGAATAATCTCTAAGGTCAACACTGCGAAGATTCCTAGAGATTGGGCAAACCCAGACTGGGCCTTTCCAATAACAGACAAAAGATGAAACGCATGTCAACTGAGATAAAGACTTTGAGTCTCTCAGGGCCCCCAGCGCATACTGTAGACGTGTGTGCGCTGGTGTGTGTTCATCAGTGGGGTGATGCCAGCGTGTTGATTAGAGAGTCCATGGACATGAGTGTGCAAGCGTTGGTGTGTGAATGCGTGTGAGAGAGTGAGTGAATGAGTGTGTGTGTGTGTGTGTGTGTGTGTGTGTGTGTGTGTGTGTGTGTGTGTGTGTGTGTGTTTTCATCAGTGGGGTGATGCCGGCGTATTAATCAGCAAGTCCACGGACATGTGTGTGCAAGGGTTGGTGTGTGAGTGTATGTGTGAGAGAGTGAGTGAGTGTGTGTGTATGTGTGTGTGCGTGTGTGTGTATGTGTGTGCATAGGGTGTGTAAGAGGGGAGGAGTTTGTTGTTCTTATTGTTATGCGTATGTGTGTGTGCGCGTGCGTATGCGCGTGCACGTATATGTTGTATTTGATGGTCTTGTTCTTGTTCTTGATCCCAAGTTATCTTCTGAACTAAGTTATCTTCTGAATATTCACGCCTGCAGTCACTACACACACACACACACACACACACACACACACACACACACACACACACACACACACATATGTGCGCGTACGTTCGTTCGCTCCTATGCACACACATATACACATGCGTACATGTGCGCTTCCACACTCACACGCGTGCGCACATACACGCATACACATGACGCACAAATAAATACACACATACGCACATGCGTACACGCCCATATACAAAGACACGGATATATGTACACATATATGTATATGCAGATACGTGTGTGTGCTCACACAAACCCACAAATTACACACACCAGTGCACACGCACTTCTGCACACGCACACACACGCACACATACATGCAGACACACACACACACACATACACACACACGTGCACACACACACACACACAAACGTGCACACACGCATGTGCATACACACGTATGTGCACACACACACACACACACACACACACACACACACACACACACACACACACACACATGCGCCCACGCAGACACATGGGCCCGTGTCCAGCCATCCATACACACACGTGTACATTCACTGCACACACATACAAAAAAAGCAAACAAAAAACAATAGTGGGTAGGCACTCAAGGTCTGACCAGCGCTTTGGGCTAATGCGTAGGTCAGACATCTGCTGAGTCGTAGCTACGAGACCCTCTTCTTCAATTCTCCCATCTTAGTTGTTAATTCATTTATTCATCAGCTTAAAAACAGCGCAGTGTGGTCTCAAAACTTAGTGGATGTGGTGTAGCGTATATGGACTAGTCCGCATGCAGTGACGCCTCCTTGATGAAACTGAAACTGAAACTCTCTATCAGCTTTTCAAACATCTCCCAGAGAGCTATGTCTAAAACCCTTCTAAAAGTCTACAACTATATGTGGACTACGGGGTGCTTTCCACTTTCCTGGCAAAAAGCCCTGATCATTCTAATTCCAAAGCCTGGAATGGACCAATGCCAACCCTTCAAACTATCGTCTAATATCGCTGACCAGGTGCCTCTGCAAGCTAATGGAAAAGTTGTCGACTCCCGTCTGATGTGGAATCTGGAAACGGATGGCCTTTTGGCCAATGAACAGTGGAGTTTTCGGGTGTACCAATCAACCGTTTACCATTTAGTCCGTTTGGAAGCCACCATTCGCAACACTTTATTAGTAAACAACATGTGGTTGCTATCTTTTTCGATCTGGAGAAAGCCTGTGATACCTCTTGGAAAAATGAAATCCTTATGGATCTTCATAAACTTGGTTTTCGTGGTCATCTGCCTTTATTTATTCAAAACTTTCTGGCTGATAGGCAGTTCCAAGTCCGCATTAGCACCACATTGTCTGACATCTATGGGCAGGAGTTGGATGTACCTCAAGGGAACATTCTTTCCCCTGCTCTTTTCAGTATCAAAATTAGCGAGATGGGAAACCAGGGTTCCGAATCCTCTCTGTCTGTTGATAACTTCCGACTCTGTTCAGTTGGAGACTCTTATGCCAGCGTAAACTCCGACTTGATGTGGATAAGATTCGACAATGGGCCGAAGAAAAGGGGTTTACCTTTTCCAAGCACCAAACACAGTCTATCCATTTTCACAATTTGCATCAGTTCTTTGCCGGTCCTGAAATTCAGCTGGACCAGTCCACCATTCCAGCTGTGAAAGAAGTCACATCTGGGTGTTTATTTTTTTTTTTTTTTTTTATCTAACTTTAAAAGTCACATCCAACATTTAAACACTGCTTGTCAGAAAGCACTGAACATTCTGAGAGTTGTGGCACACATGGATTGGGATGCTGGTTAGAAAACTCTTCTCTCCATCTTTACTGAGCTCTGATCCGCTCCGAACTGAACTATGGGTGTATAGTCTATGGCTTTGCCAGACCTTCCTACCTAAAAAGTCTAGATCCCATCCACCATCAAGGGCTTCGACTCTGTCGGGGTTCATTCCGCTCCACCACCCATGTTCATAGCCTGTATACTGAGGCAGGAGAACTATCCATCTCGAACTGTTGGCTGAAACTTACCTTGAACTACTGTTTGAATATATCTTCTGAACCTCAGAACCCTGCATATGACTGTTTTTGACACCAAGTTCCAAAAGAAATTTGATGACCACCCCAGTTCTGTTCTACCCCTTGGAATTCGTATTCTTCCCCATATGAACAATGCAGATATAGACCATGGAGTGGTGTGTGATTTATCCAAGTTTCCTGATGACTCTCTTAACTCTGGAGATCCGGTTTGATTTAGCCTCGTATCGTAAGATATACCACTAATTCCTTGGCGTGCAAGTCCTTTTTCGCCTAACTGTGTTCGAAGTTTCCATTTTTCGGAAAAATTTTCACCGACGGTTTCAAGTCTGAGGAGGAGGTTGCCTCAACTGTGCTTTGTGCAACAGGACCTTCTCAAAGATGTTCTAAACACATTCCCACTGAACAGCTCCATCTACACTGCTGAGCTGGCAGCTTTGGTCTTGACTCTTGAAATGGTCTCTAAATCGAAACATAAAGATTTCTTCACTTTGTCAGACTCATTTTCTGCCAGCCCGTATCCTCAAGCACCCTCAACGGGTGAAATTATTCGAATTGTACATCTCTCTGAAATCAGATGGATGCAACACCGTTTTTGCTTGGGTTTCCAACAATGTGGGCGTTCGAG
>JADBJO010000554.1:288898-306398 GCA_016801955.1 Conus betulinus | reverse complement strand
ATTCCGGGCCTCTGATGGTGATGCAACCCTAACACTGAAACAAGGATGAATACTTGTTTTTGAACTTCATGGTTGATGGTGGAGGGAACCAAAGGCATAAAATATTTATCTAACCCGTTTTGTGATCCAGAGAGTTTTCCACAGTATTGTTGGGAGCCCAAAATCCGTCAAAAGGTTTCACAGTGGCTCTTTCCCTCATCAAAGGCCAATCCAAATGCCCGGCGGCACATTGTGAAGGTGCTGCAGAGCTGGCTGACAGGGGGATCAGGGTGACTACACACAAGCAGCTGAACTCATCCAAAGGAGTCACCAGGTGTCCCGACCTGAAAGGCGTCTCAGAGGCGGACATACAAAGCGAATTAAAGTGACAAGGCGTGACTGATGCACACCAAGTGATCATACGTAAAGGGTCGGATCAAGTTGCCACAAACACGCTCTTTTTTACTTTTTGTGCGCCATCTCTTGCACATACCATCAGAATTGGCTACTTCAGTGTGAAAATTGACCTCTACATCCTGTCTCTAATGAGTGTTTTTGTTTGCCAGAAATTTGGCCATGTCGCGAGAGATGCTGGGGTGAGGACATTTGTGGTCTGTGTTGCAAAGCAGTCCGGGAGGGGTCTCGCCAGGGAGCAGCCCTTTGTGCCAACTGCAGTGGCAGCCACCCCTCTTCTTCATGGAACTGTCTGGAATGGCAACCGGAACAAGCCATCCAAAAGGTGAAAACGGAAAAAGGGAATTCATAAGGACCTGTTCCCGCCTTCAAACAGACCTCTGCCTGCCTTCAAACAGACATCTCCCACATTCTTCCTCTCTTCAAACAGACCTATCCCACATCCTCCCGCCTTCAAGCAGACATCTCCCTGCCTTCAAACAGACCCCTCCCACATCCTCCCCGCCTTCAAGCAGGCATCTCCTTGCCTTCAAACAGACCTGTCCCACATCCTCCCAGCCTTCAAACAGACCTCTCCCACTTGCCCCCTGTCTTTGAACAGACCTCTCCAACATCCTCCAGCCTTCAAACAGACCTCTTCCCGCCTCAAACAAACTTCTCCCACAGACTCCCTGCATTCAAAACATACCTCTCGCGCACATTCTCCCCACCTTCAAACAGACCTCTCCCACATCCTCACTGCCCTCACACAGACCTCTCCCACATTCTCACTGCCTTCTTACAGACCTCTCCCCGCCTTCAGACAGACCTCTCCCACATTCTCATTGCCTTCGCATAGAACTCTCCCCGCCTTCAAACAGACCTCTCCCACATCCTCACTGCGTTCACACAGACCTCTCCCCACCTTCAAACAGATCTCTCCCCGCCTTCAAACAGATCTCTCCAACACCTTCACTGCCGTCAAACAGACCTCTCCAACATCCCTCACTGCCATCAAACAAACCTCTCCCACATTCTCCTCGCCTTCAAACAGACCTCTCCCCGCCATCAAACAGGCCTCTCCCAGCCTCCAGAAAGAACTCTTCCTGACGTCAAACAGACCTCTTACTTGACTTAATCCTCTTCGCTCCAACGGAAGCATAGGTGATGACTGCAGATTTCCAACGTGTGCGGTCTTGGGCTGCCCGCTTCGCCTCACCCTAGGACAGCTTGATGGTGATGGTAAGCAGTTCACTGTCCAGCGTTCTATGCCAAGTTGTCACTGGGCGGCCTCGCTTTCTCTTTCCTTGAGGGTTCCAGTCCAGTGCCTGCCGTGTGGTGTTGTCCGGGCCTCGCCGTAGGATGTGTCTGATCCACTTCCACTTTCGGATTCTGATGTCTCTGATTGGTCTCCGATTTGTCCGGCGCCATAGCTCCTCATTGGCAATTCTGTCAGGCCACCTGATGCGGAGGATCCGCCGCAGGCATGTTTTTCTGAAGACCTGCAACTTGTGCTCCAGCCCTTTGGTGAGTCTCCAGGTCTCCGAGCCATACAGCAGCACAGGTCTCACGTTGGTGTTGAACAGTCTCAGTTTGCTGTGAAGATGGACGTTTGTGCTCCTCCATATGGACTTGAGGGTGGTGAAAGCAAATCTTGTGTCATCATCATCAGTACCTCCTGTCTTGTTGACGATGCTTCCTAGGTAGGTAAATTTCTCAACATCTTCTATCTGTTGCTCCCCTAGGCAAATTGCTTCAGCCTGGCTTGTGTTGGCTCTCATGGTCTTTGCCTTCTCCACGTTGATCTCCAAGCCCGTGTTACTGACTTTGTTGCAGAGGCTCTCGGTCTTCTGCATAATGTGAGGGTGTGAGTCAGCAAGCTGATGTCCGCGAAATCCAGGTCCTTAAGTTTCTGCATGAGTGTCCACTGGATCCCGCATGGTGGGCTCATCGCTGTCCTCATCACCCAGTCGATCACAAGAGAGAAGATCAATGGTGACAACAAACATCCCTGACGGACTCCGGTGTTCACTTTGAAGGGTTCCGACACACTCGTGTTGTGGATGACGTGACACGCTGTGTCCTTGTACAGGCTCTGTATGATCTTTACCATCTTGAGTGGAATTCCATAATGTCTCAGAATTTTCCATGTTAAATCTCTGTCCCCTGTGTCGAATGCTTTTTTGAAATCGATGAAGTTTATGCAGTTTGGTGACTGCCACTCAAGAGACTGCTCGATGATGATTCGGAGCGTAGCTATCTGGTCGACACATGATCTTCCTGCTCGAAATCCTGCTTGTTCGTCTCTCAACTTTTTATCTACAGCTGCCCGGATCCTCTCTAGGATGATTCTCGTGAAGCTGGGTAGTGACATCAGCTGTATCCCTCTCCAGTTCTTACACACCCTGAGATCTCCCTTCTTGGGTATCTTGATGATGTAGCCCTTTTCCCACTCTTTCGGCACTTTTTCCCTTTTCCCAGGCCTCTTGAAATAAGTCAATCAGGATGACCGTCGCTTCTGCCCTGAGCACTTACGGTGTGATGTTGTCAGGTCCTGGGCTTTTCCCGTTCTTCGTCTTTCTGATTGCTTGAATATTTCTTCTTTGCTGATCGGCCCTAGGTTCACATCCAGGTCTTCTCCTTCCTCGATGAGTGGTGGTGTCTTGACTGGCGTACCACTGAGAAGCTCGCTAAAGTGTTCCCTCCATCTGTCCAGCTGCTCTGTTGGTTTGCTCAAGATGTTTCCATTCTTCCTTCACTGGTCGGTTGGTCTTGGTTTTTCTACCGCCCAGCTGCTGAGTGATGTTGTAGAGGGTCTTCATATCATTCTTCTCTCTCCGCTGCTTCCTGTGCTTGAGTGGCCAGTCCTTCTACATGGTCTCGCTTGTCCTTTTTGGCACCCCTGTTCACTTCCTTGTCTCGTTTACTGTACTCCTGTTGAAGACGTTGTTTTTCTGTGTGCTCTTGCTCTGGCTTGGATCTCTCTCTGTTTGGTCTCTTGTCTTTCTTCTACCTTCTTGATGGCTTCTTCTGAGATCCTTGGTTTGTGCTGTCGTTTCCTGCATCTTAGCACTTCTTGACTGGTTTCATCGAAGGCACTCCTCACTCGCTCCCATTTCGTTTCCAGCGAGCCATCCTCCAGGTCTGTGAGGGCCTGGAATCTCTGTTGTTCAGGGTGATGGCAAACTCCCTCTTCTTTTCTTCTGTCTTCAGCTTTGTGGTGTCAAAGCGTGGGTGCCTCTGTTGACCTGTATCTTTGTTCCCTGGCAATCTTGACCTTCAGCTTGCCCACCAGAAGTATGTGATCTGATCCCACGTCTGCTCCCCTGCATGCTTTCACTTCTTGTAAGGTCCGTTTCCATCTCCTTGAGATCGTGAAGTGGTCTATTTGGTTTTCAGTGCTTAGGTCTGGTGATCTCCATGTCACTTTGTTTATCCTGCGGTGTGAGAAAACTGTTCCTCCAATGATGAGGTCATTCATCTCACAGAAGTTAGTAAAGAATTCTCCGTTTTCGATGATCGTACCCACTCCTTCTGTTCCCATCACATGTTATCTGCCACTATTGTCACCGCCAACTTTGGCATTCATACCTCCCATCACTATGATGACATCTCTTCTGGGCAATTTATCCAGAACAACTTGTAGTTGTTGGAAGAATTCTTCTTTGATGTCTTCTTCAGCCACATTGGTTGGGGCGTAGCACTGTACTATGCTGACCTTCTGAAACTTTGAGAAGAATCTAGCTGTCAGTATTCGTTCGTTGACCGGTTCCCATTCCATCAGGCTCTTGCTTGCTTTCTTGGTCAACATGAGTCCAACTCCATTTCTGTGCACACACCCCTCATCCGACGGTCCTGAATACAGCAGTTGGTGGCCCGATGCTAAGGTGACTTTCCCTGATGACGTCCATCTCACCTCACTCAGTCCAAGTATCTCCAGCTGCTCTTCCAGTTTCATACATTGTTCGTATATTCCATACTCCAATCCATGAGGTGGTCTTGGAGGAGAGAAGTTTCATCGGCGGGTCAGCTTCTTCTTGACAGAAGGTTTGGCTGGTCCGCTTCATATACTCTCCTCCAGGTCGTTTCCGTAGATCCATGGAAATTTCTGCAGTGTTGGTTTCTGTAGTAAGCATGGTTTTTACGTGGTGGGGTTGCTAGCCCCACGCACATCCTTCCTCCTTTTTCATCACGGGCTTACGACCAGCATCAGCGGAGTCCAAACAGACCTCTACCTGCCTTCAAACAGACAGACCTGTTCCTGCCTTTAAAAAAAACCTCTGCCTGCCTTCTAACAGACCTCTCCCACATCCTCTCTCAACATTTAAACAGATCTCTCCCTGCCTTCTAACAGACCTCTCCCCGCCTTCAAACAGACCTCTGCCTGCCTTCAAACAAACCTCTCCCTGCCTTCAAACAGACTCTCCCAGCCTTCTACAGATCTCTCTCAGCCTTCAGACTTCTCCCAGCCTTCAAACAGACCTCTCCCCACCTTCAAACAGACCTCCCCCCCTTCAAACAGACCTCTCCCAAATTCTCCTTGCCTTCAAAGACCTCTCCCCGCCTTCAAACAGACCTCTCCCAGCCTCCAGAAAAACTCTTCCTGCTTTCAAACAGACCTCTACCTGCCTTCAAACAGACCTCTCCCAGCCTTCTAACAGACCTTTCCCACATCCTCTCAACATTTAAATAGATCTCTCCCTGCCTTCTAACAGACTCCCCCCCCCCCTCGGCCTTCAAACAGACTTCTGCCTGCCTTCTAACAGACCTCTCCCAGCCTTCTAACAGACCTCTCCCAGCCTTCAAACAGACTTCTCCCAGCCTTCTAACAGACCTTTCCCAGCCTTCAAACAGACCTCTCCCAGCCTTCAAACAGGCTCTCCCTGCCTTCAAACAGGCTCTCCCTGCCTTCAAATTGATCTCTCCCACATCTTCCCTGCCTTCAAACAGACCTCTCCAGCCTTCAAACAGATCCCTCCCAGCCTTCAAATAGACCTCTCCCACATCCCCCCAGCCTTCAAACAGACATCTCCCAGCCTTCAAATAGATCCCTCCCAGCCTTTAAACACACCTCTCCCTGCCTTTAAACAGACCTCTCCCCATCTTCAAACAGACATCTCCCCGCCTTCAGACGTCTCCACCCTTCAAACAGACCTCCCCCCACACCTTCACACGGACCTCTCCCAGCCCTTCAAACAGACCTCCCCCAGCCTTCAGACAGACCTCTCCCACATCCACCCCGCATTCAAATACCTATCCCTGCCTTCAAACGGACCTCTCCCCGCCTTCAAATGCCTATCCCTGCCTTCAAACGGACCTCTCCCAGCCTTCAAACAGACCTCTCCCTGCCTTCAAACAGACTCTCTCCCGCCCTCAAAACAGACTTCTCCCCGCCTTCAAACAGACCTCTCCCAACCTTCAGAGCTCTCCAACCTTCAAACAGATCTCTCCCAGCCTTCAAACAGACTTCTCCCTGCCTTCAAACAGACCTCCCTCTGCCTTCAAACAGACCATTCCCTGCCTTCAAACAGACATCTCCCCGTCTTCAAACACACCTCTCTCAGCCTTCATACAGACCCTCTCCCACATCCTCTGCGCCTTGAAACAGATCTCTCCCCTGCCTTCAAATACCTCTCCCTGCCTTCAAACAGACTTCTCCTCGCCTTCAAACAGACCTCTCCCAGCCTTCATACAGACCTCTCCCACATCTTCCCCGCCTTCAAACAGACCTCTCCCTGCCTTAAGACAGATCTCACCCCGACTTCAAACAGACCTCTCTCCGCCTTCAAACAGACCCCTCCCCGCCTTCAAACAGACCTCTCCAACATTCAAACAGACCTCTCCCTGCCTTTAAACAGACCTCTCCCCACCTTCAAACAGACCTCTGCCTGCCTTCAAACAGACCTCTCCCACATTCTCTCCCTGCCTTCAAACAGACCTATCCCGCATCCTCCCTGCCTTCAAGCAGACATTTCCCTGCCTTCAAACAGACCCCTCCCACATCCTCCCCGCCTTCAGACAGACTCATCCTTGCCTTCAGACCTCTCCCAGCCTTCAAACAGACCTCTCTCACATCCCCCTGCCTTTGAACAGACCTCTCCAACATCCTCCCAGCCTTCAAACAGACATCTCCCCGCCTTCAAACAAACCTCTCCCACAGACTCCCTGCCTTCAAACATACCTCTAGCACATTCTCCCCGCCTTCAAACAGACCTCTAGCACATTCTCCCTGCCTTCAAACATACCTCTAGCACATTCTCCCCGCCTTCAAACAGACCTCTCCCACATCCTCACTACCTTCACACAGACCTCTCCCATATCCTCACTGCCTTCACACAGACCTCCCCCCGCCTTCACACAGACCTCTCCCCATATCCTCACTGCCTTCACACAGACCTCCCCCCGCCTTCAGACAGACCTCTCCCGCATTCTCATGCTTTCGCACAGACCTCTCCCTGCCTTCAAACAGACCTCTCCCACAACCTCACTGCGTTCACACAGACCTCTCCCCACCTTCAAACAGACCTCTCCCCGCTTTCAAACAGATGTCTCCCACATCCTCACTGATGTCAAACAGACCTCTCCCACATCCTCACTGCCTTCAAACAGATCTCTCCCACATTCTCCTCGCCTTCAAACAGACCTCTCCCTGCCATCAAACAGATCTCTCTCGGCCTCCAAAAAAGAACTCTTTCTGACTTCAAACAGACCTTTACCTGCCTTCAAACAGACCTCTCCTACATCCTCTCAACATTTAAACATATCTCTCCCTGCCTTCTAACAGACCTCTCCCCGCCTTCAAACAGACTTCTGCCTGCCTTCAAACAGACCTCTGCCAGCCTTTTAACAGACCTCTCCCAGCCTTCAAGCAGACCTCTCCCACCTTCAAACAGACCTCTCCCAGCCTTCAAACAGGCTCTCCCTGCCTTTAAACAGGCTCTCCCCTACCTTCACATAGATCTCTCCCACATCCTCCCTACCTTCAAACAGACCTCTCCCAGCCTTCAAACTGGCTCTCCCTGCCTTCAAACAGGCTCTCCCTGCCTTCAAATAGACCTCTCCCACATCCTCCCTGCCTTCAACACACCCTCTCCCAGCCTTCAAACAGATCCCTCCCAGCCTTCAAATAGACCTCTCCCACATCCTCCCAGCCTTCAAACAGACATCTCCCAGCCTTCAAATAGATCCCATACAGCCTTCAAACAGATCTCTTCCCGCCTTCAAAAGACCTCTTCCTGCTTTCAAACAGATGTCTTCCCCCGCCTTCAAATACTTCTCCCTGCCTTCAAACAGATCTCTTCCCGCCTTCAAACAGATGTCTTCCAGCTTCAAAAGACCTCTCCCACCTTCAAATAGACCTCTCCCACCTGTAAATTGACCTCTCCCACATCCTCCCCGCCTTCAAACAGACCTCTCCCAGCCTTCAAACCGACGACCTCTCCTCGCCTTCAAACAGACTTGTCCCTGCCTTCAAACAGACCTCCACCTGCCTTTAAACAGACCTCTCCCACAATTTCCCAGCCTTCAAACTAACCTCTCACAGCCTTCAGACAGACCTCTCCCAGCCTTCAACAGAGCTCTCCCCGCCTTCAAACAGACTTCTCCCAGCGTTCAAACAGACCTCTCCCAGCCTTAAAAACAGACCTCTCCCCGCCTTGAAGGAGACCTCTCCCACCTTCGAACAGACCTCTCCCCACCTTCAAAAACAAACCTCTCCCTGCCTTGAAGCAGACTTTTCCCCACCTTCAAACAGACCTCTTCCCACTTTCAAACAAACCTTTCCCCGCCTTGAAGCAGACCTCTCCCCGCCTTCAAACAGAGCTCCCCCCACCATCAAGCTGGTCAACTCTGATGTGGAAGCTGGAAACTAATGGCCTTATAGCCAAAGAGCAATGCAGTTTCCGGAAACACCATTCTACAGTTGAACCATTTAGTCCGTCTTGAAACTACCATCCACAACGCCTTTATTAACAGTCCTGTGGTTATCTTTTTTTTTTTTTTACCCGGACAACGCTTATGATACCACTTTGAAATATGAATTATTACAGATCTTCATACTCTAGTTTTTCGGGGTCATCTCCCTCTTTTTATTATTAAAAAGTGTCTGGATGATGAGCAGGTCTGAGAGTGAATGGCACCACGCTGTCTGACATCCATGAACAGGAGTTGGGTGTGCCCTAAGTGAGTATCCTTTCTCATGCTGTCTTCATTATCAAAGTTAATGAGATTGTCGCTCGGTAAATTCTACACAGTTGAAACCACCTACGCCAGCGTACAACGTCACTGCAACTTTGTGTTGAGAAGACCTTTCAGTGGGTCGCGGAAAATGGGTTCACTTTTTCGGGCACCAAAACTCAGTGTATCCACTTTCACAACTTGTGACACTGTTTTGTTGACTCTGAAGTTCGTCTGGATAAATCCACCATACCAGCTGTAAAGGAAGCTGAATTTCTTGAAGTTATCTTCGATCAAAAACTGAACTTCAAAAGTCACATCTAGCACTTAAAAACCAGACCGGAGCTTCCTACCTGAAAACTCTAGATCCCATCCACAATCAAGGGCTTCGACACTGTGAATGCTTTCCACACCACCCCCGTTTTATAGTCTTTACGCTGAGGGGGAGAACGGCCCTCTCTAGCCGTACTGTTAGAATCTCTTTACTGAGCCCAGACATCCGCTTTGCTCCAGCCTCACATCGTAAAGCCACCACCAGCTCACTGGCCTACAAGTCATTTTCCGCCGAACTCTTTCAAATTTTCATTTTTCAGAAGAATTTTTTTTTACCGATGGCTTCAAATTTGAAGATGGGTTGCCTGTGCTGCTGCTTTTTTCGCAACAGGTCCTTCTCAGATATGTTCCAAACATAATCCCCTGACAGTTCCATCGACACTGCTGAGTTGACAGCTGGTATCCTTGCTCTTGAAATGGTCTCGAGATCAAAACATATAGATTTCATTTTGTTGGTCTCCTTTTCTACTTTGGAGGCCATTGCCAGCCGTAACCTCAAGCACCCTCAACTGCTGAAATTATCGAAACTGTACACCTCGCTGAAATCAAATGGATACAACATAGTTTAGCCTGCGTTCCCGGTCATGTGGACAATCGAAGCGATGAGGTGATTGATCAACTTGCCAAGAGTGCTGCAAATGAAAGAGTTGAGCACTCTTAAGTCTTCACACCGACGTGAAACCCAAAGATCGCTCAAGCAAGAGGAATGAAGTTCGCAGACGGATAACAAAGCCTTCCGCATCCGTCCAGACCTGAAACAGTTTTTACCATGTTCCCCGGGCGGCTGTAGAGAAAAGCAGTCTTGTTCCATTTGCTTATGTCATTCCATTTACACCCATTCATATACAGAACATAGCAGTGACCAAACGTAAATGCAGAAGGTTGAAGCGCAGAACATGACATTAACAGTGACCAAATGCAAATGTGTAGAAGATTCAAGCGCAGACAGACTCTAACCAACACGCATGGTAGCAGCAGCTTGAACCCAGAATCGCCTTCAAACGTGGAAATGAATTTGTCAAATCATGATCTGACACCAGCACAGAACGAACTATTAGCCTTACGGCCCAAGCTCTGTCCACCCCTTGACCGCTGGATCACAACCAACTAAAACAGACATCAGGGTGCCGGAAAGTCAGACTCAGAGAGCTATTTGCAGATGAAGAGGACAGTCCTGTAGCCAAATTCTATAAGGAGACGGATTCCAGCCACCCATCGGAAGAGACAGAGAGCTAAGGATACATACTGTGCCACTCTAGAAAACCTGACACATACCGCAGTTCTGGACACCAGAGGGACAACCTGAGGCAAGATCTGCGAGCAGCCTTACAACAGCTACGGCAACTAATCCACAGCAAGACTGACAGAATCAGTAGAGCTGACAAAGATAGTGCTGTTGTAGTCCAGAACTCCGAAGCCTACATCACTGACGCCAAAGGACTACTTAACAACCAGTTGCATTACAAGCAGCTCCCAAATGATTCTACCATCCAAATAGCAAAGATTTCAAACAAGTTGGTAGAACATCTCCACAGCGACGGCCACATTGATGACAACAAGAAATGAGCGCTGGTGGAGCTGAAACGCTGCAGGATTCATCACTACTATCACTTGCCAAAAATACATAAGACTGTGCAGGATCCTCCTGGTCAGCCCAATGTGTCGGAAGTAAATGGCCCAACGGAAAATCTTTCAGAACTGGTATACTTCTGGCTTAGGATATCGTAACCGCTCTCCCAAGCCACGTCAAAGACACAAATCATATGTTAAAAACGTTACGTGACTGGAATACGATTCATGGGCCTTTCAAACAGCGGTATCTTGCTCGTTACCATTGATGTTGGTCTCTACACAAACATCCCACATGGAGACATGGAAACCGCCATCAGGTACTTTTTGCAGTCACATTTCCAGACAAAGGCACCCCCAGTTGAAAGAGTCCTTGAAGTGGTGAGACACATTTTACAAAACAATGTGTTCCTCTTTGGGGACATCATTTACAAACAAGAATTCGGGACAGCAATGGGAACCCCAATGGCCCCCACACTGGCAAACATCTTCATAGGATGGTTAGAAGACAGCTTGCTCACTCAGAGTCCCATCATCGTCAACAGCTGCTACTGGAAACGCTTCATAGATGACATTTTCCTATTGTGAACAAAAACTGGGGAGGAACTTGATCAGTGCTTTGAATTTATCAACATTTTCCACCTCACTGTCAGTTCCACTTACCAGTCATCACCTGTCTCCATCCTTTTCCTGGACATCAACATCATCCTCGAGGAAGCTTCCTCCAAACATCTATTCTCAAAACCGACAGACGCCCATGCATACGTACATGCTTCATCTTGTCATCCTAAGGTATGCAGCACCATAACCATTCACCCAGATGCTATGCGCTCGCAGGTTATGCTCGATGGATGAAGCCTTCACCCTTTGCTGCCAAGAGATCTCAAAGCCTTTTCAGCGTAGAGGGTACAGTAACCACACCACCCACAAAGCCATTGAAAGATTCAGCTGCATCCCACGTAATAAGACCCTTGAATACAGGCCCCCGGAGCTCCAAAGAATAGGGTCCCGTTCATCTTTACTCACAACCCTGCCAACCCTCCTATACGTCAGTGGCTGCAGCAACAGCAACCAGCCTTACATGAAGCAACAGGATGAGACAAGCCATGCCAGAGCTCCCTATTGTAGGAGAAAGAAATTCTAATAGCCCCCCCCCCCCCCCCCCCCCCCACAAGAGTTCTCCACTGACAACCCGGGAAGCCACCGATGTACCAAAAAATGCTGTCATCTGTAGGGAGCATGTAGTAGAGGCATGTCAATTCACCAGTGACGTTAGTGGCGAGACATTCACCATTCGCCACAAGGTGTCCTGCAGCACTAGAAATATCGTGTACCTGCTCTACTGCACCAAATATAGGGGCTTTGGTATGTAGGACAAACACGCAACTCGCTCAAACAACGCTTCTGTTTTCATAGGTCACACATCCAGAACAATACAGGCACCCACGTCACACATCATTTCAACATGCACAACCACTCACTTCAAGACATGCGTTGTATGCCTACTGAAAAACAGTACATAAACAGTGACATTCATAGAGATCTTAGAGAAGGATTCTGGATTCGTAAGTTACAAACGAAACATCCACAAGGCCTGAACACACATGACCGACCAGTAGATACATGTTTTGAGTTTCCTTATGTTCACTCAGATGCTCCCTCTGGTACGACTACCATGATGAGACATAGTCGCAACAGGATGAGGTTTCAGGTTCTGCATCACTTGGAGATTACTTCTCTCTCAGGATGGAAATCTTTCAGCACACCGACCCAGTGATGGCACTCACACTATTGACACGAACTAACAAGCTGTCATCCTTGAAAAATGCAGTCGCTCAAAATATTGAAATATATTTGTGTTAAAGTTTGGATGCGTGTAATAATTAGTCCCTTCACACACCACACCATACGCACATGGACAGCCAGGCAACACACGAGTAAATTTTTTTCTTTATAATTATGCTGCCTGAACCATCAAAATATACATTCATGTGAACTGGTACAAATCAACATATGTCACTACATAGCATATAGATCAAGCTATCAATACATAGGAACTTCAATATATCATATCAGCGTTTTATATTACAGATCTTGATATCACTCACAGATCTCGCCGGCGCCGTCCACAGTGTCTCACATATACAGTCAACACACTCGGTTCCACAGTACTCAAGCCACAGTCTACAACACTAAAAGAACGTAAAGAAGGATAACCAAGGTCCCCACACAATAAGCACGGCTATATTCATAAACACAACGACGAAGAAGAAGAAACATGTTCTCCACACAGCAAGCACAATAAATTACGTTGAACTGTCAGAAGAAGAACCGCAGATTCACATTCACAAAGTACATTAATCCATAGCAGAAGAACCGCAGATCCACAATGCAAAGCAATCCATAGAAGAAGAAACTGCAGATTCACAAGGCACAGTAACCCATTGAATCCCCGGCGAACACGATTTCAGCAAAGTTCCATAGAACACAATAAACTTCGATTCGACGTGTAGTTGATCTAAAACAAAAATTAACTAACTTCTCCGTGTATTGATATTACAATGTTTACATCAATAAACCCAGCCCACCGACACACATGAGGTGGTACAATTAGCGCACATAAATTTTCTTGTAGGAGTTTTACGTCTTTGTCGGCGACACAGCCTTCACAACAATTTTATAACAAATACATTTCCTCGTACATATTTCACTGGTACCGTCATCCAAAGTATCGCACATACACATTGACCATCGACGCACTACTGACTTGACAGTCAGCCTCTCCACATAGTAACACTACGGAGAAAACGACGATTTAAACAAAATAAAATAGCTGCTGGACACCCAAGCCTCGGCCGTTAGTTCTTGCTCTCCCTCTCGTCAATATTATTATTTTCGTCATGTAGATACCTATGTCATTTTAAGTTGACGTCATACTTTACGTTGACGTCACAATACTCCCCCTCCTCAAACAAAAAACAATGACCGAATTGTTTTTTGAAGAAGAAGTAAAAACAGC
The DNA here is from genome assembly GCA_016801955.1 of Conus betulinus. Taxonomy (NCBI): domain Eukaryota; kingdom Metazoa; phylum Mollusca; class Gastropoda; order Neogastropoda; family Conidae; genus Conus; species Conus betulinus. The sequence continues at coordinate 292,930 of JADBJO010000554.1, read as the reverse complement.
AGAATACACAAACCCAGAAATCACACACATCGACTCGACGGAAAACGAAGCCGCTCACGGAAGCAGTTCATGGAATCCTTCCATGAACTCCCACACACACAGAAGAACACAAGTTGTCGTCCCAACGAATTCTGAATCCCTTTGACATGCTAGCTTGTTGCTGACCTCACGGACAGCCTCTCCATACCCACACAGGGTAGAGACTACACATATCTACTGACCACTCGGTCAGCCTCTCCATACCCCACGGGGTAGAGATACACATATCACTGACCACTCGGTCAGGTCAGCCTCTCCATACCCCAACAGGGTAGAGATAACACATATCTACTGACACTTGGTCAGCCTCTCCATACCCCCACGGGGTAGAGACAATGTCTAAACATTCCCGCTCAATAGTATTGTACGCCTTCTCACGATTCAGCAACTTTCGACTAGCGAACACGACTAGGTGAAGAACATCATCATTCTACTGGAACAATACAGCATCCAAACCAGCAGAAGAACTAGTATCAGTCCTGAGAACAAAAGGATTACCCAATCTAGGTAACAACACACAGGTGCAGAGGACAAGATTCCCTGAATCTTCCCCAAAGCTTCAACACACTCAGGAGTCCAAGAAATAGACATGAAATCAATGCAGAAACGACAAGTACAATATTTCTTTCTGACGAACACAATTGGGGATCCATTTGGACTATTCGATGGCTCAGTGATACCAGTATCCAACATGATACCAGTGTCTCTCTCTAACAGCCTTTTTCGCAGAAAAAGGGGATTTCATAACATTTCTTTCTATCAGGGACATCTGTTGTAAGAGGGATCTGTAGTAGTAAATCACCTGAGAAAGAACTTGGTTTGGGAGTCAAAATGTCCTGAAAATCATCAAATGTTACACGCAACTCCCTGGTACTTTTGTCAGACAAAATACAATCAAACTGTACAGAACGAACATCTTCATCTGGCATAGAAGACGCCATCGGAACAGCTAAAGTGGGGATGGGTAAAGCGTCATCACAGTCCTGGACGACACCAACTGTACACGAACCACTTCACGAACAGTACAAACAGACTCCATAGAGGGATCCACAGAAAGACCAATTTCCTGGAGAACACTGAAGAGAAACCTGTTCCTGCCCATAAGCCAAAGGCGCTAAATCTCTGACCCAGGCACTGAAGTACCTTGTGAAAGAACGACTGTAGATACAACATTAGAAGTAGACAGAGCAGACACATCATCAGAAGACGCTAACTGAAAGCAAGACTTCAATGACTCATCCGTCTGTTTCTGAACAAGTTCAGAACGGAAATGTTCAGATCATCAGGGATCTGACACAAAGGCTTTTTGTCCCCAACATACTTGTCTCTAGCCCTCGTAACGGCCGCTAAAGAGAAAGGTTCACCAATACATCACTAAACTCACTGCTCACAGAAACTCCAGGTACATTACCCACAATGAGATCTGCGACAGGGCTATCCAAGACACAACAAGTTAAATCGCCCACAAAATAAGGACAAACTGACTGAAACTGTAGCCAGTGGAAACTCATCCACACGACCACCAAAAGAAACACACTTCACTGTGGTTCCTAACATCTGACTGTCAGAAACTAATCGCTTGCGAACGCCACAGATAGTAGCACCAGTATCACGCAGAACAGAACTCAAAGTGCCATTCACAGAACCAGACTCCAAATGCAATTTGCCTGTGAACTCACCAGCAGGTAGACAAGCAAAAGAAGAATCAAGAACAGAGCAACAAGCACTGGACTGTATGCTGTCAGTTGAGTTCTTGACAACAGTGGAGTTACTGACCACGAAAGGACATTCGTCTGGGTGGCTAAGGGTGCAAATACTACAAGGGTTTTACCCTGACTTCCATGGACACCTAGCAGCTACATGTCCTGTCTTTTTACACAAAAAACACACAACACTTGCAAACTGATCAGAAGCACGTCCTGAGGGACTCTTACTGCCAGAGGTATGACGGGCGCCACGACCACGATAACGGCTACCGCCAAAGTTATTTCCACGACCAGCTGAGTAACCAAAGCTCTGATGACCACAATAACAGCTACCATCACAGTTACTTTACTTCCACGATCAGCTGAGGAACCCAGAGTAGTGGCCACTGTTTTGAAAAGTAGAGTATCTGTTTCGTCTGTCAGACTGACCACAGTATGGACTCTATCAGACTGATCAGGATATGGATTTCTATCAAATTGACTAGGAGTTTTGTACCCAACAGAAGCAAAAATGTTTACATCGGCTTTCCTAGAAAGCACCTTAGTGGGATGAGCATGTCTGTATGACTCTGCAGACTTGATCATTTCATCAAAAGTTTTCACATCTTTTTTCACACAAAAAAGTAGCCAAGTCCTTAGAGACACACTCCAAAAAAACTGCTCACGCAAGATAAGATCCACCAGACCTTCAAAAGACTTATCACTTTTTGACAAAGAGACCCAACGGTCAAACAAACGTCTAAGTCAACTGCAAAGGTCTCGAAAGGTTCATCTGAGCTAGGTTTAGCTTCACGAAAACGCTTACGAAAACCATCTGGGGTACATTGAAATTTTTTCAGCAAGCTCTCTTTCAAAAGCTCGTATGACACAACATTATTTTCAGCGAGACTGTGATAGAGAGTTAAAGCGGAACCCTCAAGTAAAGCTGATAGGTATGTGACCCACAAATCCTCTGACCAACCTAAACGAGCATGGGTTTCAAAACGAAACAAGTAACTGTCTATATCATCAGTTCTTTCTTTAAAAGGGGGCAACTTAGGAAACGTAGGGCGAGGGGCGTTAAACCTGGGAAAACCAGAACCCTGACTCTCACTGTCCTGTCCTGAGACCGCACTCTGCTGAGAAGTAACTTGAAACTGTATTCTTTTAGTTTCCTCTATCTCTTGCATTCTTTTTGTTTCCTCTTCCTCATGCATTCTTTTTGTTTCCTCTTCCTCATGCATTCTTTTTTTTTCCTCTTCTTGCATTCTTTTTGTTTCCTCTTGCATTCTTTTTGTTTTCTCTTCCTCTTGCATTCTTTTTGTTTCCTCTTGCATTCTTTTGTTTCCTCTTGCATTTGTACCTCCTCAAACTGAAATTCTTTAATCCTAATTCTTTCTTCTCTTTCTATGTCTTGGGCAATACATTTGTCAACATAGTCCAGCAGAGCCTGTCCCTCCAGACCACATACCTTACCTCGTTGTAAATATTTAGCGAAAAAAACTTGTCCTCGTCCATAGAGGACACAACAGGACTTTCTTCCTTAGCCTTCTGTGCCATTATGAAAATATGAAACAATGTCCGTCCTGTCAAACCCGGTACACACACTATTTGATCAAATACAAACAACTGCTATCACAAGCAAGAAAGGTTTGAAACCCTTGTCCACTTAAATATATGAATTCCAACGAGGATTTTTTTTTTTTTTTTTTTTTTCAAACAAACATTTAACGACAATCACTCTTAAAAAGACAAAGTATTATCAAACCCAACCAACAGAAAATAGAGATAAAAAATGAAAACAGGATTTCAGGGATATGGGAAGAAAGAAAAACACAATCAGTAATCAATGCCAAATTTTCAGCAACAAGTATAAATCAAGCAATGACATTAGAGTAATAACGAATATAATCATGTATTGTTGTTGTTATTATTTTTTTTTTTTTTTTTTTCACACACTAAGCATTCAAAATGAAAACAACTAATAATTCTTTAAACTGGTTCAGGGCAGCCACTCACACACTCACTCATTCAAGAGAAAAAGAACCCTAAGAATGCTGAAGAAGCAACACAATCCCCAAGTAAAAAGACAGAACAGAAATAATCAGAGGGGTAACTGAAGATAATAAAATAAAGCCCACAAAGGAAGGGAGAACTAGGAACTAGGCCCTCGTATCTCCAGAAACTATACAGAAGAGATACCCCGTTACGCTGGAGACGGGAAAGAAAGTAGACACAATCATACAACAAAACAATACAACGCAACTCAATTGTTCCAAAGGAAAGTCTGTGAACGTGACCTATCCTT
>JADBJO010000554.1:276516-282493 GCA_016801955.1 Conus betulinus | reverse complement strand
GCATGCACCCACACGCTTCGCGCGCACAAAACACACACGCACACGCGCACGCACGCACGCATGCACACACACACACACACATACATACAAAGGAACACACACACACACACACACACACACATGACCAGTCACATGTACAGGCACTCGCTTGCTGACACCTATTCCTGCTAACACTCAGAGGTATATGCATGCGTCCTCTGTGTGTGTGTGTGTGTGTGCCTGCGCGCGTTCATGTGTATGTGTGTGGGAGAGAGAGAGAGGTGTGTGTGTGAGAGATAGAGAGAGTGAGTGAGAGAGAGAGAGAGAGAGAGGGGTGCACATTTCTAGACAAGGAACACAGCTTTCATTGGTGTGTATTGAAGGTGAACAGCTACGTTCTCTTTCACAGAAAAAAGATGCACACAAAGCTTAAGGTTTTTTTTAAGCATCTGTCAGCAGACGTTTGCCTCTGGGACGCGATGAATCCTCCTTGGTAGGCGAACAGCGATTACCGTTTTCTTCAGTATTCAAAGCTGCGGCTGACACCTTTCAACAGTTTCAGTTTCATCAAGGAGGCGTCACTGCGTGCGGACTAGTGTATATACACTACACCACATCCGCTAAGTTTTGAACCACACTACGCATGATTTTAAGCTGATGGATAAATGAATTAACAACTAAGATGAAAGAATTGAAGAGAAGAGGGTCCCGTGGCTACGACTTCGCAGATGTCTGACCTATGCATTAGCCCAGTGCGCTGGTCAGACTCTGTAGTTGCTAAGATGAAAATATGCCTTGGGCAATCCTTCAAACATTTCCATGCACTTCCCAATGCCTGAGCTTTTCAAAGGGTCTCTCTCTCTCTCTCTCTCTCTCTCTCTCTCTCTCTCTCTCTCTCTCTAAACGCTTCCATCACAATTAACACGTTTTCAAACCTTCCTTTCAGTCTCATTTCAAGATAATCTTTTTGAGAAAAAAAAAAGTGTTAATGGACTCCTCTCTCTCTCTCTCTCTCTCTCTCTCTCTCTCTCTCTCTCTCTCTCTCTCAACACATTTCTAAAATTAATTGACTCTCAGATTCAGCCAGTGGTTCAGTACGATGTGGAATTATTGGGACTGGACAGTGCAGCATAACACTGCGAAAAAGTACATTTGTTTGGACTCAAACGATTCTTCGGGTGTCGACATACGAACACTAAACGATCTGATATATGGAGAAACGAACAGATATCCTGTATACATACATTCTGCTTTAAAATGTATGAAGTTTTGGTTAAAATTAACTAGAATGGATGAGCATAGATTAGTATATAAGGCATATCGTTTGTTGTTTGGTTTTGACGAACGTGACAAAAGAAACTGGGCCACAAAATGTTCGTTGTAATTATATATGTATAGGTTTGGTTATGTCTGGTGTTGATTTAATTGATGATTTTGTTCGGATTTTTTAGAGATAGATGAATTGCGTGCAGATAGCAAGAATAGAATTATTATTTGAGTAATAACGAAAGATTTAACATGTACAGATCTTTTTGCACTGCGCCTAATAAAACTATCTATTGTTGAATCTGGACAGGCATTTAAAATACGTAACTTCCAGATTCAGACTCGGTATTTCTGAAATTGCAGTGCACTTTTATCGTCACCGACTCCATAGCAATGCAGATTTATGATACCAACTCTGCAGAGAGGAGATAGAAAGCGAAGTTCATTTTGTGTTATGTTGTCCTGTCCTGCAAAAATTAAGAGCTCAGTATATACCTTTGAACTATTATAAAGTTCCAAATCACTCGGCGAGTCCATGGGGGCTGTCGTTGGACGGACGTGGTGGCGCTCTCCGGAGGGAGAGCTCACTCTCGCCGGCTCCGCGACTAAGCAAATTATTATCGTCAGTAGGGGGCTTAGTAGGTGGTGTCCTGCGTATGTTAGATCAGAACAGGCGGCCACTGAACACCACCGAAGTGACTCGGCAGCAGTGCAGTGTCTCCTCCGGTGGGTTGCCTCGTGACATTGACTGCTCCCTGTGGATTACTGGTGCCGGGGCTGCGGCGGGACCGGCCGGCTGTGCTGTGGACGGGGTGTCGGAATGAGCGGCGTGGGTGCACTGCCTCAGAGGTGGCGCAGAAGTGGGACAAAAAAAAAAAAAAAAAAAAAAGTTCCAAATCACTTCAGATTAGCACTTCTTTTGGCGTGTACTTGTGTACAAACAATCAGAAATTGGTCGATTTATCTATTTAAAGCGTTTTAAACTGCGGTCTTCTATGTTATCTTATAATAGTTTCTGAACATGTATTAGTTATCTTAAATAAATGTCAGCGAACCGCCCAGAGAAACGTGGACAAACGAGTCACAAGACAAAACACAACGCGTTTCGACTCTTAGGTCTTCATCAGGTGAAACAAAAACGAAAAAAATAACGAAAATGCACTAAGCTTTGATCGCTTCAGATTGCTACTGAGTTCAGCGCGAGGAAGAAGGCGCTGAATGAGAACGAGGCTGTTGGAAGGGAAATAATGTGCGAGTCAAAGTCGTAATGATGATGATAATATTACTGATAGGAATACTACTAATGGTCAAATACTTAAAAAAAAGAATTAAGACAAGATTACTACCAATCTTGGTGTCAATAAGTATGGGTATGGGAGAAAGGAGAGTGGGTTAGAGGATTCTTAAACAGCAGGGTTGCCGTGGCAACAGTCCCAGAGGCTAAGGCGATGGTGATGTCAATGCTAGTGGTGGTAGTATCAATACTAGTAATATTATTACTGAATGGTACTACTAACAACGATAGTGAAGGTTAAGGTAATAAAAGCACGATACAGAAATATGTTTAGAGAATACATTTTTTATAATAATCAAATAAATAAAACATTAAAAGAAATTGGATAATGATAATAATAATGATAATAAATGCATAAATAAAAAATGGTAATAGAATAAATAGATGAACATAAAAATAAAGATAAATAAAAATAACAATATTGATATTTATGGTACTAAAGGTATTAATTCTGATAGTAAGGAGGAAAACAAACAAACGAAAACATCAGCAACAACCAAGGGGAGGAGAGAGAGGGGAGGACAGGAAGAACAGAAAGGAAACAGAAGATATAAGTTATGGGAAGGATGGAATCCAATAGGTATATTAATGATTACAGTAATAGTTTTGTTAATATTGTGATTGTAACTCCACAGTAATAGTTTTGTTAATAATTGTGATTGTAACTCTACAATCACAATTATTAACAAAACTATTGCTGTAATTATTAATATACCTATTGGATTCCATCCTTCCCATAACTTATATCTTCTGTTTCCTTTCTGTTCTTCCTGTCCTCCCCCTCTCTCTCCTCCCCTTGGTTGTTGTTGTCGTTATTTTCGTTTGTTTGTTTGTTTTCCTCCTTTCTATCAGAATTAATACCTTTAGTACCATAAATATTAACATTGTTATTTTTTATTTATCTTTATTTTTATGTTTATCTATTTATTCTATTGCCATTATTTTTTTTTTTTTTTTTTGTATTTATGCATTTATTATCATTATTCAATTTCTTTTTAATGTTTCATTTATTTATTTGATTATTATAAAAAATGTATTTTCTAAATATATTTCTGTATCGTGCTTTTATTACCTTAACCTTCTTTATCGTTGTTAGTAGTACCATTCAGTAATAATATTGCTAGTATTGATACTACCACCACTAGCATTGACATCACCATCGCCTTAGCCTCTGGGACTGTTGCCACGGCAACCCCGCTGTTTAAGAATCCTCTAACCCACTCTCCTTTCTCCCATACCCATACTTATTGACACCAAGATCGGTAGTAATCTTGTCTTAATTTTTTTTAAAAATATTTTGACCATTAGTTGTATTCCTATCAGTAATATTATCATCATCATTACGACTTTGACTCGCACATTATTTCCCTTCCAATAGCCTCGTTCTCATTCAGCGCCTTCTTCCTCGCGCTGAACTCAGAAGCAATCTGAAGCGATCAAAGCTTAGTGCATTTTCGTTATTTTTTTCGTTTTTGTTTCACCTGATGAAGACCTAAGAGGTCGAAACGCGCGTGTGTTTTGTCTTGTGACTCGTTTGTCCGCGTTTCTCTGGGCGGTTCGCTGACATTTATTTAAAATTTGTTTAGATTTCCGCCTGCAGTCGTTTCACTTTGCAACTAGATATATGGTTATGTCTGTGTGTATCCTTAGGGTGCTTTTCTGATTGTACTTGCCAGCACCCCTTCATGAGGGGCAATGAATCAATCATCTTGAGTCTTGAGTCTCTCTCTCTCGTTTTGTACCTGCGTACAATCCTGTCAGCGCCCACGCGCGCGCGCATGTGTGTGTGTGTGTGTGTGTGTGTAGCGCAAGCGCGTGTTTGTGTATATTGTGTGTGTGTGTGTGCATATGCGCACGCGCGTGTTTGTGTATATTCTCTGTGTGTCTGTTATATGTGTATGTATGTATGTGTGCATGAATGTATGTGCATGAATGCGAGACAGACTTTTAATGTCTTTTTATATACCTGCCTACTTTTCTTCTTTTTTTTTTTTCCCCCTCGTTTTCTTTCTTTTTTTTTTCCTTTTATGGCTCATAGAGATTCTAAATCATTTTATGCTATTTTCTTGTTGATCGGTTTTGTTATTGTTGTACTTTGATTTTCCTTTGCTTTAATTCTTTTGTCGTTGGACTTTAAATTTTAAATTGCTTTTTTTTTTTCATTTGCTTATTTCGTTGGTGATGTCCTTACTTGCTTCTTGGTGCTGGTTTTATTGTTTGTTTGTTTGTTTGGCTTGATGCTGTTTGTTTGTATAATCATGTTTTGATGCATAGATTGTATTATTTAGTGTTAGCTTCGTAGAATATTTTTTTTTGTTTGGCTTGATGTTTGAATAATGATGTTTTGATGCATACATTCATTATCATTTAGTATTAGCATCGTAACGGCACATATGAAAAAATGGTTAACTAAGCCAATACTTTAACTGTTATAAAATAAAAAAGAATCATAGTCATCTCTCTCTCTCTCTCTCTCTCTCTCTCTCTCTCTCTCTCTCTCTCTCTCTCTCTCTCTCTCTCTCTCTCTCTCTGTGTGTGTGTGTGTGTATTGTGTTGTGTATTCTGTGTGTGAGTGTGTGCGTATTTATGTGTGTGTGTGTGTGTGAGACAGAGAGAGAGAGAGAGAGAGATTTCGTGTCTTTTAGAGAGATGGAGAGATGACTATACAAAAAAAAGTCAGTGCCACAATCATAGCCTAAAAATAGATTATATAATAGTGATAAATGCAATGGCAATACCAGAAGAAACGCCGCTAGGAGAAAGACTGAATAATGTGGCTTGTCTTATGGGATGCGTGTGAAATTACGAGTTTCCGTGGAGAGGGTGGGACAAAACTCTGCTTTATACACGCTGCTTATTATTCATTTAATCTTTAGATTATTTCATTTCTATTCTTTAAAAAGAAAAAGCCTGGTGCATGGCTTTTTTTCTTATTATGTTATATTTTTGCATGCTGTTTTCTTACTTCATTCTTTTCGCTTATTATTTGGTTGAATATAGGAGTGAAAAATAACTTTATGTTATTATGATTAAAAAAAAAAAAAAAAGTATTCTTACTTTTCTGAGCTGATAGAGCTTTTATGGCAAGACTTCAAGACGTAATTTTCTGAAGTTTTCAACCAGGATAGATTACTGTGGATTGTTACTCCTAATACTTTATGATTGGAAACCTCTTCGGTATTTTTTCCGTTTGAAAATATAAAGAATTTTAGATTAGGTTTTGACGTTTTCGTCTAGTTTTAATCAACATGAATTCAGTTTAATGAGGATGAAATGCCATATGATTGAGTTATGTCCATTTAGCAAAAAGAGTGATATTTGTTTGCGAATTGAGATAAACTTGCTGAATATTAGAATTATTAATGTCAGTTGTGTTATAAGCAAACATCAACAATTACTTTTTAAGGTTAAAATCAAGTCAAGTCAAGTCAAGTCAAA
>JADBJO010000554.1:251516-271516 GCA_016801955.1 Conus betulinus | reverse complement strand
ATAATCCTGTTTAAATCCTTTTTGTCCCTTTCTACACCATCATATAATTATCATCATGGTTAATCTGTCCTGTCCGTTTCTACTGCAATACAGACATCTTTCTTGTCCCTTTTCACTGCAGTAGTATTCTCCCGTTTAAATCTTTCTTATCTGTTTCTAGAACAGCTTCATCTTGTTTTTCTGTTTAACACGTTCTTATCTGTTTCTACTACAGTATAATCTTTTTCTTTTGTTTAACTCTTTCTTATCTGATTTTACAACAGCTTAATCTTGTTCTTCTGTATAACACATTGTTATCTGTTTCTACTACAGTATAATCTTCTTCTATTGTTTAACTCTTTCTTATCTGTTTTTACAACAGCATAATCTTGTTCTTCTGTTTAACTCTTTCTTATCTGTTTCAGCAACAGTATAATCTGATTCTTCTGTTTAACTCTTTCTACCTGTTTCTACAGCAGTATGATATTGGCCTTTTGTTTACTTTTTCTTATCTGTTTCTACAACAGTATGATATGGGCTTTTGTTTAACTCTTTCTTATCTGTTTCTACAACAGTATAATTTTGTTCTTCTGTTCAACTCTTTCATATCTGTTTCTACAACAGGGTAATATTCACCTCTTGTTTAACTCTTTCTTGTCCGCTTTTACAACAGTATAATTTTGTTCTCCTCCTGTTTAACTCTTTCATATCTGTTTCTACATCAGGATAATATTGGCCTCCTGTTTAACTCTTTCATATCTGTTTCTACAAGAGGATAACATTGGCTTCCTCTTTAACTCTTTCTTATATGTTTCTACAACAGAATAACATTGGCCTCCTCTTTAACTCTTTTATGTCTGTTTCTACAACACAGAATACATTGGCCTCCTCTTTAACTCTTTTATATCTGTTTCTACAACAGAATAACATTGGCCTCCTGTTTAACTCTTTCATATCTGCTTCTACACAACAGGATAATTGTGGCTTGCTGTTTAACTCTTTCGTATCTGTTTCTACAACAGAATAACACTGGCCTCCTGTTTAACTCTTTCTGATCTGTTTCTACAACAGGATGATGTTGGCTTCCTGTTTAACTCTTTCTTATCTGTTTCTACAACAGGATAATATTGGCCTCCTGTTTAACTCTTTCATATCTGTTTCTACAAGAGGATAACATTGGCTTCCTGTTTAACTGTTTCATACCTGTTTCTACTACAGGATAACATTGGCTTCCTGTATAACTCTTTCATGTCTGTTTCTACAAGACAATAACATTGGCCTCCTGTTTAACTCTTTCTGATCTGTTTCTACAACAGGATAACATTGGCCTCCTGTTTAACTCTGTCTGATCTGTTTCTACAACGGGATAACAGTTGCCTCTTTAACTCTTTCCTGTCCTTGCTGACCTCTCCTACTTTCTCGGTCCGTTACAGTTGGTAGGACGGCCGAGTCACGTGGTCAGGACCACGTGCACGGTAACGGCGGGCACAGTCACGACCATCAGCATGGACACAGCCATGACCTAATGGACTCCCCAGGCACCTACAGTGCCCGTGACCAGCCTCTCTACCGTTCCAACTGGACCACGGTCAGTTGTGTCCACCACGTGCGAAGACTTCCAAACGCTTCACTGTCCTTCCTGTGGTTGCTCTCCTTGTCCTTCACCTCCACCCCCCACCTCTTCCATCACGCACCTGCCGTTCTCTCTTCGCTTTCTTGCCGTCAAAAATAATAAGTCACGCTAATTTAGTAAATTAGCGATTGTTATCTGTTGGCATTTTGATAACTTGATGATACCTGGATAGTTTTCTGAATATCTTACTTTATATCTTCTTCTTGTATTTTTTATAGCCCTCTTAAACGTGTAACTGTATTTCTACCTGTGTTAGTATTTTGATGTATGTATTTCTTGATGTATTACTAGAGCACAACTCTGGATGTATTACTATAGCACAACCCGTTAGTGTTTTGATGATCCTCTGGATGTGTTACTATGCCATTAGCTGTTGGTATTTTGATAGCCCTCTGGGTGTGTTACTATACTTGATATTTTGATAGCTCACTGGATGTGTTACTATATCACAGTACCCTTTGATACTTGGATATCCCTTTGAATGTGTGTACAACATCACTATCTATTGCTCATTTGATAGCTCTTTGGATGTGTTACAGTATCCCTACCTGTTGATATTTTGATAGCTGTCTGAACGTGTTACTATACTACTACCAGTTGATATTTTGATAGCTCACTCGGCGTGTTACTATATTACTACCTGTTGATATTTTGATAGCTTTCTGAACGTGTTGCTATATCACATCCTGTTAAATTTTGACAGCCCTCTGAACGTGTTACTGTATCACTTCTTGTTGATATTTTGATAGCTGTCTGAACGTGTTACTATACTACTACTACCTGTTGATATTTTGATAGCTCACTCAACGTGTTACTGTATTACTACCTGTTAATATTTTGAAAGCCCTCTGAACGTGTTACTATATCACTTCTTGATATTTTGATAGCTTTCTGAATGTGTTAATGCATCACTTCCTGTTTGTATTTTGATAGTTCTCTAAACGTGTTACTATATCACTTCCTGTTTGTATTTTGTTAGTTCTCTGAACGTATTACTATATCACTTCCTGTTTGTATTTTGTTAGTTCTCTGAACGTATTACTATATCACTACCTGTTTGTATTTTGATAGTTCTCTGAACGTATTACTATATCACTTCCTATTTGTATTTTGTTAGTTCTCTGAACGTATTACTATATCACTTCCTGTTTGTATTTTGATAGTTCTCTGAACGTATTACTATATCACTTCCTGTTTGTATTTTGATAGTTCTCTGAATGTGTTACTGTATCACTACCTGTTTATGTTTTGATAGTTATCTGGATGGATTACTGTAGTACAACGTCTGTGTGTGTGTGTGTGTGTGTGTGTGTGTGTGTGTGTGTGTGTGTGTGTGTGTGTGTATGTGTGTGTGTGACAGAGGGCGTTCACTGTGGGGATTGGGGGGCCAGTGGGATCAGGGAAAACTGCGCTGGTCCTAGCTCTCTGTCGCTATCTGCGCAACTCTCACGACGTCTGCGTCGTTACCAACGACATCTTCACCAGGTATGATGTAACATGTGACTATCTCTTTTCTCCTCCTGCTTTTCTTTTTCTGCTTCCTCCTCCTCCTCCATCTCTCTTCTCCTCTCCTCCTCCTCCTCCTTCTCCTCCTCCTTCTTCCCCTCCCTCCTCTCCTTCTCCACTTTCTTCTTCTTCTTCTTCTTCTTCTTCTCCTCTTCACGCTGGTAGCTGACATCATCCTGTTATTACATTCAGGTTAGCACCCACAGCCAGCCACAGGTACAGAACCGACAGAGAGAGGTTTGGGGGAAGGAGGTGTCTAACACCCTGCTATACATTCCTTCTATCAGAACGAACAACACATTCAGACAGGCAGCCTGCAATACCAACACATTCAGACAGGGAGCCTGCAATACCAACACATTCAGACAGGCAGCCTGCAATACCAACATTCAGACAGGGAGCCTGCAATACCAACACATTTAGACAGGGAGCCTGCAATACCAACACATTCAGACAGGCAGCCTGCAATACAACACATTCAGACAGGCAGCCTGCTATACCAGTACATTCAGACAGGTAGCCTGCAATAACAACTCATTCAGACAGGCAGCCTGCTATACCAGTACATTCAGACAGGTAGCCTGCAATAAACTCTCATTCAGACAGGCAGCCTGCTATACCAGTACATTCAGACAGGTAGCCTGCAATACCAACACATTCAGACAGGCAGCCTGCAATACCAACACATTCAGACAGGCAGCCTGCAATACCAACACATTCAGACAGGCAGCTTGCAATACATTCTTTCTAACGGAATGACCAACACATTCAGACAGGCAGCCAGACTGTCCATTGCTGTGGTGCTCATCGGCGGGGACGGCATGGTGGCTGCCAAGTTGAGAAATTGACAACCGTCCCCATTCTGTTCTTACCTTCCTTTCGAAGTAGTTACCCCCACCCCCCACCCCACCCCCCTGTTCCCCTCCAACTTATCAGTGTCCTGTGAGTCAGAAGCAGCGAGGTGTGGGTGAAGTTTGAGCGTATTTTGTCATGATGTTCAGAAATACAGCAGTAGGGATGACATTTGAGTGCATTCTGTCGCAATGTTCAGAAGTAGATCAGTAAAGATGAAGACGGAGGGCCTGGCAATCCTCTTCTGGATCCTGTCTGTCAGAAGTAGAGCAGTAGGGGTGAAGTTTGAGCGCATTTCGGTACAACTTTTCAGAAGTAGAGCAGTGAAGGTGAAGACGGAGGAGATGTATCATAGTTATCATTTCCCTGAAAAGGGGGCAAAAGCGCCGATTTCATTTTCCCATTTCTGTCAAATATAATTGCATTATTTTTGTTTAATCCAGTTTTATTCCGGAGTTCTAGTGAGTCATCTCATTTAAAGTCATACCGTTGGAGGGACGGGGGGGGGGGGGGAGGGAGGGGGAAGAGAGAGAGGGGGAGAGGTGTTTCCCCTTTTAATACTGTTGTGAGAGGGTCATGGGGGGGGGGGGGGGGGGGGGGGGGGGGCGGGGAGAAGAATTAGAAGAAGAGTATGATAAACGGACTTGCATCATTAAGTGTTCGTTTCAGTATTAAGACAGTTAAAAAGACACTCTCAATAAGAAAAAGTCTGAAAATGTATTAAATGCCATGGCACGGAGAGGGAGGGCTGGAGAGAGGGGGGGGGGGGGGGAGATAGTGGAAGTTTGAAAAGAGAAAGAGGGAAGGAGTTGGGATGAGAGGGAGGGGGAGAGGTTGTCGAAGTTATAACGAAACTGATAAAATTAAAGAAAGAAAATAAAATTAATGAAAGAATGAATCAAGAATTTTTTTAAATGCAGATATACAATACATACACACATCCATACTGCACGCATATACATATACATGCATACATACCTAAATAAATAAGAAAGAAGAAAGAAACAAGGCCTATAAATCAAATATAAATAAGGCATATTGATAATAGCTAACAATTTTTTTTAATACCGTTGTAGTGGTCATGGCTTTGTCTGAATAAGGTAGGCCTAGCAGGCGAGGTGGGTTTGGATGGTTGCACATATCAATTTATGATGGTTTTGGAGGGTTGCATGTATTAATGATACATGGTGGGTTTGGAGTGTTCCACGTGTTGATTTATGATGGGGTTGGATTGTGGCACGTATTAACATGGTGGTTTTGATGGTTGCGCTTAGTGATACGAGGTGGGTTTGATGGCTGCACTTAGTGATACGAGATGGGTTTGGATTGTTCCACTTAGTGGTATGAGGGGGTTTGATGATTTTACTTAGTGATACGAGGTGGATTTGATGGTTGCACTTAGTGATACGAGGTGGGTTAGGATAGCTGCACTTAGTGATACGAGGTGGGTTAAGATAATTGCACTTTGTGATACGAGGTGTGTAAGGATAGTCACACTTTATAAGACGAGGTGGATTTGGATGGCTGCACTTAGTGATACAAGGTGGGTTTGGATTGTTATACTAATTGTTCTATGGTGGGCTTGGATACTTGCGCTTAGTGATGCAAGATACTGGAGAAAATGTGTTCCATGTCATTTAGTGTAAGAAAATAACAGCTATGATATCCATTTTATATTCGTAGTGTAAAGAAAATAACAGCTATGATATCCATTTTATATTCGTCATAGAGTCCCAGGTTCTCTTTGTCTGAACTAACGTATGTTTTTAACTGTTTAATCATTTAACATTTGTCTTCGCTACCAGGGCTATGAATACTACAGAAACACTCCTTAATCATATTTGATATGGGGTGATGAAGTGTTGGATCCTACAGATTCAAAGACACATTATTGGGTGTGATGGAGTGTTGGAACACTTAGATTCAAAGACATATTATAGGGGGTAATGAGGTGTTGGAACATATAGATTCAAAAACACAGTATGGGAGTAATGAAGTGTTAGATCCTTCAGGTTCAAAGATACATTGATCCATGATTCTTCTTTCTAATTGCAGGGAAGACTGGGAATTCTTGGTCCGGAATGAGGCTTTGCCAGAAGAGCGCATGCGCGCTGTGGAGACGGGCGGTTGTCCACATGCTGCCATAAGAGAGGTGGGGGCATTCACAGTGATTGTTGGCTGTTAGTGCTGTAACAACACTGGTATAGGTAAGGACACTTGCAGTGATTGCTGACTGTTAGTGCTGTAACACCACTGGTAGAGGTAGGGACACTTTCAGTCATTATTGACTGTTAGTGCTGTAGCGTCATCACTGGTAGAGGAAGGATACTTGCAGTGATTGTTGACTGTTGATGCTGTAATACCACTTGTACAGGTGGGGACACTTGTAGTGTTTGTTGGCTGTTAGTGCTGTAACACAACTGATAGAAGTAGGGACACTTTCCGTCATTGTTGACTGTTAGTGCTGTAACACCACTGGCACAGGTAGAGACACTTGCAGTAATTGTTAGTGCTGTAGCATATTCACTGGTAGAGGTAGTGACACTGCAGCCATTGTTAGAACTGTAGCATATTCACTGGTAGAGGTAGGGACATGTGCAGTCATTGTCAGAACTGTAGCATCATCCCTGGTAGAGGTAGGGACACTTGCAGTCATTGTTAGTGCTGTATCATTATCGCTGGTAGAGAGGCAGAGACACTTGCAGTCATTGTTAGTGCTGTAGCATTATCGCTGGTAGAGGTAGGGACACTTGCAGTCATTGTTAGTGCTGTAGCATTATCGCTGGTAGAGGTAGGGACACTTGCAGTCATTGTTAGAACTGTAGCATCATCCCTGATAGAGATAGGGACACTTGCAGTCATCGTTAGTGCTGTAGCATTATCGCTGGTAGAGGTAGGGACACTTGCAGTCATTGTTAGTGCTGTAGCATTATCACTGGTGGAGGTAGGGACACTTGCAGTCATTGTTAGTGCTGTAGCATTATCACTGGTGGACGTAGGGACACTTGCAGTCATTGTTAGTGCTGTAGCATTATCACTGGTAGAGGTAGAGACACTTGCAGTATTTTGCTAAAGCTGTAGAATTATCACTGGTAGAGGTAGAGACACTTGCATATTTGCTAAAGCTGTAGAATTAGCTGTTGTAGAGGTAGAGACACTTGCAGTATTTGCTAAAGCTGTAGAATTAGCTCTTGTAGAGGTAGGGACACTTGCAGTCATTGTTCATCTTGTGGCATTATCACTGGTAGAAGTAGGGGCACTTGCAGTCATTGTTAGTGTTGTAGCATTATCACTGGTAGAGGCAGGGACACTTGCAGTCATTGTTAGTGCTGTAGCATTATCACTGGTAGAGGTAGTGGGGACTTGTAATTGTTAGTGCTGTACCATCATCACTGGTAGAGGTATGGACACTTGCAGTAATTGTTAGTGTTGTAGCATTATCACTGGTAGAGGTAGGGACACGTGCAGTCATTATTAGTATTGAAGCATTGTCATTGGAAGAGGAGGGACACTTGCAATTATTGTTACTGCTGTAGCATCATCACTGGTAGATGTAGGGACACTTACAGTCATAGTATCACTGGTAGAGGTAGTGACTCTTGCAGTCATTGTTAGAGCTGTAGCATTATCACAGGTAGAGGTAGTGGCACTTGCAGTCATTGGTAGTGTTGTAGCATCACTAGTAGAGGTAGTGACACTTGCGGTCATTGTTAGAGCTGTAGCATTATCACTGGAAGAGGTAGTGGCACTTGCAGTCATTGGTAGTGTTGTAGCATCACTGGTAGAGGTAGTGACACTTGCAGTCATTGCTAGAGATGTAGCATTATCACTGGTAGAGGCAGGGGCACTTGCAGTCATTGTTAGTGTTGTAGCATCACTGGTAGAGGTAGGGACACTTGCAGTCATTGTTAGAACTTTAGCATGATCACTGCTAGAGATATGGGCACCTGCAGGCATTGTTAGTGTTGTAGCATTATCACTGGTGGAGGCAGGGGAACTTGCAGTCATTGTTAGTGTTGTAGTATCACCGGTAGAGGTAGTGACATTTGCATCATTGTTAGAGCTGTAGCATTATCACTGGTAGAGGTACGGGCAATCATTGTTAGTGTTGTAGATTATCACTGGCAGAGGCAGGGGGCACTTGCAGTCATTGTTAGTGTTGTAGATTATCACTGGTAGAGGTAGGTGCACTTGCAGTCGTTGTTAGTGTTGTAACATCACTGGTAGAGGTAGGTGCACTTGCAGTCGTTGTTAGTGTTGTAACATCACTGTAGAGGTAGGGGCACTTGCAGTCGTTGTTAGTGTTGTAACATCACTGGTAGAGGTAGGTGCTCTTGCAGTCGTTGTTAGTGTTGTAACATCACTGTAGAGGTAGGTGCTCTTGCAGTCGTTGTTAGTGTTGTAACATCACTGGCAGAGGCAGGGGCACTTGCAGTCATTGTTAGTGTTGTAGATTATCACTGGTAGAGGTAGGTGCACTTGCAGTCGTTGTTAGTGTTGTAACATCACTGGTAGAGGTAGGTGCACTTGCAGTCGTTGTTAGTGTTGTAACATCACTGGTAGAGGTAGGGGCACTTGCAGTCGTTGTTAGTGTTATAACATCACTGTAGAGGTAGGGGCACTTGCAGTCGTTGTTAGTGTTGTAACATCACGCACACGCACACGCACACGCACAAACGCACGCACGCACAAGCATGTACCTACCTACCTACGTACATATGTATGTATGTATGTATATGAGACAAGAAAAAGCGGAGTAGGACCAAGTAACGTACGTCCCATCATCTCTCCATGAAGTGTCGAATTTCCTGCTCCCATGGCCATGTCCCTCAGGCTTCCTGTGGTGCATGGTAATGAATCTTTACACAGCTGTCGGGATCGTCTCAAGTTCTCGCATCTAGAGGGCCTCCTCGCCTGTCGGATTAAAGCCATCTCTCCCTCCCTCCCTCTCTCTCTCTCTCTCTCTCTCTCTCTCTCTCTCCCCCCCCCCCCCCCCCCCCCCCCTTCCACCTCGTCGTCATTGGTGAGGACTTCTTGACTTATTGTAAGAACCGCGGAGGACGTTTATAAAGGGTAATGCGAATATGTCACCACCATCTGTCATCATCTCTTCATTGATGCTAGCGTTCCATTCTGGACAGAGGCAACAGGTTTCTAAAATCATACTGTTCTATACACGTTGGCAACCAGATTTTGAACCACACCACACGGTAGACATTGACAACAGGCCTGTTGAACCTTGCTACACTACAGACATTGACAACATGCCTTTTGAACCACGCTGTATTGTATACATTGACAACAGGCCTTTTGAACCATGCTACACTGTAAACATTGACAACAGGCCTTTTGAACCATGCTGTATTGTAGACATTCACTGCAGGCGTTTTGAACCATGCTACACTGTACACATTGACAACAGGCCTTTTGAACCTTGCTACATGGTAGACATTGACAACAGGCCTTTTGAACCATGCTGTATAGTAGACATTGACAACAGGCCTTTTGAACCATGCTGTATTGTAGACATTAAATATGCTACACTGTAGATATTGCCAACATGCCTTTTGAATCATGCTGTGCTGTAGACATTGACAACAGGCCTTTTGAACCATACTACACTGTAAACATTGACAACAGGCCTTTTGAACCATGCTGTATTGTAGACATTCACTGCAGGCCTTTTGAACCATGTTACACTGTGGACATTGACAAAAGGCCTTTTGAACCATGCTACACTGTAGACATTGACCACAGATGTTTTGAAACATGCTGTATTGTAGACATTAACAACAGGCCTTTTGAACCATGCTACACTGTAGACATTGACAGCAGCCCTTTTGAACCATGTTGTGTTGTAGACATTGACAACAGGTCTTTTGAACCATGCTGTATTGTAGACATCGATATCAGGCCTTTTGAACCATGCTGTATTGTAGACATTGACAACAGGCCTTTTAAACCATGCTACACTGTACACATTGACAACAGGCCTGTTGAACCTTGCTACACTGTAGACATTGACAACATGCCTTTTGAACCACGCTGTATTGTAGACATTGACAACAGGCCTTTTGAACCATACTACACTGTTAGTACTGAGAACAGGCCTTTTAACCATACTGTATTATAGACATTCACTGCAGGCTTTTGAACCATACTACACTGTAAATATTGACAGCAGACATTTTGAACCATGCTACACTGTAGACATTGAGAGCAAGTCGTTTGAACCATACTACATTGTAGACATTGATTACAGGCCGTTTGAATCATGCTACAGTGTAAAGATTGACAGCAGGCCTTTTGACCCATACTACATTTGTATACATTGCCAACAGGCCTTTTTGAACCCTGCTATATTGTAGACATTGACAAGAGGCCATTTGAACCATGCTGTACTGTAGACATTGACAACAGGCCTTTTGAACCATACTGCGTTGTAGACATTGACAAGAAGCCATTTGAACCATGCTGTAATGTAGACATTGACAGCAGGCCTTTTGAACCATGCTGTATTGTAGACATTGACAACAGGCCTTTTGAACCATGCTACACTGTAGACATTGACAACAGGCCTTTTGAACTATGCCTCACTATAGACATTGCCAACATGCCTTTTGAACCATGTTGTGTTGTAGACATTGACAGCAGACCTTTTGAACCATGCTGGTAGACATTGACAAAGAGGCCTTTTGAACCATGCTGTATGGTAGACATTGACAGCGGGCCTTTTGAACGATGCTACAACTGTAAACGTTGGCAGCAGGCCCTTTGAACCATCCTATACCGTAGACGTTGGCAGCAGGCCTTTTGAACCATACTACACTGTAGAAATTGACAACAGGCCTTTGAACCATGCTGTATTGTAGACATTGACAACAGGCCATTTGAACCATGCTGTCTTGTAGACATTAAATTCAGGCCTCTTGAGCCATGCTACACCGTAGACATTGCCAACAGCCTTTTAAATCATGCTGTATTGTAGACATTGACCACAGGCCCTTTTGAAACATGGTACAATGTAGACATTGAAAACAGGCCTTTCGAACTATGCTGTACTGTAGACATTGTCAACAGGCCTCTTGAGCCATGCTGCACTGTAGACATTGACAGCAGGCCTTTTGAACCATGCTACACTGAAGACATTGTCAACAGACCTTTTGAACCATGCTGTATTGTAGACATTGCCAACAGGCCTTTTGAACCATGCTATGTTGTAGACATCGAACAACAGGCCTCTTGAGCCATGCTACACTGTAGACATTGACCACAGACGTTTTGAAACACGTTGTATTGTAGACATTGACAACAGGCCTTTTGAACCATGCTACACTGTAGACATTGACAACAGGCCTTTTGAACCATGCCTCACTATAGACATTGCCAACATGCCTTTTGAACCATGTTGTGTTGTAGACATTGACAACAGGTCTTTTGAACCATGCTGTATGGTAGACATTGATATCAGGCCTTTTGAACCATGCTGTATTGTAGACATTGACAACAGGCCTTTTAAACCATGCTACACTGTAGACATTGACAACAGGCCTTTTGAACCATGCTACACTGTAGACATTGACAACGGTATTTTGAACCATGCTGTATTGTAGACATTTGCAACAGGCCTTTTGAACCATGCTGTATTGTAGACATTAAACAACAGGCCTCTTGAGCCATGCTGTATCGTAGACATTAAACAACAGGCCTCTTGAGCCATGCTACACTGTAGACATTGCAACACGCCTTTTAAATCATGCTATATTGTAGACATTGACAACAGGCCTTTTGAACCTTGGTACAATGTAGACATTGACAACAGGCCTTTTAAATCATGCTGTATTGTAAACATTGACCATAGGCCTTTTGAGCCATGGTACAACGTAGACATTGACAACAGGCCTTTTGAACCATGCTGTGCTGTAGACATGGACAACAGGCCTCTTGAGCCATGCTGCACTGTAGACGTTGACAGCAGGACTTTTGTACCATGCTACACTGAAGACATTGCCAACAGGCCTTTTGAACCATGCTGTGTTGTAGCCATTAAACAACAGGCCTCTTGAGCCATGCTACACTGTAAACATTGGCCACAGACGTTTTGAAACATGTTATGTTATAGACATTAACAACAGGCCTTTGAAACATGCTACACTGTAGACATTGACAGCAGGCCTGTTGAACTATGCGTCACTATAGACATTGCCAACACGTCTTTTGAACCATGCTGTGTTATAGACATTGACAAAAGGTCTTTTGAACCATACTGTATTGTAGACATTTGACACCCGACCTTTTAAACCATGCTGTGCTGTAGACATTGACAATAGGTTTTTTTAACCATGCTGTGTTGTAGCCATTAAACAACAGGCCTGCTACACTATAGATATTGACCACAGATGTTTTGAAACATGCTGTATTGTAAACATTGATTACAGGCCTTTGAACCATGCTGTTTTTTTTTAGACATTGACAACAGGCCTTTTGAACCATGGTGTATTGTAGACATTGACAGCAGGACTTTTGAACCATGCTGTATTGTAGACATTGACAACAGGCCTTTTGAAACATGCTACACTGTAAAGATTGACAACAGGTCTTTTAAACCATGCCACACTGTAGACATTGACAGCAGCCTTTTGAACCATGCGGCATTGTAGATATTGCCAACATGCCTTTTGAACCATGCTGTATTGTAGACATTGACAACAGGCCTTTTGAAAAAATGCTGTACTGTACACATTGACAACAGGCCTTTGAACATGCATGCTGTGTTGCAGACATTGACAAGAGGTCTTTGGAACCATGCTATACTGTAGACATTGACAAGAAGCCTTTTGAACCATGCTGTATTCTTGACATTAACAACAGGCCTTTTTAACTATGCTGTATTGTAGAAATTGACAACAGGCCTTTTGAGCCATGCTGTTTTGTAGACATTTCAGCAGGGCTTTTCAGCCATTCTGTATTGTATACATTGACTCGAGGTCTTTTGAACCATGCTACGCTGTAGACGTTGACAGCAGGCCTTTTGAACCATTCTAAACTGAGAGCGGTGACATCAGTTCTGTTAACCTTGATGCACTGTAGGCATAAGTCGGTCCAGAGTCCGTCTGCTGCCTGTAACCATGTAACCGACTACTATCTTTTATCTGCTATTTGTAACCATGTAGCCCAGTACTACCTGCCGTCTGCTAGCTATAGCCATGTAACCCAGTATTCCCTGCCGTCTGCTACCTGTAACAATGTAACCCAGTATTACCTGCCGTCTGATACCTGTAACAATGCAACCCAGTATTACCTGCCGTCTGCTACCTGTAACAATGTAACCCAGTACTACCTGCCATCTGCTACCTGTAACAATGTAACCCAGTATTACCTGCCGTCTGATAACTGTAACAATGTAACCCAGTACTACCTGCCGTCTGCTACGTGTAACCATGTAACCCAGTGTTACCTGCCGTCTGCTACCTGTAACCATGTAACCCAGTACCACCTGCCGTCTGCTACTTGTAACCATGTAACCCACTATTGCCTGCCGTCTGCTACCTGTAACTTCGTAACTCAGTATTACCTGCCATCTGATACCTGTAACTACGTAACCCAGAATTACCTGCCGTCTGCTACCTGTAACCACGTAACCCAGTATAGCCTGCAGCATGTGGGGAGTAAACCCAACAAGAAAACCCGTCGTTTAGAGAGATGTGCTTCTGCCAGTTCCACTTGCCGAGAGAAAGTCATCTTGGACTGTGTCAGTACGGGGATAACGTCGATTCAGTGGCGGCTCAGGTTCACTGTGACTACGTCAACCATCAGCCTCCACCACTGCCCACACAAAACATGTACTATGGGGGAAAGGGGGTGAGGGGGTACAAAGTATTCATAGAAGAAACATTATAATCTTGAGAAGGGGGGGGGGGGGGGGGGTTACAAAGTATGCACAGAAGAAACATCATAACTTGGGAAGGGGAGGTACAAAGTATACATAGAAGAAACATCATAACCTTAAAAAGGGGGATTACTAAGTATACATAGAAGAAAACATCATAACCTTGGGAAAGGGTGGGGTACAAAGCATACATAACATATGACCTTGGGAAGGGGGGTGGGGGTGCAAAGTATACGTAGAAGTAACACCATAACCTTTGCTAACTTGAACATAAGAAATCTCAGACAGGCTTGTCAGTTGAAAGAACTGATCCAAATCTCAGACAGGCTGGTCAGTTGAAAGAACTGATCCATGAAATGACCAGACAATCCTGGCACGTTCCCGTCCACTGCAAAGTGAGATGTACAACAGTGGAGAAGTACAGACAGAAGAAGCGGGCGTCCTGTATTACAGTGGAGAAGGCAGACGTGAATGGGAAGTGTGTGTGTGTGTGTGTGTGTGTGGGGGGGGGTAGTCAAAATGGACATGAACTCTAGGCACGTTCTGTATTACAGTGAAGAAGAAGACAGACGTGGATAGGAAGTGTGAGCTTTAGTCAACATGAAGAACGCTGCATGGGCATGCTGCCCTGTGTCCAGCAGGGATCTTGATCATCCATCTGCCAGCAAAACTATTCATCACAATGGCAGCGCAGACATGCTCTTCCATCAGACTACGATGACGACCAGATTGAAAAAAAAAGTCTTCTTCCAGCTGCAAAAGGTCATCAAGGTTGACAAAATAGACGACTTCTGAGTGACTGGAATGCCAAGGCTGGAACACTTGTCTGGTGAGAGGAGACTTGAAGAATTTCTGCGGTCCCTACGGTTACGTTACTACCAGTGAGACAGGTTTCTGCCTGCTAGACTGTTCCAGTGATAACTTGGTCCTTACCAACAGTGTCGTTATGCACCAATCATTCCAATGATGGACATGGCATTCACTTAGCAGTGATGATGACTTGGTCCTTACCAACAGTGTCGTTATGCACCAGTCATTCCAACGATGGACATGGCATTCCCTTAGCAGTGAGGATCTGCTGAGCTGTATTCTCGTGAAGAACCAAAACAGGTTTAGCATCAACAGGACGTTCTTAGGAACTGATGTCGGTTGTGACCACCATCTTGTTATCAACTTTGAAGTACGTTTGGTAAAAAAAGAGAAAAGGCTGCTGAGCAACACCAAGTAGCTGTAGAAGGAAAACTCACCCCCACTGATGCCATAGGAGGGAAACTCACCCCACTGACGGCCCTAGAAGAAAAGCTCGCCCCACTAATACTATCGTCAACAATTCCAAGTGGCCTAGGAGGAAAGCTCACCCTACTGATGGCCACAGGAAGAAAACTCATCCCACGATGCCATAGGAAGGAAACTCACCCCATATATGGCCCTAGAAGAAAAACTCACTTCACTGAATGCTATAGAAGGAAAACTCACCCTACTGATGGCCAAAGAAAGAAAACGCACCCTACTGATAACCATAGAAGGAAAACTCACCCCACTGATGACCATAGAAGAAAAACACACCTTACTGATGACGATAAATGGACCCACTAATACTATCGTAGGCCGTGGATTATAAACAATATCGTGAAGATGTGTGACGCAAGAAGGAGCTTGAAACCTCTCCAGAAGACTGAAGGATAAATGCCAGGAAAGACTTGGGAAAACTTCCTGATGTACCTGAGATGTTTTGTTTGTTTTTCACAAAGGGTGTGTAAATTTAAAATCTGTTCGATGGTACTGTGACCTTCGCGGAATCCAGTCTGTTTCTTCAGCCATGATGGTATCTACTCGCAGTTGCATCTGTTCAGAATTATATTTGAGCATTAATTGGCTGGCGTGACTGATCAAGCTTGTAGTGCTATAGTTCCGGTAGTGTTGGCCGTTCCTTTCTTGGGAAGAATGGCGATCCCCAGTGTGCCAGATGTTATTGCAGACGTAGGTAGGAAGTTGCCATGTTTCAAGAGTTATTATTATTCTTACTGTTATTGTTACTATTATTATTATTATAATTATTATCATCATCATCATCATTACTATCATCATCATCATCATCATCATCATCATTGTCTTAAATATGATGATGCTTATTATTATTGTGGTTACTATTGCCACTTCTGCTTCTACTGCTAATGATGTATCATATCTTCTTCACTATCAAACCTTATGATAAATTTTATTCCTTTAGTATTTTCTAAGTTTCTATGGATATGTGTATTTTGTACATTTTACCTCAAGTCTCCCATTTTTTAAAATCTTACTTTTCCTTTTATTTTTTTTATAGTAGTAGTATTAGTTTTTTTTTTGTATCATGATGATGATGATGATGATGATGTTTGTGTTGTTGTTGTTGCTGTTGATGTTGTTGACATCATTATTATTACTATCATTGTTATTATAATTATCATTAGTCCTTTAGCATTTTCTAAATTGCTATGGATATGTATATTTCGTACATTTTACCTCAAGTCTCCCATTTTTGAAAATCTCACTTTTCCATTATCTATAGTAGTAGTAGTAGTAGTAATAGTAGTAGTAGCAGTAGTAATTATCATTTTATTATTATTATTATTATTTGTTATATTGTTATTTTTACTATCATTGTTATTATAATTATAATTATCATTACTATTATTATTTGATTTCATTAAGAGTACTTATATAGCCCTTATCGTCAATCAGAGGCCAAGCTGGTAGTAGTAGTAGTAGTAGTAGTAGTGTTGCTGCTGCTGCTGCTATTGTTGTTGTCGTCGATAGTATTGTTATTAAAATCATTAGTTGCAGTAGAAGTAGTAGCAGAAGTACTGTATTGTAATTCTTCTGCTTGTTCTTCTATGATTATTATGTTATTAATGTTATTATTACTGTTGTCCTTGTTGTTCTTGTTGTTGTCGTGCTTCTTGTTCTTGTTGCTTCTTGTTCTTGTTGTTGTTCGTGTTTGTTGTTAACTATCATTATTGTATAATCGTTATTATTTTTGTTGTTATTTGATTCATTAGTATTTGTATTCTATATTATTATCTGCAATATTATGATTATTACTATCATTATCATTATTATTATTATTATTGTTTATGCTGCTGCTGTTTGTTGTTGGCATTTACTATTATTCTTGTTATTTTTAATTGTCTCATTGTGACAGAACAACAATTAAGTACAGGAGATAAATATGAAACATAAGATCAAAAGACAATTACTTCCCGATATACACACCCAAGCACTGATAACGTGTGCTCAGAGAACCGAAGTCACAAAGTGTCTATGATCTCCGCCTTGCATGTGACTACTTTGCATGATAATGCATACTTTCCATCTGTTAACATGGGCTTTTTGTTTTACAAAATATTTATATTTTAGACATTTTCCTGCAGGATTATTATAGAAATACCTGCCTTTACTAACTGAATTGATGGTTTTATTTCCAGAAATGGAAGAAGTAAAGCAGCCAGAACTTTCACTTTTTTTTTTTGTTTTGAAACGAGGTGACTGAGAGCGGAAAATGAAACAAATTTTAAAAAGAAAAGGTATTAGTTCATCTCACAATACAAGCAGGTTACAGGACAAAATGCAATGCATTTCGACCTCTTGGGTCTTCATCAGGCAAAAAACAAGCAACATTTAGAAGAATGAAAACAAGAATGTGCAACCACTTATCTTATATTCGGTGCAAAATGGGTGTTGGATGGAAACGAGGGGAAACGGTTTCAACGATAATGTTTTCAACGATGAAAACGTTTTTGTCCAACTCCCATTTTGCGCAGAATATGAGAAGTTGCGTGGTTGCTCATTCTTCGTTTCCATGCCCCAAATGTTTCTTGTTTTTCCCTGAAGAAGACCCAAGAAGTCGAAAAGCATTGTGCTTTGTCTTGTAATCTGTTTGTCTGTATCTCCCTTGGAACTAATACCATTTCTTTTAAAAATCAACTTCACTGTTATACTAACAAGTATACCATTCCGCAGGATTTCTCTCTGAACATGGAGGAGGTCAAGGAACTGACTGCCAAATTCCAGCCACAGGTCGTCTTCATAGAGTCCGGAGGGGACAATCTAGCGGCCAACTTTAGCCGGGAACTAGCAGACTACATCCTTTACGTCATTGACGTGGCTGGCGGTGACAAGGTCCCCCGTAAGGGAGGGCCCGGCATCACCAAAGCGATCTGCTCGTCATCAACAAGACAGACCTGGCCCCGGCTGTAGGGGCGGACTTGGAGGTCAGCAGTGGAAGATAGGGAAGAACGAAGGGAGAAAGTGTGTGTGTGTGTGTGTGTGCGCGCGCGTGTGTGTGTGTGTGTGTGTGTGTGTGTGTGTGTGTGTGTGTGTGTGTGTGTGTGTGTGTGTGAGTGAGTTAGTACAATGAAGTACTGATAGGGCGGAGCGCAACGAAATACTGATAGGGCTGAGCAGAGTGAAGCACTGATAAAAACTGAGCACAACAAAGCTCTGACAGGACTGAGCACAATGAAGCACTGATAGGACTGAGCACAATGAAGCACTGATAGGACTGAGCACAGTAAAGAACTGATAGGACTGAGCACAATGAACGTTGGTTTGCTATATGAACATTACTTTGCTGTGCAGCGGGAATGGTTTGCTGTACAGGGGATTGGTATGCTGTACGGGGATTGGTTTTCCTGTACAGGGGAATGGTTTGCTGTGCAGGGGAGTGGTGCAGGGGATTGGTTTGCTGTACTGGAGATTGGTTTTGCTGTACAGGGGAATGGTTTGCTGTGCAGGGGAATGGCTTGCTGTACAGGAGGTTGGTATGCTGTACGGGGCATTATTGGTTTGCTGTACAGGGGAATGGTTTGCTGTACAGGGGAATAGTTTGCTGTTCAGGGGAATGGTTTGCTGTACAGGGGAATGGTTTACTGTACAGGGGAATGGTTTATTTACAGGGTATTGGTTTGTTGTTCAGGGTATTGGTTTGCTGTACAGGAGAATGGTTTACTGTACATGGGAATGGTTCGCTGTACAGGGGAATGGTTTACTGTACAGGGGAATGGTTTATTTACAGGGTATTGGTTTGTTGTTCAGGGTCTGGTTTATTGTTCAGGGTAATGGCATACTGTATAGCGGAATGGTTTGCTGTGCAGGGGAATGGTCCACTGTTAAGGGGAATGGTTTGATGTACAGGAGATCGGTTTGCTGTTCAGGGGATTGGTTTGCCCAGCAGGGTGATGTCGCGGGACGCCGAACTGATGAGGCAAGACGGCCCCACCATCTTCACACAGGCTAAACATGGAGTGGGCGTGGCCGAGGTGGCAGAGAAGATAATGCTGGCCCTCAAACTGCAGACAGGAAAATGATGTATCAACACATAATTCAGCGACGCTGATGTGTGAAGTGCATGCTGTTTTTCATAGACAGACGAATATTTGCACATATTTGATGACGTTCAATTCGAAAAGATGTAGCTTCAGCTTCAGTGTCTTTATAATGATAGTGTTTCAGAATATAAAGGATACGTTATGATTTAGTGAGTACAGCATGGAGATGCATTATGATTAAGTTTGTACACCATGCAGCCATCATGATTTAGTTAATACAAAATAGAGACATAGTAATTTAGTTAATACAACATAGAGACATGGTTTTTAATACAACATAGGAGGCAGAATGATTTAGTCAATACCTAGTATTATTTAGATAATACAGCATGGAGGTAGTATGATTTAGTTAAGACAGCATGAAGGCATAATACAGCAAAGAGGCATATGACCAGGTAAACAACCTGAAGAACACATCAAAAAGAACACAAAGGACATTATGAAAGACGTATTGTGGTGTAGGAACACATCATGATGGACGCTTGATGATTTAGTGACTACTATATGAAGGACTTTTTCTGATTTATCAAACAAAACGTGCTTGACATGGTATGATTAAATAATAGCAACATAAAGGACGCATTATGGTTTAGTTGATACAGTATGAACGATGAGTTATGAAATAGTGACTACAACATGAAGACGCTTTCTGCTTTGTTAAAGAGAATGTGATGTACATGTTATGAATAAATAAACACTGCCAGACAGACGCGTCATGATTTGTTTCTTTTTATTAAAGAGAATGTGATGTACATGTTATGACTAAATAACC